>JAQPPZ010000383.1:867500-1306924 GCA_028583015.1 Wollemia nobilis | reverse complement strand
TGAGGAGATTATCAAAGAAGGAGAATCATATTTTCTATGCACGACCAGAAAGAAACAAAAAAAAAATGGTTCTTTATCGCACATGCACTATGGAAGGGCAACGGTATGGTTTAAAAACCATTCAAAATACTAAATATTTTGATTACATTCAAGTAATCAATCCCGTATTTTGGTCTTCATGACACCTAACCAACGAATGCCATGTCATCTCTCCCCTAAAATCGAACACTGCCAAGTTAGCAAATGCAAAGTCAAACGTCCTATCAATAAATGACTACCATGTGTTGCCTTATATCGATGTGTGTATGCCACGCCACCCACTATATCGATCTACGTGTCTACCTATGGTCTTGTGGTTGCTATCAGGATTGTTGTTAGAGTCGGTCTATGTCATCCACGTCGATCTGTAGATCAATCTTGTTGTCATCGGTTTGTGTCATCCATATTGGTTTGTGGCTCTGTCTTGCTATCTTTGGTCTATGTCTTCTACGTCATCCACATCGGTCTATGTCCTAACATCAATCGATTTGTGTTCTCGTTCACCTTGGAATGTGTCTCTGTCTTGGAGTAGTTGAACTACCTTACCCGTCGATCACCACCTTGCCCAAGCACTAGCTCTGATGCCATGTAGAAAATTGTACAGTAATTTCATTGATAGTGGAGATAGATTTAAATACATTCCAAAGTGGTTGAGGTGGTTCACAAACCAATTGGGCGTTTGAAGAAAGCACAAAATTAGAGAGTGTTAACCAAGCACTATTTTAATACAACCTATTAATGTCTCCAATAATTAAATATCTCTACCGGGCTTCGCTTCCTTGGATTGGAAGAGTTTTTTTTTTCCTTTTCTTTTATATAATAATTATTAATATCTTACCAATGAACCCCCATAGTTCCTTTTTGTACAAAAGATATTATATTTTGATCTTCATTAGAAGTGTTTTTGGCCATTGATCATGGGTACTTATACCATATGCCATTAAAATCCTATATATTTTTTCTCTTTCTAGTTGAACCAAATAAAATTACCAATACCATTGCAAGGAGCTCCAAACATCATAAGTATTTAAAAAATGAGCTTCAAATGCTTTGATATAAATTATGATCTTTTAGAGGTTTCTCTTTTTAAAGGAATATAACTACCAAAATCATAAAAAATTAAAGAATTAGTAGTAGAATTAGTCAATGGAGCACTACCACATAATACAAATAACACTAATAATAATATAACTGAAATTTCCCAAGTGTTTCTTGGATCTACTATTGATTGGTCAAGGAGTGAATCATATATTTTAGTTGTTATTTTGGTAATAGCTAAGTACTATACAAATATAAATAATTTATATTATAAGTATAAATATAAATAATAAGTGTATAATTCACTTTAGTATTGCTCATTTATTTGCTAGTGAAGTAAATTAGATAATCATACATGTTATCATCATGTTGATTCAAAACGCTTCTAATCATCATCATGGATACATATTTTTAGGAGTTAAAAGAATTATTTCAATTTAGATTCTTTAAAAATAGTACCTTTATAAATTTTTTACTTAAAATCTTAAAATCTTCCTTTAACTTTCTTCCCAGGCTCACAGAGAATACCTTTCCCTATAAATTTTGTTAGGGGTTATGCAATCTATAAAAAAATTATAATGAACTACTTATAATATCTGCATGAGCCAAGACCAATCATAATTAATTCTTATTTGTGAATAATAGCAACCCCTTATTTATTTATTTCTTAAATCCCTATCTACATAGACTATGTAATTTATTTTGTAAACATCTAGAGCAATTTGATGGGAAAATTAATTATTTCACTCATAATTCAACGAGATTGTCACTCACTTATTTGGAAACCATGTTGCATTAGGTGACTTTTAATTTTGATGTACCGATCTCGAGGAGTTTGTTTTAGCCCATACAAGGATTTAATCGACTTACAAACTTTTTGTTCTTACCCTTCAAAAAAATATCCTTTTGGTTGGATTATGTACACTTCTTCTTGTAGGTCACCATTCAAGAAAGCACTTTTTACATCCATCTAATGTAACTTCCACCCAAACTAAGCTGGCATGACACAAAGTACTCGTATGGTAGTCATTTTTGTAGTAGGGGTAAAAGTCTCTTCATAAACTATGCCTTATTTTTTAGCATAGCCATTTGCAACAAGACGGGATTTATGCTTATAAATAGTACCATATACCTTATACTTCACTTTTAATACCCATTTGCAACCAATGGGCTTCTTTCCTAAAGTTAAATTTACTAGCTTCCATGTATGATTTTTTATGAGAGATATATGTTCTGCTTCCATAGCGACCTTCCACTAAGGCTCACTAAGTGCATCCTGAATTGTTGTCGGTTTATTTGTATCCAATGCTATCATATAAACCCTATCATCCTCCATATTTGTTTCCCTATTTTCCTTTGCATCCATATATAGGTCATCAAACTTTTGAAAAATCTCATAAAATTCTGAAGTTGATATCTCTTCTCTCTTCTACTGAGTCATACTATGAGTACAAGGTCAATCTAGAGTTAGATCTAGAAGTGATGCCAACTTGGAATATCTCAATGTACTAGTATACCATTTTGGAATCTTGTTCTAATGAGGTGAAGTCTCTTTCTTAGGATCATCTTCCTCAAGGTATACAATTTTAGAAGTGTTATTTGATGTGAAAGCTTCATAAAATACCACATCTCTACTTATATGTGTCTTCTTGGTCATAGGATATATCAATCGATATCCCTATGAATGCTCATAATAACCAAGAAAGATACATTACAAGGTCTTCTCATCTAACTTCTTCCTTTTCTGTTTTGGTATGTGCATGAATGTCTTACGTCCAAAAACCCTTAGATGATAAATGGAGGGTTTCTTAACACTCCATGCTTCTTGTGAATTTTTACATTGTAGAGCTCTTATGGGTGCTTTATTTAGGAGGTATGATGTTGTGTTTATTGCTTCTACTAAATACTCATTCTCAAGATGTGCTCCCTTTAGTATACATAGAATCACTTACGCAATGGAAGGATTTCTCCTCTTTGCAACTCCATTTTGATGTAGAGTATAGGTTGTAGTCAGTTGTCTCTTAATACCATGTTATTTTAGAAATGATGAAAATTCCTTGGAAGTATATTACCCTCCTCGATTTGAAAGAAGGGTTTTGATAAAAAACCCTAAATCCTCAACAAGATTCTTGAATTGTCGAAAGTACAAAAATACATTTGCCTTAAATTGAAGGAATAAAACCCACATATTTCATGAATGATCATCAAAAAATAATTAAAATACTTCTTTCCACCATAGTTGATTGGTGTAGGACCGTACAGATCAGTGTGTAACAACTCCAAAGGTTTCTTAGCTCTGGAAGAGTTAGCTTCAAACGATACCCAGTTTTGCTTCCATGTTAAGAAATCTAAGCAAACTAGAAATATGGATGAAATATTGGTAAGTCATCTCACCATCTCATATTTTCTCAACTCAAGAAAATATCCTGAACTTAAATACCCATATCTCTTATGCCATAGAGAAGTAGCCTCCTTTGTAGTTGCTGCCAAAGCAACAAGAGGTGTTGAAATGACATCTAAAATGAATAAGCTATGCTTGTGTGATCTGGTTGCTATATGTTTTCCTTTTTTGGTTATAAAACATCTTTTTTATCTTTCACAACATGGAACACAACCTCCATATTTTAATCCAATATCTGAGGTATGGACAAAATATTATTAGCTAATCCAGGGACATAGAGTACCTTCTCAATATGATATTTATCATCTATAAGAGTGATAAAAATATCACCTTCACCCTCACTTGGTAGAATTGATTATCAGCAATTATTACTAGCTTACCTTCTTTCTCCTCAAACATCTAAACAATGATTTATCACCAGTCATGTGCTTACTAGCCCTTGAATCAATATACCATACAACATCTATCTAGGAAGTTAAAGTATGAGTCATGAGCACCTTGTGTGCTCTCTCAGATTTTGACTCTGATTCGGATCTTGCAGAATCTAAGTTTAAATTTTATTCAACATAAGCAACATGCCTCTTAGGTTGCTTATTCTTTTTTTTTAGTTTGCATTTCCCTTTGCCATTTTTCTTATGAGGTTGGTAATTTTGTTGCTTGTTCTTAAACCAACACCTGTTGATGTCATGGTTATTCATATCACAAATCTTACAATATTGTTTGTCATTTTGCTAATATTGTTTCACTTTTCCTTTTGATGAAGATCCTCCTTTTTAAAATTTTCCTTGTTTCTTACCCCCTTGCTTAGTGTAGAAAGTAGTATCTAGCACTTCATCCTTCTGAAACTAGTTTGCCTCCTTCTTTTACAGTAAATTCATTAACTCCACAAAAGATACTTGTCTACCAGATACATTAAGAGAGGTTATCAACATCTTGTAGGATTCTAGCAATACTCTTAAGATGACAAAGGTCAAGAGAGTTTCATCCACTTGTTGTCCCATACCATTCAACTTGAATTTATATTCTGCCACTCTACATAGGAATAGGTCAACTGTCTCACCATATTTCATACTGAGGATATGTAGATGAGTTTGAAAATGTAGAATAGTGGACTAATGTAGATGAGTTTGAAGATGTGAGGTTGGACCTCATTTGTAGTAGTATGCAGGATAAACATGAGATATCTTATGTCCTTCTTATAAAAAATTTCTTGATCTGTTCCTACTATTGTAGGGCATTTTATAGTTCCAGTCAAATACATCCCATAAATATTCCACTTGAATAATAGTATGCATATTTGTGTTCCATGGTGCGAAGTTAGAACCTTTCAACAACTATGAATCTAAGAGATATTTGTGAACAACGACCATTGTGAAGGTTTCTTATATCACCAATTTGTCTCCCTTTCTTTATATCTATCAGACATTTATACCAAAACTACTCTATATATACCCACCCTTATGTGAGGGAGACTATAAGTATATATGAGCAACACTATACATGGAACTTAGGCAATACTAAAAGAGCATCGTGTTGTTTATGACACCTACCATAGAAGGTCTATTCCTCATGCATGGGGCATAACTTCCCTTAAACACTTCGAAAAGCTCTTCGTTAGGATTTATGTCTAACAACAATCATGATGTGGGTATGAATGAAGTGAATAGCAAAACTGGTTTACCTTATTCCTCAATGATTGATAGAGAACAAGCTCATAAATAGTTTTTGTAGCTATATTAGGCATTAGATATAGTAGTCCAAGCACGACAACATAACCTATAAGTGTGGACCAGAGGTATCGTATATATTGAACACTGCTATGCAATAAATTGCATAAATAGGTGTATAAATTTGGGGTCTTGTCTTTTTCTTTATTTATGTAACTGTCAATGCAAGAAAACAAGAAATTTAAATGAAAAAAAACAACTACAAATACCCACAAATTTTAACTACTTGAGGTGTCGGTTTCCACCAAGAATGCACCTATTACAATGTCATTTTTAAGATGAAAAAGAACATATTCACTTTCCACAATTTTTTTTCCCCACTTTATCTTAGAATTTTACAAAAAGAAATACGTATGAAATCCCCCCTTTTTGTTGCAAAATAAACAATGGGAAAATTTTTGGAACCCTTTCTAATTCCAAAAAAAACAACTTATCCCTAAAAAAAAAACATGGAAAGAAAGGAAGCTTTGTAGGAAAGAATACCTCAAAAAAAGTAGTGTCTCCTCTGACTAATAGCAGGAAAAAATGCTCCTTTGCTCACTGTGGATCCAAAAATGCTCCTGAAGGACAAGAAAAGGACCTTCTAAGGCAAAAAATGACGTTAGGCAAAAATTACAAAAAATTGATGAAAAGTTTCTAGGGTATCAAATTTTATTGTTGGGGTATTAATTTGAGTGTTGGGCATCAAACTATCTCCCAGGGTGTCAAATTGCTCATTGGCTATGCCAAATTGCAAGTGAAGGTGTCAATGAATCGCATAGGGTATAAATTTGGGGTATTTTCTTTTGTTTTATTTGTGTAACTGTTAATGCAAGAAAATAACAAATTTAAATGAAAAAAAACAACCACAAATACCCATAAATTTTAACTACTTGAGGTGTCAGTTTCCACCAAAAATGCACCTATTACAATGTCATTTTTAAGATGAAACCAAAATTTTATTCCCCCCTTTATCTTATAATTTTGCAAAAAGAAATACGTATGAAATCCCCCCTTTTTTTTGCAAAATAAACAATGGGAAATTTTTTTGAACCCTTTCTAATTCCAAAAAAACAACTTATCCCTCAAAAAAAAACTTGGAAAGAAAGGAAGCTTTGTAGGAAAGAATACCTCAAAACAAGTAGTGTCTCCTTTGATTGATAGCAGGAAAAAATGCTCCTTTGCTCACTATGGATCCAAAAATGCTCCTGAAGGACAAGAAAATGACCTTCCAAGGAAAAAATGACGTTATGCAAAAATTACAAAAAATTGCAAAAAATGCAAAAAATTGCAAAAAATGCAAAAAATTGATAAAAAGTTTCTAGGGTATCAAATTTTATTATTGGGGCATTAATTTGAGTTTTGGGCATCAAACTATCTCATAGGGTGTCAAACTGCTCACTGGATATGCCAAATTGCAAGTGAAGGTTTCAATGTGATTCTGTCGGTGTCAATGACTCGCACAGGGTGTCAAAACTATGCTTCGGGCATCAAAAAAGTTTGGTTCGCACTTGGTACTCTATGGGATTTGATCCCACAATCTACTGGTGGTGATCCTTAGCACAGAAAACCTTGCTAGTTCAACTACAGTAGCTGATGAGGAGATTATCAAAGAAGGAGAATCATATTTTCTATGCACGACCAGAAAGAAACAAAAAAAAAATGGTTCTTTATCGCACATGCACTACGGAAGGGCAACGGTATGGTTTAAAAACCATTCAAAATACTAAATATTTTGATTACCTTCAAGTAATCAATCCCGTATTTTGGTCTTCATGACACCTAACCAACGAATGCCATGTCATCTCTCCCCTAAAATCGAACACTGCCAAGTTAACAAATGCAAATTCAAACGTCCTATCAATAAATGACTACCATGTGTTGCCTTATATCGATGTGTGTATGCCACGCCACCCACTATATCGATCTACGTGTCTACCTATGGTCTTGTGGTTGCTATCAGGATTGTTGTTAGAGTCGGTCTATGTCATCCACGTCGATCTGTAGATCAATCTTGTTGTCATCGGTTTGTGTCATCCATATTGGTTTGTGGCTCTGTCTTGCTATCTTTGGTCTATGTCTTCTACGTCATCCACGTCGGTCTATGTCCTCACATCAATCGATTTGTGTTCTCGTTCACCTTGGAATGTGTCTCTGTCTTGGAGTAGTTGAACTACCTTACTCGTCGATCACCACCTTGCCCAAGCACTAGCTCTGATGCCATGTAGAAAATTGTACAGTAATTTCATTGATAGTGGAGATAGATTTAAATACATTCCAAAGTGGTTGAGGTGGTTCACAAACCAATTGGGCGTTTGAAGAAAGCACAAAATTAGAGAGTGTTAACCAAGCACTATTTTAATACAACCTATTAATGTCTCCAATAATTAAATATCTCTACCACTTCTGTTTCCTTGGACAGGAAGAGTTTTTTTTTCCTTTTCTTTTATATAATAATTATTAATATCTTACCAATGAACCCCCATAGTTCCTTTTTGTACAAAAGATATTATATTTTGATCTTCATTAGAAGTGTTTTTGGCCATTGATCATGGGTACTTATACCATATGCCATTAAAATCCTATATATTTTTTCTCTTTCTAGTTGAACCAAATAAAATTAGCAATACCATTGCAAGGAGCTCCAAACATCATAAGTATTTAAAAAATGAGCTTCAAATGCTTTGATATAAATTATGATCTTTTAGAGGTTTCTCTTTTTAAATGAATATAACTACCAAAATCATAAAAAATTAAAGAATTAGTAGTAGAATTAGTCAATGGAGCACTACCACATAATACAAATAACACTAATAATAATATAACTAAAATTTCCCAAGTGTTTCTTGGATCTACTATTGATTGGTCAAGGAGTGAATCATATATTTTAGTTGTTATTTTGGTAATAGCTAAGTACTATACAAATATAAATAATTTATATTATAAGTATAAATATAAATAATAAGTGTATAATTCACTTTAGTATTGCTCATTTATTTGCTAGTGAAGTAAATTAGATAATCATACATGTTATCATCATGTTGATTCAAAACGCTTCTAATCATCATCATGGATACATATTTTTAGGAGTTAAAAGAATTATTTCAATTTAGATTCTTTAAAAATAGTACCTTCATAAATTTTTTACTTAAAATCTTAAAATCTTCCTTTAACTTTCTTCCCAGGCTCACAGAGAATACCTTTCCCTATAAATTTTGTTAGGGGTTATGCAATCTATAAAAAAATTATAATGAACTACTTATAATATCTGCGTGAGCCAAGACCAATCATAATTAATTCTTATTTGTGAATAATAGCAACCCCTTATTTATTTATTTCTTAAATCCCTATCTACATAGACTATGTAATTTATTTTGTAAACATCTAGAGCAATTTGATGGGAAAATTAATTATTTCACTCATAATTCAACGAGATTGTCACTCACTTATTTGGAAACCATGTTGCATTAGGTGACTTTTAATTTTGATGTACCGATCTCGAGGAGTTTGTTTTAGCCCATACAAGGATTTAATCGACTTACAAACTTTTTGTTCTTACCCTTCAAAAAAATATCCTTTTGGTTGGATTATGTACACTTCTTCTTGTAGGTCACCATTCAAGAAAGCACTTTTTACATCCATCTAATGTAACTTCCACCCAAACTAAGCTGTCATGACAAAAAGTACTCGTATGGTAGTCATTTTTGTAGTAGGGGTAAAAGTCTCTTCATAAACTATGCCTTATTTTTTAGCATAGCCATTTGCAACAAGACGGGCTTTATGCTTATAAATAGTACCATATACCTTATACTTCACTTTTAATACCCATTTGCAACCAATGGGCTTCTTTCCTAAAGTTAAATTTACTAGCTTCCATGTATGATTTTTTATGAGAGATATATGTTCTGCTTCCATAGCAGCCTTCCACTAAGGCTCACTAAGTGCATCCTGAATTGTTGTCGGTTTATTTGTATCCAATGCTATCATATAAACCCTATCATCCTCCATATTTGTTTCCCTATTTTCCTTTGCATCCGTATATAGGTCATCAAACTTTTGAAAAATCTCATAAAATTCTGAAGTTGATATCTCTTCTCTCTTCTACCGAGTCATACTATGAGTACAAGGTCAATCTAGAGTTAGATCTAGAAGTGATGCCAACTTGGAATATCTCAATGTACTAGTATACCATTTTGGAATCTTGTTCTAATGAGGTGAAGTTTCTTTCTTAGGATCATCTTCCTCAAGGTATACAATTTTAGAAGTGTTATTTGATGTGAAAGCTTCATAAAATACCACATCTCTACTTATCTGTGTCTTCTTGGTCATAGGATATATCAATCGATATCCCTATGAATGCTCATAATAACCAAGAAAGATACATTACAAGGTCTTCTCATCTAACTTCTTCCTTTTCTGTTTTGGTATGTGCATGAATGTCTTACGTCCAAAAACCCTTAGATGATAAATGGAGGGTTTCTTAACACTTCATGCTTCTTGTGAATTTTTACATTGTAGAGCTCTTATGGGTGCTTTATTTAGGAGGTATGATGTTGTGTTTATTGCTTCTACTAAATACTCATTCTCAAGATGTGCTCCCTTTAGTATACATAGAATCACTTACGCAATGGAAGGATTTCTCCTCTTTGCAACTCCATTTTGATGTAGAGTATAGGTTGTAGTCAGTTGTCTCTTAATACCATGTTATTTTAGAAATGATGAAAATTCCTTGGAAGTATATTACCCTCCTCGATTTGAAAGAAGGGTTTTGATAAAAAACCCTAAATCCTCAACAAGATTCTTGAATTGTCGAAAGTACAAAAATACATTTGCCTTAAATTGAAGGAATAAAACCCACATATTTCATGAATGATCATCAAAAAATAATTAAAATACTTCTTTCCACCATAGTTGATTGGTGTAGGACCGTACAGATCAGTGTGTAACAACTCCAAAGGTTTCTTAGCTCTAGAAGAGTTAGCTTCAAACGATACCCAGTTTTGCTTCCATGTTAAGCAATCTAAGCAAACTAGAAATATGGATGAAATATTGGTAAGTCATCTCACCATCTCATATTTTCTCAACTCAAGAAAATATCCTGAACTTAAATACCCATATCTCTTATGCCATAGAGAAGTAGCCTCCTTTGTAGTTGCTGCCAAAGCAACAAGAGGTGTTGAAATGACATCTAAAATGAATAAGCTATGCTTGTGTGATCTGGTTGCTATATGTTTTCCTTTTTTGGTTATAAAACATCTTTTTTATCTTTCACAACATGGAACACAACCTCCATATTTTAATCCAATATCTGAGGTATGGACAAAATATTATTAGCTAATCCAGGGACATAGAGTACCTTCTCAATATGATATTTATCATCTATAAG
This sequence comes from Wollemia nobilis, assembly GCA_028583015.1. Taxonomy (NCBI): domain Eukaryota; kingdom Viridiplantae; phylum Streptophyta; class Pinopsida; order Araucariales; family Araucariaceae; genus Wollemia; species Wollemia nobilis. Next base: position 1,296,354 of record JAQPPZ010000383.1, on the reverse strand, counting down.
AGTGATAAAAATATCACCTTCACCCTCACTTGGTATAATTGATTATCAGAAATTATTACTAGCTTACCTTCTTTCTCCTCAAACATCTAAACAATGATTTATCACCAGTCATGTGCTTACTAGCCCTTGAATCAATATACCATACAACATCTATCTAGGAAGTTAAAGTATGAGTCATGAGCACCTTGTGTGCTCTCTCAGATTTTGACTCTAATTCGGATCTTGCAGAATCTAAGTTTAAATTTTATTCAACATAAGCAACATGCCTCTTAGGTTGCTTATTCTTTTTTTTTAGTTTGCATTTCCCTTTGCCATTTTTCTTATGAGGTTGGTAATTTTTTTGCTTGTTCTTAAACCAACACCTGTTGATGTCATGGTTATTCATATCACAAATCTTACAATATTGTTTGTCATTTTTCTAATATTGTTTCACTTTTCCTTTTGATGAAGATCCTCCTTTTTAAAATTTTCCTTGTTTCTTACCCCCTTGCTTAGTGTAGAAAGTAGTATCTAGCACTTCATCCTTCTGAAACTAGTTTGCCTCCTTCTTTTACGAGTAAATTCATTAACTCCACAAAAGATACTTGTCTACCAGATACATTAAGAGAGGTTATCAACATCTTGTAGGATTCTAGCAATACTCTTAAGATGACAAAGGTCAAGAGAGTTTCATCCACTTGTTGTCCCATACCATTCAACTTGAATTTCAATTCTGCCACTCTACAATAGTGGAATAGTGGACTAATTCTTACCTTCATAAACAGTAAGTAAAGTATCCCAAGCTTCCTTACTAGTTTTGGCAACATAGATGTGAGGTTGGACCTCATTTGTAGTAGTATGCAGGATAAACATGAGATATCTTATGTCCTTCTTATAAAAAATTTCTTGATCTGTTCCTACTATTGTAGGGCATTTTATAGTTCCAGTCAAATACATCCCATAAATATTCCACTTGAATAATAGTATGCATATTTGTGTTCCATGGTGCGAAGTTAGAACCTTTCAACAACTATGAATCTAAGAGATATTTGTGAACAACGACCATTGTGAAGGTTTCTTATATCACCAATTTGTCTCCATTTCTTTATATCTATCAGACATTTATACCAAAACTACTCTATATATACCCGCCCTTATGTGAGGGAGACTATAAGTATATATGAGCAGCACTATACATGGAACTTAGGCAATACTAAAAGAGCATCGTGTTGTTTATGACACCTACCATAGAAGGTCTATTCCTCATGCATGGGGCATAACTTCCCTTAAACACTTCGAAAAGCTCTTCGTTAGGATTTATGTCTAACAACAATCATGATGTGGGTATGAATGAAGTGAATAGCAAAACTGGTTTACCTTATTCCTCAATGATTGATAGAGAACAAGCTCATAAATAGTTTTTGTAGCTATATTAGGCATTAGATACAGTAGTCCAAGCACGACAACATAACCTATAAGTGTGGACCAGAGGTATCGTATATATTGAACACTGCTATGCAATAAATTGCATAAATAGGTGTATAAATTTGGGGTCTTGTCTTTTTTTTTATTTATGTAACTGTCAATGCAAGAAAACAAGAAATTTAAATGAAAAAAAACAACTACAAATACCCACAAATTTTAACTACTTGAGGTGTCGGTTTCCACCAAGAATGCACCTATTACAATGTCATTTTTAAGATGAAAAAGAACATATTCACTTTCCACAATTTTATTTCCCCACTTTATCTTAGAATTTTACAAAAAGAAATACGTATGAAATCCCCCCTTTTTGTTGCAAAATAAACAATGGGAAAATTTTTGGAACCCTTTCTAATTCCAAAAAAAACAACTTATCCCTCCAAAACAAACATGGAAAGAAAGGAAGCTTTGTAGGAAATAATACCTCAAAAAAATTAGTGTCTCCTCTGACTAATAGCAAGAAAAAATGCTCCTTTGCTCACTGTGGATCCAAAAATGCTCCTGAAGGACAAGAAAAGGACCTTCTAAGGCAAAAAATGACGTTAGGCAAAAATTACAAAAAATTGATGAAAAGTTTCTAGGGTATCAAATTTTATTGTTGGGGTATTAATTTGAGTGTTGGGCATCAAACTATCTCCCAGGGTGTCAAATTGCTCATTGGCTATGCCAAATTGCAAGTGAAGGTGTCAATGAATCGCATAGGGTATAAATTTGGGGTATTTTCTTTTGTTTTATTTGTGTAACTGTTAATGCAAGAAAATAACAAATTTAAATGCAAAAAAACAACCACAAATACCCATAAATTTTAACTACTTGAGGTGTCGGTTTCCACCAAAAATGCACCTATTACAATGTCATTTTTAAACCAAAATTTTATTCCCCCTTTATCTTAGAATTTTGCAAAAAGAAATACGTATGAAATCCCCCCTTTTTTTTGCAAAATAAACAATGGGAAATTTTTTTGAACCCTTTCTAATTCCAAAAAAACAACTTATCCCTCAAAAAAAAACTTGGAAAGAAAGGAAGCTTTGTAGGAAAGAATACCTCAAAACAAGTAGTGTCTCCTTTGATTGATAGCAGGAAAAAATGCTCCTTTGCTCACTGTGGATCCAAAAATGCTCCTGAAGGACAAGAAAAGGACCTTTCAAGGCAAAAATGACGTTATGCAAAAATTACAAAAAATTGCAAAAAATGCAAAAAATTGATAAAAAGTTTCTAGGGTATCAAATTTTATTATTGGGGCATTAATTTGAGTGTTGGGCATCAAACTATCTCATAGGGTGTCAAACTGCTCACTGGATATGCCAAATTGCAAGTGAAGGTTTCAATGTGATTCTGTCGGCGTCAATGACTCGCACAGGGTGTCAAAACTACGCTTCGGGCATCAAAAAAGTTTGGTTTGCACTTGGTACTCTATGGGATTTGATCCCAAAATCTACTGGTGGTGATCCTTAGCACATACAACCTCTCTAGCTACAGTAGCTGATGAGGAGATTATCAAAGAAGGAGAATCATATTTTCTATGCACGACCAGAAAGAAACAAAAAAAAAATGGTTCTTTATCGCACATGCACTATGGAAGGGCAACGGTATGGTTTAAAAACCATTCAAAATACTAAATATTTTGATTACCTTCAAGTAATCAAGCCCATATTTTGGTCTTCATGACACCTAACCAACAAATGCCATGTCATCTCTCCCCTAAAATTGAACACTGCCAAGTTAGCAAATGCAAAGTCAAACATCCTATCAATAAATGACTACCATGTGTTGCCTTATCTCGATGTGTGTATGCCACATCACCCACTATATCAATCTAAGTGTCTACCTATGGTCTTGTGGTTGCTATTACATTCGGTCTATGTCATCCATGTCGATCTGTAGCTCGATCTTGTTGTCATCGGTTTGTGTCATCCATATTGGTTTGTGGCTCTGTCTTGCTATCTTTTGTCTATGTCGTCTACTTAATCCATGTCATTCTATGTCCTCACATCAATCGGTTTGTGTTCCCATTCACCTTGGAATGTGTCTTTGTCTTGGAGTAGTTGAACTACCTTACCCGTCGATCACCACCTTGCCCAAGCACTAGCTCTGATGCCATGTAGAAAATTGTATAGTAATTTCATTGATAGTGGAGATAGATTTAAATACATTCCAAAGTGGTTGAGGTGGTTCACAAACCAATTGGGTGGTTGAAAAAAGCACAAAATTAGAGAGTGTTAACCAAGCGCTATTTTAATAAAACCTATTAATGTCTCCAATAATTAAATATCTCTAACACTTCTTCTTCCTTGGACTGGAAGAGTTTTTTTTTTCCTTTTCTTTTATATAATAATTATTAATATCTTACCAATGAACCCCCATAGTTCCTTTTTTTACAAAAGATATTATATTTTGATCTTCATTAGAAGTGTTTTTGGCCATTGATCATGGGTACTTATACCATATGCCATTAAAATCCTATATATTTTTTCTCTTTCTAGTTGAACCAAATAAAACCACCAATACCATTGCAAGGAGCTCCAAACATCATAAGTATTTAAAAAATGAGCTTAAAATGCTTTGATATAAATTATGATCTTTTAGAGGTTTCTCTTTTTAAAGGAATATAACTACCAAAATCATAAAAAATTAAAGAATTAGTAGTAGAATTAGTCAATGGAGCACTACCACATAATACAAATAACACTAATAATAATATAACTAAAATTTCCCAAGTGTTTCTTGGATCTACTATTGATTGGTCAAGGAGTGAATCATATATTTTAGTTGTTATTTTCGTAATAGCTAAGTACTATACAAATATAAATAATTTATATTATAAGTATAAATATAAATAACAAGTGTATAATTCACTTTAGTATTGCTCATTTATTTGCTAGTGAAGTAAATTAGATAATCATACATGTTATCATCATGTTGATTCAACACGCTTCTAATCATCATCATGGATACATATTTTTAGGAGTTAAAAGGATTATTTCAATTTAGATTCTTTAAAAATAGTACCTTTAAAAAGGTTTTACTTAAAATCTTAAAATCTTACTTTAAATTTCTTCCCAGGCTCACAGAGAATACCTTTCCCTATAAATTTTGTTAGGGGTTATGCAATCTATAAAAAAATTATAATGAACTACTTATAATATCTACATGAGCCAAGACCAATCATAATTAATTCTTATTTGTGAAAAATAGCAACACCTTATTTATTTATTTCTTAAATCCCTACCTACTAGACTATGTAATTTATTTCTTAAACATCTAGAGAAATTTGATGGGAAAATTAATTACTTCACTCATAATTCAACAAGATTGTCACTCACTTATTTGGAAACCATGTTGCATTAGGTGAATTTTTATTTTGATGTACCAATATCGAGGAGCTTGTTTCAGCCCATACAAGGATTTGATCAACTTACAAACTTTTTGTTATTACCCTTCAACAAAAAATCCTTTTGGTTGGATTATGTACACTTCTTCTTGTAGGTCACCATTAAATAAAGCACTTTTTACATCCATCTAATGTAACTTCCACCCAAACTGAGCTGGCATGACAAAAAGTACTCGTATGGTAGTCATTTTTGTAGTAGGGGTAAAAGTCTCTTCATTAACTATGCCTTATTTTTTAGCATAGCCATTTGCAACAAGATGGGCTTTATGCTTATAAATAGTACCATATACCTTATACTTCACTTTGAATACCCATTTGCAACCAATGGGCTTCTTTCCTAAAGTTAAATTTACTAGCTTCCATGTATGATTTTTTATGAGAGATATATGTTCTGCTTCCATAGCAGACCTTCCACTAAGGCTCACTAAGTGCATCCTGAATTGTTGTGGGTTTATTTGTATCCAATGCTATCATATAAACCCTATCATCCTCCATATTTGTTTCCCTATTTTCCTTTGCATCCATATATAGGTCATCAAACTTTTGAAAAATCTCATAAAATTCTAAAGTTGATATCTCTCCTCTCTTCTGCTGAGTCATACTGTGAGTACAAGGTCAATCTAGAGTTATATCTGGAAGTGATGCCAACTTGGAATCTCTCAATTTACTAGTATACCATTTTGGAATCTTTTTCTAAGGAGGTGAAGTCTCTTTCTTAGGATCATCTTCCTCAAGGTATACAATTTTAGAAGTGTTATTTGATGTGAAAGCTTCATAAAATACCACATCTCTACTTATATGTGTCTTCTTGGTCATAGGATATATCAATCGATATCCCTATGAATGCTCATCATAACCAAGAAAGATACATTACAAGGTCTTCTCATCTAACTTCTTCCTTTTCTGTTTTGGTATGTGCATGAATGTCTTACGTCCAAAAACCCTTAGATTATAAATGGAGGGTTTCTTAACACTCCATGCTTCTTGTGAATTTTTACATTATAGAGCTCTTATGGGTGCTTTAATTAGGAGGTATGATGTTGTGTTTATTGCTTCTGCTAAATACTCATTCTCAAGATGTTCTCCCTTTAGCATACATAGAATCACTTACACAATGGAATGATTTCTCCTCTTTGCAACTCCATTTTGATGTAGAGTATAGGTTGTAGTCAGTTGTCTCTTAATACCATGTTATTTTAGAAATGATTAAAATTCCTTGGAAGTATATTACCCTCCTCGATTTGAAAGAAGGGTTTTGATAAAACACATTGAATCCTCAACAAGCTTCTTGAATTGTCGAAAGTACAAAAATACATTTGAATTAAATTGAAGGAATAAAACCCACATCTTTCATGAATGATCATCAAAAAATAATTAAAATACTTCTTTCCACCATAGTTGATTGGTGTAGGACCGTACAGATCGGTGTGTACCAACTCCAAAGGTTTCTTAGCTCTGGAAGAGTTAGCTTCAAACGATACCCGATTTTGCTTCCCTATTAAGCAATCTGAGCAAACTAGAAATATGGATGAAATATTGGTAAGTCCTCTCACCATCTCATATTTTCTCAACTCGAGAAAATATCCTGAACTTAAATACCCATATCTCTTATGCCATAGAGAAGTAGCCTCCTTTGTAGTTGCTGCCAAAGCAACAAGAGGTGTTGAAATGACATCTAAAATGAATAAGCTATGCTTGTGTGATATGGTTGCTATATGTTTTCCTTTTTTGGTTATAAAACATCTTTTTTATCTTTCACAACATGGAACACAACCTCCATATTTTAATCCAATATCTGAGGTATGGACAAAATATTATTAGCTAATCCAGGGACATAGAGTACCTTCTCAATATGATATTTATCATCTATAAGAGTGATAAAAATATCACCTTCACCCTCACTTGGTAGAATTGATTATCAGCAATTTTTACTAGCTTACCTTCTTTCTCCTCAAACATCTGAAACCATGATTTATTGCCAGTCATGTGCTTACTAGCCCTTGAATCAATATACCATACAACATCTATCTAGGAAGATAAAGTATGAGTCATGAGCACCTTGTGTGCTCTCTCAGATTTTGAGTCTGAGTCGGATCTTGCAGAATCTAAGTCTAAATTTTATTCAACATAAGCAACATGCCTCTTAGGTTGCTTATTCTTTTTTTTAGTTTGCATTTCCCTTTGCCATTTTTCTTATGAGGTTGGTCATTTTGTTGCTTGTTCTTAAACCAACACCTGTTGATGTCATGGTTATTCATATCACAAATCTTACAATATTGTTTGTCATTCTGCTAATATTGTTTCACTTTTCCTTTTGATGAAGATCCTCCTTTCTAAAATTTTCCTTGTTTCTTACCCCCTTGCTTAGTGTAGAAAGCAGTATCTAGCACTTCATCCTTCTGAAACTGGTTTGCCTCCTTATTTTAGAGTAAATTCATTAACTCCACAAAAGATACTTGTCTACCAGATACCTTAAGAGAGGCTATCAACACCTTGTAGGATTCTAGCAATACTCTTAAGATGACAAAGGTCAAGAGAGTTTCATCCACTGGTTGTCCCATACCATTCAACTTGACTTTCAATTCTACCACTCTACATAGGAATAGGTCAACTGTCTCACCATATTTCATACTGAGGATATGTAGATGAGTTTGACAATGTAGAATAGTGGACTGATTCTTACCTTCATAAACAGTAAGTAAAGTATCCCAAGCTTCTTTACTAGTTTTGGCATCATAGATGTGAGGTTGGACCTCATTTGTAGTAGTATGCAGGATAAACATGAGATATCTTTTGTCCTTATTATAAAAAATTTCTTGATCTATTCCTACTATTGTAGGGCATTTTATAGTTCCAGTCAAATACATCCCATAAATATTCCACTTGAATAATGGTATGCATATTTGTGTTCCATGGTGCGAAGTTAGAACCTTTCAACAACTATGAATCTAAGAGATATTTGTGAACAATGACCATTGTGAAGGTTTCTTATATCACCAATTTGTCTCCATTTCTTTATATCTATCAGAACTTTATACCAAAACTACTCTATATATACCCGCCCTTATGTGAGGGAGACTATAAGTATATATGAGCAGCACTATACATGGAACTTAGGCGATACTGAAAGAGTATCGTGTTGTTTATGAAACCTACCATAGAAGGTCTATTCCTCATGCATGGGGCATAACTTCCCTTAAACACTTTGAAAAGCTCTTCGTCAGGATTTATGTCTAACAATAATCATGATGTGGGTATGAATGAAGTGAATAGCAGAACTGGTTTACCTTATTCCTCAATGATTGATAGAGAACAAGCTCATACATAGTTTTTGTAGCTATATTAGGCATTAGATACAGTAGTCCAAGCACGACAACATAACCTATAAGTGTGGACCAGAGGTATCGTATATATTGAACGTTGCTATGCAATACATTGCATAAATAGGTGTATAAATTTGGGGTCTTGTCTTTTGCTTTATTTATGTAACTGTCAATGCAAGACAACAAGAAATTTAAATGAAAAAAAACAACTACAAATACCCAAAAATTTTAACTACTTGAGGTGTCGGTTTCCACCAAGAATGCACCTATTACAATGTCATTTTTAAGATGAAAAAGAACATATTCAATTTCCACAATTTTATTCCCCCTCTTTATCTTAGAATTTTACAAAAAGAAATACGTATGAAATCCCCCATTTTTGTTGCAAAATAAACAATGGGAAAATTTTTGGAACCCTTTCTAATTCCAAAAAAAACAACTTATCCCTAAAAAAAAAACATGGAAAGAAAGGAAGCTTTGTAGGAAAGAATACCTCAAAACAAGCAGTGTCTCCTTTGACTGATAGTAGGAAAAAATGCTCCTTTGCTCACCGTGGATCCAAAAATGCTCCTGAAGGACAAGAAAAGGACCTTTCGAGGCAAAAATGACGTTATGCAAAAATTACAAAAAATTTCAAAAAATGCAAAAAATTGATAAAAAGTTTCTAGGGTATCAACTTTTATTATTCGGGCATTAATTTGAGTGTTGGGCATAAAATTATCTCCTAGGGTGTCAAACTGCTCACTGGCTATGCCAAATTGCAAGTGAAGGTGTCAATGTGATTCTTTTGATGTCAATGACTCGCATAGGGTGTCAAAACTACGCTTCGGGCATAAAAAAAGTTTGGTTTGCACTTGGTATTCTATGGGATTTGATCCCACAATCTATTGGTGGTGATCCTTAGCACAAAAAACCTCGCTAGTTCAGCTACAGTAGCTTATGAGGAGATTATCGAAGAAGGAGAATCATATTTTCTATGCACGACCAGAAAGAAACAAAAAAAAATTGGTTCTTTATCGCACATGCACAATGGAAGGGCAATGGTATGGTTTAAAAACCATTCAAAATGCTAAAGATTTTGATTACCTTTATGTAATCAAGCCCGTCTTTTGGTCTTCGCGACACCTAACCAATGAATGCCATGTCATCTCTCCCCTGCAATCGAACACTGCCAAGTTAGAAAATGTGAAGTCAAATGTCCTATCAATAAATGACTACCATGTGTTGCCTTATCTTGATGTGTGTGTCATGTCACCCACTATATCGATCTACGTGTCTACCTGTGTTCTTGCGATTGCTATCAGGATTACTATTAGAGTCGGTCTATGTCATCCACGTCAATTTGTGGCTCGATCTTGTTGTCATCGGTTTGTGTCATCCATATTGGTTTATGGCTCTATCTTTCTATCTTTGGTCTATGTCTTCTGTGTCATCCAGGTCAGTCTGTGTCCTCACATCAATCAGTTTATGTTCCCGTTCACCTTGGAATGTGTCTCTGTCTTGGAGTAGTTGAACTACCTTACCCGTCGATCACCACCTTGCCCAAGAACTAGCTCTGATGCCATGTAGAAAATTGTACAGTAATTTCATTGATAGTGGAGATAGATTTAAATACATTCCAAAGTGGTTGAGGTGGTTCACAAACCAATTGGGTGGTTGAAGAAAGAACAAAATTGGAGAGCGTTAACCAAGCACTATTTTAATAAAACCTATTAATGTCTCCAATAATTAAATATCTCTAACACTTCTTCTTCCTTGGATCTACTATTGATTGGTCAAGGAGTGAATCATATCTTTCATTTGTTATTTTGGTATTAGTTAAGTACTATATAAACATAAATAATTTATATTATAAATATAAATATAAATAATAATTGTATAATTCACTTTAGTATTGCTCATTTGTTTGCTAATGAAGTAGATTAGATGATCATACATGTTATCATCTTGTTGATTCAACACACTTCTAATCATCATCCTGGATACATCTGTTTAGGAGTTAAAATGATTATTTCAATTTAGATTCTTTAAAAATAGTACCTTTAAAAAGGTTTTTCTTAGAATCTTAAAACATCATAAGTTTTTAAAAAATGAGCTTGAAGCAGCGTCTCCTTTGACTGATAGTAGGAAAAAATGCTCCTTTGCTCATTGTGGATCCAAAAATGCTCCTGAAGGACAAGAAAAGGACCTTTAGAGGAAAAAATGACGTTATGCAAAAATTACAAAAAATTGCAAAAAATGCAAAAAATTGATAAAAAGTTTCTAGGGTATCAAATTTTATTATTCGGGCATTAATTTGAGTGTTGGGCATCAAACTATCTCCTAGGGTGTCAAACTGCTCATTGGCTATGCCAAATTGCAAGTGAAGGTGTCAATGTGATTCTGTCGACGTCAATGACTCACACAGGGTGTCAAAACTATGCTTCGTGTATCAAAAAAAATTGGTTCACACTTGGTACTCTATGGTATTTTATCCCACAATCTGCTGGTGGTGATCCTTAGCACATACAACCTCACTAGTTCAGCTACAGTAGCTGATGAGGAGATTATCGAAGAAGGAGAATCATATTTTCTATGTGCGACCAAAAAGAAACAAAAAAAATTGGTTCTTTATCACACATGCACTATGGAAGGGCAACGGTATGGTTTAAAAACCATTAAAAATACTAAATATTTTGATTACCTTCAAGTAATCAAGCCAGTATTTTGGTCTTCGCGACACCTAACCAACGAATGCCATGTCATCTCTCCCCTGCAATCGAACACTGCCAAGTTAGCAAATGTGAAGTCAAACGTCCTATCAATAAATGACTACCATGTGTTGCCTTATCTCGATGTGTGTATGCCATGTCACCCACTATATCGATCTACGTGTCTACCTGTGTTCTTGCGATTGCTATCAGGATTACTATTAGAGTCGGTCTATGTCATCCACGTCGATCTGTGGCTCGATCTTGTTGTCATCGATTTGTGTCATCCATATTGGTTTGTGGCTTTGTCTTTCTATCTTTGGTCTATGTCGTCTGTGTCATCCACGTCGGTCTGTGTCCTCACATCAATCGGTTTGTGTTCCCGTTCACCTTGGCATGTGTCTTTGTCTTGGAGTAGTTGAACTACCTTACCCTTCGATCACCACCTTGCCCAAGCACTAGCTCTGATGCCATGTAGAAAATTGTACAGTAATTTCATTGATAGTGGAGATAGATTTAAATACATTCCAAAGTGGTTGAGGTGGTTCACAAACCAATTGGGTGGTTGAAGAAAGCACAAAATTGGAGAGCGTTAACCAAGTGCTATTTTAATAAAACCTATTAATGTCTCCAATAATTAAATATCTCTAACACTTCTTCTTCCTTGGATCTACTATTGATTGGTCAAGGAGTGAATCATATCTTTCATTTGTTATTTTGGTATTAGTTAAGTACTATATAAATATAAATATAAATAATAAGTGTATAATTCACTTTAGTATTGCTCATTTGTTTGCTAGTGAAGTAAATTAGATGATCATACATGTTATCATCTTGTTGATTCAACACGCTTCTAATCATCATCTTGGATACATCTTTTCAGGAGTTAAAAGGATTATTTCAATTTAGATTCTTTAAAAATAGTACCTTTAAAAAGGTTTTGCTTAGAATCTTAAAATCTTACTTTAACTTTCTTCGTAGGCTCACAAAGAATACCTTTCCCTATAAATTTTGTTAGGGGTTATGCAATCTATAAAAAAATTATAATGAACTACTTATAATATCTGCATGACCCAAGACCAATCATAATTAATTCTTATTTGTGGAAAATAGCAACCCCTTATTTTTTTAATCTCTTTTAATACCAGTTATAATTCCTTACTCTTAAAAAAAAGCACCGTTACATTAATACATTGACTAAAACCTTTACCTCATCCAACTGCTTAAATACTTCCTAATAGAATAAATTAAAAAAAAACATTCGTTAATTTAACCATAGCATTTTAAAATAAATATATGAAAAATAGAAAAGTATATATCTATATATATATTCACGCGGAAATTGGTAGGATGGTTCAAAACAAAATATTAAAAATGGCATTAATATAAGAGGAAGAAAATAAAAAGGCTTGAATAAGCTCAAATATACCGTTAAGACATTACACAAGACATCAACGACGATCGTGATAAATTGTTCTCCTAATTACATAGACTATGTAATTTATTTCTGAAACACTAGAGGAATTTGATGGGCAAATTAATTACTTCACTCGAATTTCAACGAAACTGTCGCTCACTTCCTCCTCTGGCTGCCCCACATTAACGCTCTCTTCCTCCGCCTCTGGCTGGTTCACATTAACGCTGGGTTCCCAAGGCTGCATCGTCCCCTCTAACATCTGTACAACTTGAACCATGCTTGGCCGAGCATTTTCATCCTCCTGAATGCATAGCACGCCTACCATTGCGGCTCTTCTCACCTCCTCAATGTCGGCGTTGTCAGTGATCTTTGCATCCACCACACCACTTATGTTTCCCTTGTGAATTTGCATTGCAGCCCACGAGGGAAAGTAGTACCTGCTCGATTCCTGCAAAGCCAAGTCTAGATTTCTGCGGCCTGATATTATTTCTAGCAGTGTCATACCATAACTATATACGTCAGCCTTTGTCGTGATTGGCAGACCGTAGACCCACTCTGGGGCCAAGTACCCTCTCGTTCCTCTTGTAGTAGTCAACACCTTGCTGAAATCCCTACCTACAAGCTTTGCAAGCCCAAAATCAGCCAGCTTTGCAGAGAAGTCTTCATCCAGGAGAATGTTTTCAGGCTTAATATCACAGTGGATGATGCGATCTCTGCACTCCTCGTGAAGATAAACTAATCCTCGCGCTGTGCCTAACGCTATCTCAAATCGGGTCTTCCAGTCCAAGACTTTTTGTGCCCCTTTGTCTTCGGATTTGGAGAACAAAAAGGAATTCAACGAGCCATTGCACATATACTCGTAAACTAGTAACCTTTGAGAGCGTTCTATGCAAAATCCCCTAAGCCTTACCAAATTCACATGCTGTATGTTTCCGATGGTGCCCGTTTCTGCACGGAATTGCTTTTCTGCATGCGATGTTCTCTCTAATCTCTTAACAGCTACAAGCGTGCTGTCTGGCAGTGTTCCTTTGAACACGGATCCAAATGCTCCGCTCCCCAACTTATGCTTGAAATTCTTGGTTGCAATTCGCAGCTCCCTGTAAGTGAACATTCTGAGCGATGTTGGCATGTCATCCTGCCTGCCTGCTTGAAGCAATCTTCGACTTCTCCGTCTAATAAAGACTGCAAAGAGCAGAGTCGATACAGTCAGGAAAACAGCACCCATTGGAACTAGTATGGAAAACCCGAGGACTCTACCATTTTTCTTCGATGACAAGTGTGTCAAATCAGAAGCAGCCAACCGAATGAAAAGGGACTGGCCATTTGATGAATCGCGCAGATTTAACAGCTCCCCGAACCACAATAGGCAAACAGGAGGAGTGGAATTAGTTGTAAGAAAGGCTGTGCAGGTGCAGTTGTTGAGACAGACAGTGTGACATTGTTCTTGTGTTAGTATTTCGGGAATCGAAACAGCTTGATCACTGGGCAAGGACTTGTCCCTCACTTCCAAGAAACCGTCGGTAGTGCCATTTGTAGCAGAGCATCGTAATGGGCTACGCCGAATGCACCCGCTTGACCACCATTCTTGTGAATTCCAGGCGCGACTGTGTTTGGGCGTAAACCCCTGCAGACAGCTGCAAAATTGAATATTGTTGTTGTTGCATGCTCCATAAGCCCCGCAAACGTCATAGACTTTGCACTGGTCTCGGGGTTCCGACCAGATGAGGCTCCATTTACTGTTATCGATCCATAAGTACGCTCGCACTTCGCCGTTCTTGTCTACAACTATGCGAGGAAGCATCATCATCCCGTGGCTTTCTGGCTTTACTATATAGGTGAAGTACATGCGTGTAGGAGAAATCTTTACAAAGGATGCAACTACGTCGAACGCGAAGTCACCTGACATCTCAGGTAAATTGGCGAAATGGTCAACAATCCACTCCCCGCTGGACCAATATGAAAAATGGTTGTTATAGCGCAGCAAATACTGGGTCCTTCCTGGCGACGGATCCATACTTAAAGAGAAAGGTCCAGTAGCTGGATCCGCGGAACGCTTCCAAGAAGATAATTTCATTCCTTTCCACATCTTCATCCCAGGCAACCACGTATCTCCAGGATTTGCGAAACTCTCCCAAACAATCTCAGAGTTGTTGTGGCCGCCGAACATAACTAGATTACCAGAGTCGAAAATCAATGCCCGCCACGCTCTGATGCCATTGTTGGTAGACCAAATTAAACTTCCATGTACGTCATACAGTCTGAGATGACCGTCTCTCGACATATTGAGGATGCCGGACATGTTTGTGAGAGGATTGTCCCGGTTAGCCACCCAAACGATTGTCTTCACGGGTATTTGAGCATACCAGATGCCGATATACCATTTGGTCGTTCCGCTGGGATTGAAGAAACCCAACTCAAACGTGCCATTCTTTGAACGTATGGTTTGCTTTCCCGCGAGGGAATCCCCCAACTCAAGAACGTCTCGTCCATCAACTCCTATGGAGTCACAATTGTTTAGGAGTAGAAGCATCGTAAGTGCCAGAAGCAATAATCTTAACGAGCTTAATACTAAGGGACGCTTCGTCGCCATTTTCACGCTTCTTTCTGCAACTTATTGAAATAAGTCAAACAAATACGTGAGGATGGCTTTAAATTTGATCATAGAGCCTTTCCTTCATTTGCGGGTTTAAATAAACTAGCAATAGGCAAAGGAAGGGCATGCCGTTGCAGGCACGTCGAGCAGGTGAGCAACTTTTTTTTTTTTTGGTTTTATTTCGGAAAATAGTTGCAATGTTTGAAACCCTGTGGTAAAAAGTCGAGTCATACTGTACTTTTTCTCCTTTGAATTGAATAGTGTCACGCTCTCCCCACCCCCGTTCCCTTCTTCACCCTCTCCCCCCCCCCCCCGCGGGGGGGGGGTGGAGAAACAACCCCCCCCCCCCCACCCCCCCCTGGGCGCTTGTGTCGTCTCTTCCAGATGGCACGGGGGGGGGGGGGATAATAAACAAATTCCCCCCCTTTTAAATTGCCATCACAACAATATTCTCACGGCCAGCTAGAAAGACAAGGTCATTAGTAGACATAGTCTTGTTCGTCCAGCAGACGTCCCTGAATTCAAAAACCACGATAGTGTTCCACAGCTGGATAATCAATTTACTTACGTCAATGTCGGTTAGTCCGCGACTGCTGGGCCACGGTGGGAGATGAGTGTAGAATGAACTTAGCCTTGTACCGTTCGACACACGTAATCTGAATTCAAACTACGACGGATTGTATAAGGAAATGCAAATCGGTCAAGATCGCCTAGTTCATATGTTATCTGAATTCAAACTACGATGAATTGTTTAAGGAAATGCAAGTCGGTCAAGATCGCCAAGTTCGTGAAAGAATGCAAACTTTACCCACAAATATAAACATATCTCACGAATTTACATCATTAGGAAGCTTCGTTGTCAAAGCCCTTAAGGAGTGACGTGAGAATATGGAGACAAATATGACAAACGGGAGTTTGGCTAATACAGTGGACGAGAAAGCAAATAATGGTTGAGAATACGTTATCAAAGGACAGACTTGATGCCAAAGACCAAAGGAGCCCCATAGTTTCGAACACAGACCAAACATGAGGTCAAGGATATATCTTTTGACTTTCATAAGAGAACCACAAGGAGGAGCAACAAACAACGTAAAGATTGGTCCAACATTAATCTCTCGTGCCGACAGAATAATAACTCTTATTATTTTTATTTTATGGTCACAAAGTCTAAAAGTCTAATAATAAATATATTTGGTGAGGTTAATATCTGGTACGGCCAAGGTTAGGAGGGTTAGGACTTGAAAACTAACATTTAAAACATTTTAATATATATATATTTTTTTGGTTATAATAACTTTTATTATTTTTATTTTATGGTTTAAAATGTTAGTTTTGGAAGATATATGTAATGGAAGAGATCTAACACAAGTCTTAATAAGATGCAATCAATATGAAATAAAGTGAGTCTGCGATATGATTGAAATATATTATAAATAGAAATTATGAAATTACAATGTAGTAATGAGGAAATGGTCACTCCATTACGATGACCTAAAGAGCTATATTGTACTCCATATAGGAGCACCACTCTCTACTACACAACACTAGATAAGAACTTGACTTGATACTTACTTGATCTATGAGACCCTTTATATAAGAATATAGATTCCTTGGCCAACACTATACCTAGATGTACAAGGGGACACTTTGCACATTACAACTTGCACATTGCCACTTGTGCATTTATTACATTGCTTGAAGTAACTAGCTAAATTCCCCCTAAAATAGTCTCCTACTCTAACAATGTACCAAAGGTGGTACATTTACATGACCCAAATGATGTAATATACTCTAACCCTAACACCCCCCTGTATTACATTATTTGGCTATTGAAGATTTCAATATTCAATATGGATCTTCTTCTTGTGGATGCTATTTGGTTTGATCTTGTTCTTCTTTAGCTGCTTCGATCTTCATGTTGTAGCTTCTTTTCCTTTCCAATTATTTGTTCTTTGATATCAGATGCCTTTGATGAACTAGTGATCTCATAATTTGGAATGTCTGAAGTGGATCAGAATTGACCCATCTTTTCTCCTTTTGATTTCTGTATGACCCATCTCTTGGACCTTCATAAGCATCAAAATTCATCTCATTGTTAGTAGATCCTTTTGAAATAAGATTTTGAAGGTAGCAATCTATTCTTTGTAGTAAAATTTCTTCATGGCTTTTATAATACTTGTATTTATAATAGCAGAACATAGATGAGTGGTTTTTCCCTTCACAATATTTGCATGGATGGAAATTCCAGCAATTGATCTTTTCATGACCGTATTGATTGCAATAGGTGCACATTAGAGATGTTTTGACTGCTTTGTAGTCTATCTTTGAGAAATCGTGTTTATCAATATCTCTGACTATATCTTTAAACCATATGTGCACAATTGAAGCTATTCCATTTTTACTTCTTTGTATGATGTCTTCTTGATCTATATCTTTTTCAAATTCATTAGAAAAATCTATTTTTACATAGCTATTTGTTTCAGAAGTTATTTTCCATATTATTGATTCTTCCTTTCCTTTTGTACTTTCCTGATTATTATCCATTGAATTACCAATTATGATTTTAATCCATATTGGTATTTTTCTCATCCCACTTTTAAGTGTATTGCTTAATGAACTCGTAGACATATTTAGCTTCTTGGATTAGAGTATATAGTACTTTGATAGAGCTTGTATCTTACGAGATTGAATTTTTCTAAGTGGTCTACCTTATAACTCCCTAGTTATGAGCTTGATTTGATAAAACATTTTTAGCTTACGTTTTGTAGGCTTTCTTATGACTCCCTAGTTAAGAGATGATAGATAAAGTGCTTTTGGGAATAATAGTTCAATTTTGAGTTAATTTTGTAAAGTTTTGTGAATAGCAAATATCAACTTCTTTTACACCTTATTT
Source organism: Wollemia nobilis (assembly GCA_028583015.1). Taxonomy (NCBI): domain Eukaryota; kingdom Viridiplantae; phylum Streptophyta; class Pinopsida; order Araucariales; family Araucariaceae; genus Wollemia; species Wollemia nobilis. Next base: position 1,278,586 of record JAQPPZ010000383.1, on the reverse strand, counting down.
CACCTATTGAACTTAAGAACTTTCTATTTTGATGAGGTTCTATTTGTTGGAATTCTTTTATCCCTTTAATGTAAGTTTGAGAAAAGTATAGTAATTAGTTTCCAACTCTTGATTTTCCTTATAGAACCTTCTTTTATAGCCTTTTATAATTTGATATTCAATGTTTCTAAATTCCAACAACCTATTATGGTGTAGTATTCCTTATAACTCCTTAATAATGATATTTTCAATGTTAGGTAATAAATTTATCAAGGTAGAAATCCTTATTTCTCCTATGCTTTAGATTGTAAATATTAGGCTATTTGATATATATATATATATATTCCTTTTTAATATTACTTTCAAATATGGTTGATTTCTCTTAATATTTCAACCTTATATTATACTTTATATCTCCCTATTAATGAAAGCAAATTGGAATAAGATATAGTCTTAAATTTGTGACACCCTAGACCTCTATGTATTCAACATTGATTATTTAGACGTAGATTGCAACACTCTTTAGTGCTCTTTTGACCATTATCTCCAATGTATGGGCATAGGCTTTAACTTCTCTTTGATGATGATTGGTTTCTTTGATGACACTACTTGGAAAATGGATGCCTTACGTCTGACCACTTCTACTAGGAGTATTCAATGCTCTCTTCCTACTATTCTTATGATACCGATGCTACTGTGTAATTTTACCATGAGCTCGGCTTCTGATGTTGCTACAAACTCGGTCTTCAATGCTCAACTTTACTTTTACTTCATTCTGATGCTTTCTCTAAGATGGATGCTTCTAAATAGAATGGAATCCTCCTCATTTTGGACAAGTGGAGAATGGGAGTTACAAATTGGAATTCTTTCAACACTCATGCAAATATAACATACGTAACCTCCTCAATATTCCTTGTAACTCCTCTTGATTATGCGCTTGAGACTTCTTGAGCATTATTAGAATATTTGTACCAAGTGGTACTCAAGGGCTTTGGATGTAGACCTTTACTATAACACTCTAGAAAGAATGTTATAACTCCTCTTCCCCTTTCGTATGATTATTTATTGGTTTAATTTATTTCTTGGAAAACAAGCAACATTTTTTTTTTGTAGGTGTTTTGATGAGGACGTTGGATGATGCTAGATGTGATTCTCCTTGATTCTATGGAGATGATATTGGTGCTTATTTTGGTGGATGTTCTTCTCCAAGTTTGATACCTCGGATGTAACACCTTTTCCCCTTATTCTCTATGCTTTCAACGTGTTGATTTATGTGCTCCTTTGTAGCTTCATTCCAAGTTCATAGAAGTATATTTATAATGGCATTATGTGGGCTTTTATATTGCAGGTGAATTCTTTCTTCTGTATGCTTTGACGTGGAGCAAAGGTGTCTTTTGACACCTTAAATATTGAGTAATATGTGCTCCTCGATGAATTTATTTTCTTGCTTGAAACCTACCCTTATACCTGCTTGGATGATGATCGTTGTATTATAAGACCTTTTGTCCTTCTTGAATGGACAAGAATGGTGCTTGTATTAGATAGATTTTGCACCAATATGATGGGTCAAATTTCTCCCTTTTAAATGCTCCTTTTTAATTTTTATGAGGTAGCTCCTTGACTTTAGTAATTCCTTTTACTTGGAAAATTTAGTAAGAGTGAAACCAAGCTAATAATATGCACCCTTTTGAAGTAGAAAATTCTGCACTTAATATTTTAGTGAAACCCTAAGTGCACTTTAAATATGAGACTCTCCAAGTCTTGATTTGAAGCTTTTATTTGCTAATTTTAATGGTGGATTTCTTTGGGCCACAAAATAGTATCTCTAGACACGTTGATAATATGTTGGCTTTTATATCTTTGATATTTAATCAATAAACACAAACTAACCCTTTTGAGAGTAACTAGTTAGAGATCAACTAGTATAGTGCCAATGCACTTTTAATGGTAATAATAATCTCACCTTATTGCCCCAGTAAATGAAATCTCAATACTACATTGGAATCCAACCCTATTTATATTATGTCACTTTAAATATTACCAATAGCTACAACATCAAAAATTGATAAAATTCAAAGAGTCTTTCATCAACAATGATGTGAGAGAAAACTTAGGTTTGCTCTTTATAACTAGGATAGGGTTTGTAAAGGAAATAATATTAGAGGGGAGGCAAATTGTAGACTTATGATTTTGGGATTAGGAATAAAATTTGGTTTTGAAATGATTCAAAGATCAAGGAAACAGTTGGAAAAATATGTCACTTAAAAAATATATTGGCATTGTTAATGCAATAAAATTATTCAAGAAATAATCCATACCCATAGGGTCAACAACATGGAAACTCATATGAGATAGTTAGAAATTCACTAAGAAATTTGTTAGATGGTTAATCCATGAGAGGGATTATATAAAATTTTGGTCTAATGCTTGTTAAAGCCTTATATTCTTATCTCTAATTTAAAATATAAGCAATTGAATCAAACATGTATAGCTTGTAAAGGTCCAAAGGTCAAAGATTATATTAATGTGAGCAATAACTCTGGATTATTAATTTCTATTAATAGTCTATATAAAGGATAAAAACTCAAATAAATAGTAGATGAGCTTCAAAATATACTTCAAGAGTTTTATTTTTCTATTTTAACATGAAAGGATGGTCTGGTTTGAAATCTATCAAATGTTATATTTCATAGTAGTTTCCAATAATGAATGAAATCAACACATTTCCTAGTATTGCTAAAAATAAATAAAAATAATGCACATGATATATGGGGTTGTCTTTGGATACCAAATAATCTCACTATAGAAAAATAGAATACACCTAACTAATAATGAAATGGTTGCTATGATGTAGTATTTATACCAAAATATAAGTTTCTTTTAGTTCAAGTAACTAACCTTTAGGTTGAAACTATTAAAATATTTTTTTTTTTGAAAAAAATGAAAAACTTGTATTAATACAAAGAGCAATTACAAGCGGGAGAGAGCACATCCCAACCAAGAACGAACAACAACAAGAGAAGAGCACAAAGGCAACCCAACACAACACAAAGCAAAGAAGTCACTGCGAAAGGACTTCACGAAATGTGACATGCGCGAGATCACGACCAACCGCTCCCCATAGTGCCACGTCACGAAACGTGACATGTTGCGAAATCGTGACATGTCGCGAAATCGTGACATGTCACGGAATCGCGACATGTCGCAAAGTCGCGACGACAGCACCCACCTGCAACCCTTCGACAAAAGTGTCGCGAAATTGTGACGAATTCACCATATGGCAACCAGAACGCAAAAGCGTCGCGATATCGCGACAGTTTTCGCCATTCCGCTGGAAAGCCAAAATTGTCGCAATTTCGCGACGGGTTTTCCTTATGACACCAGACCGCCAAAAGTGTCGCGATATCGCGACAGTTTTTCCTTTCAGCACCCAGTTCTCAAAACTGTCGCGATATCGTGACGAAATCTCCTCTTGGCGCCCAGTTCTCAAAATTGTCACGATATCACGACGAATTTTCCACTTTGCTCTCCATCTGCAAAAGTGTCACGATATTGCGACAGTTTTACCAGTTAGCCCCAAATTGCCAAAACTGTCATGAAATCGTGACAACTTATCCAAGAACCTTCCCCTAGGGCCGCGATGGCGTGACATGTCACGATGGCGCGACATGTCATGAAATCACGACAAAAACCTACCAAAGACCGAGAGGGCGCAACCGATCGTGATGTCGCGACATGTCGCGATATCACTATAAAAACCGGCTAAAGGCCGAAAGGGTGCAACCTGTCGCGATATCGCGACATGTCGTGATATCGCGACAGAAACCATCCTTAGCATAAAAACACTACACATCATTTCAGAAAACGTTCAAGGCCTTGTCGAATCTTCGCATCCTCCACGGTGCATGTCACCTGCACTGCATCCCAACCTCCCTTTCCAGCACCCATCTTAGCAAGGAAATCGGTCGCCTTATTGAGATCTCGATTCACATAGACAGGTATCACATCATCTAATTCCCTCCAAAGCTCTTTGATTTGGGAAACTAAGATCCGCAACCTCCAAGCTTTCGAGACAAAGTTTCTCATACAATCAAGAGCACCCACCAAAATTTGAGAGTCAGACTCAATAATAATCTTCCTGTGTCCCTGTTTGGCAGCCCAGAAGGAGGTAGATTTAATGGCAAAGGCCTCGGCTTCATTATTTGTGGCACATCCTAGACCCTGCAGTTCCCAATAGAGCAAAGACCCAACATGATCGTGGCACACAACTCCAATTCCAGCACTTCCCGAATTTCCTTTAGCCGCTCCATCAGTATTGATTTTGATCCATCCTTCAGGAGGAGGTTTCCAACTACCACTCACCTGCCTTTGTTGAAAAATAGATCCCTCGTCCAAAGGCTCGAAGCATCGAATTTCCCCCTCGTATGAATGGCAACCGTTTCCGCCACTTTGCTCCAAATGACTTGCCATATTCCTTCTAGAGAGGAGAAGGTTTCACGAAAATACGGGCATTTCTATCCAACCGGACCTGCCACCGGATAAAAAATAAACCAAGCTCCCAGCCAATTCGAAGAGCTTCGGATTTAAATCTACCTTTCTTCCATCTTTCCCATATGTTGTTTCGAGACAAGACCCCATTAGCCCGAAGTTTAAAGTGGGAGAACCAGCGTTCCGATCCTCATGTGAAAGAACATTCAAACATTAGATGATCCACCGCTTCCTCCCGCTTATGGCATAACACACATTGGGAAGGGCCAATGATGCCTCCGAGTCCGAGATTGTCATAGGTGAGAATTCCATTATGCAAAACCGCAGGCGAAGAAGTTCACTTTCCGCCACCCTAGGGATGCCATATCTTTCTCCACTCATGAACCAAAAAAAGTGTGGAGGGGGCTCCGGGAGGATCTCACCATATCCTTCTTTCATAGTATAAAACCCAAGGCTTCCATAGCCCCGAGCCGCTTCATCCTCCTCATCTCTCCCGCAAGAAACCGTTCCGCCAAGATTTTTCCCAAAGTAGGTACCAACTCCGAGGATTGGTATTGGCCACTCATCCAGCCGCTTAAACTTTATGATCTTGTAGTCCCCCAATTGACTAGTGTTAAAGTAGCTCTCAATTTTAATCCATACCTTATCTTCTAAAGCAGATTTTATCGGTTGCAATTCAAGAAACACAACAATAATGGGAGGATTCTGGTCCCAGGAATCAGTCCAGAACCGAGCCTTATCCCCTCTTCCCACTTTCCAAAATAGTTGATCTTTGATGAGTTGAGCTCCAAGCTTGAGCGCCTACCACACTGGTGATCCAAAACCTTCCAGTGGAAAGCGACCCACATCATTAGGATAGACATAACCCAAGTATTTGCTAGAGAGAATTCTGCTGAAGAGGGATGTTGGCTGAGAAATCCACCTCCAGTACAGTTTGCCAGCCAAAGCCTTGTTGTTAAACTCGGAGCTTCTTAGATCCAACCCCCATTTTTCCTTGGGTTGGGTAACCTTGTCCCAGCCAACCAAGGCCCAAGAAACTATTAAAATATTACAAATTACCTTTTTCCAGGTTTACAAGGCCCCAAAGACCTTATATATACAATACAATACATAATTAAATTGTGGCCTCAAGTATAGCTTAAAGACCATATATTCCAATATCATCACTTAAGCTAAATAGGGGTCATATAAAAAGACCCTTATTTGTCATCCCACTTAAGGGATAATCTCCCACACCAAGTAGTTCCTACATGTGCACAAAAGGAACCTTGGGCATAATCGTGGCCAAGATATTTACTACCTACTCTATTGATGACATGAAAACAAGATCAAGAATCCCATGCACATATTTCCATCTCAAAAATACATGCAAATATAAATATGCTTGGTTTTCTAATGAAACATTAGATTGTGAACAAGTTGGATGGTGCTTTGACTATCATTTAAAAGAGTGAATGGGTATGTCTAATGAATACCAACCTCCTCTAAAATCATGGTATCCACAAAAGATGCTTAGCTACCTCATTGGCAGCATATTATTTAGCTTATGTAGAAGATTGATATATGATAGATTATTATTTGGAGCAACATGAAATAGGATTCGATCTAAAATAAAACATAAAGTTGATGGTGGAGCATTGCTCATCCAAATTATTGAACCAATCAACATCTAAAAATCTGGTCAAAATCAAAGGTGAACCAATTTAATAATGAATAAAAATCTTATAAATATTTTTGTTATATTTAAAATCCTCTTGGCTATTTTCTAGTGATTCTCTCAAGGGACCTACATGTACCTAGAGCAATAACTCATAACAAAGGCTATATGAGGTTGTGTGTGAGTAAGGTAAAGTAGGCCACCAAAAAGAGATTGATATAGAGTAGCACCCTCCAAAGGAGAAATAATTAGTTCAAAGCTTCAAGCCTAACAAAAAATGATTTTGAGTGGACTTATAATCCTCCATCTTCGAGCACTAAATAAGGTATAATACATACTTATGAAATAGTGATGTTGGAATCCATTTGATCAAATCTAAATCCTTAAAATGTAAGTGTAGGATCTCCATGTCTATAATATCAAAGATAGCACAAATCCATGACTTGATGTCTTAAATAATGGAAGAAGAGTTACATATGAGAAGAACATCCACATAGAGAATGATAATCAAAGTCTCTCCATATTTATGTTTGGTGTAGACATGATGTTTAACCTCACATCATCAAAACCCACAATATATGAAGAAATAATGTATCTTCTCATATTAAGTGTGGGGTGCCTACTTAAGTCTATACAAGAATTTAGTCAACTAAAAATACAAGGGAGTGGGACCTTCAAGCTCAAAACTAGATGGTTGTTGCATATAGATATCCTCTTAAAGCTTTCCATATAGAAATGTGCTCTTCCAATCTATATGATGTAGCTTCTATTGAAATGGATTTTCTATAGAAATAATAATCCTATTAGAATCCATCCTAGCAACTAGAGCAAATTTCTTTGAATAGTCAACTCCCTCCTATTGAAATAATTAATTATAAATAAGGTATATCTTATGCTTATTCACTTGACCATCCAAGTCAATAAGCCATAGATTGTGGTTCTTATATTAAATTTCGTTTATTCACAATAGTTAGAAATTAAGAGTCAGCTATTTCACGATGTTAATAAGAATAAAGAATACCATAACCCTTGCATTTTGAACCAAACAAATGAATGTAACCTTTTATCTTCCAACATACATAATCTGAATTCAAACCACTGATGGCTTGTCTAAGAAAAAGCAACTCAATCAAGGTTCCATAAACACGCATCATTTTTATGAGATGTTTAGTAGGGTTAAGAGATGCAATGTCTCCATGAGTGGAGAAAGAGATAAAAAAATTTGATCACATAGCTAATCCTCAAAGAAAATGGAGTACGTCCACTAATATAAAGCTAACTAATTTGTTTATCAAAGTCTCAAATGGTGAAAATTTTGATGCCGAGACTGAACACGATGTTTGATGTTGAGATTGAACACGATGATACTAATCATAGAATACGACTCGATAATATTAATCATAGAATATGTTTTTATATTTATATCATCAAGTTAATCGTTTAGAAAGTAAGAGGACCATCCCCCTACACATGCTTAAACTCGATGTTAATAGAGGTGACAGTGATGAATCCCACTGAGTGGGACCAAGGACTTGTACCTTTAATCCTATTACCCCATTGGCAAAGAGTATGGATGTGTTGGGGTTTATAAACCACTCAAGTCCCACAATACAATTAATTTAGAATTATTCACAAACACACTACATTAACAAGATAAACAAGTATTCACGTAGAACAAAATTACAATCATAGTATAAATCATTTGTTGGAAAATTAGAACCATTCCTTGATTAGAATCCTTTTAGTGCCACAACGATGGTATGAATCTTGAGTGATCGGTGGTCTTGCTCATACCAGGTCATCAACGCTGAGGTGGTATAGGCTTTTCGGGAGTAGCAACCATGTGCTTGGTAGTTACTAAAAGTAGTGTGGATGTAACCAACTCCCCTATGTATCCAAAAAAAATATTACAACCTACATTCAACCAGAACATAAAAATATTTTAATTTTTATTTGTAGTATACTATAGTGGTATGATTTTCATGTAGAAGCCTATCTTTTGGAAGGTATAACTTTTGATCCGACCATTAGATCGGTTTGAAATTTTATAGGAAGCTGGATAACAAGGTGGAAAATATAATGGCAAGGATTCATTGGAAGCCTTGAAGATTTTTTAGTGTGTTATCGGACCCTAATTCCTTCATCTAGTACCCAAAAATGGGATTTAGTGTTTTTTTTAAATCTAAAAGAAAACATATTTGGAATAACTTCTTATTTAGGCATGGGTAGGTGTTTAAATTTTCTATGAGGCTTAATATAGATTATACAATGGAGTGTGTTAATTTAGGGGGCTATATGAGATTTTTTTAGTTGGCACTAAAAGATGAAATTATCGAAAAAAAGAAAAAATATATAAATAATTAAAAATAGTAAAAAGGTGTGAAATCCAAGAATGAGAAAAAAAAGTGATTATCGATTTTATTTCCATCTATTGTAGCTTTTATATTATTGGGATTTTTTTCTTGCTTTGTTTATTTTCGTCATAGTTTTATGTGATTGAAGGTTCTTTTTGTGACCTCTTGCGGCTAGATTTATACCATTTGGTATCAAAGCAAGCTGGATCTTACTAGATGAGAGAAGGTAATCTTATCGTAAAGCAAGTTGGGTCTTGTTGGAGGAGAGAAGGTAATATTTTTGATTAAATTTATTTTGCTCTTCTAATATTTTCTATTTGGAATAACACAGATCAGACTAGTGTGAGGAGATGAAGAGGAGATTATTCTCAACTCAACAAGAATATCCAGGAGCTATAGGCACAAGTTGCGTAGTTGATTGGAATGATGGCCCGTATGAGGGAAATACATCCCATAAAATTTGCAGATCTATATTCTGATAATGAAACTATGGAAGGAGATAACCAGATAAAGGTTTATGTTGAGGAAGAACCAAAGGGAAAGTCAGAGTTTGGGGATAGGCTAATTAGGGTTGTGGAAGAAAATAAATATAAGATCAAGATTGATGTCCTTGAGTATGTAGGAAGGTTGAAACCAGAGGAGTTGATAAACTAGTTGAATAGCATGGAGAAGTTCTTTTAGTGTAAAAGCCTTTAATATGAAAATAAAATGAAGCTTGCATGCACGAAGTTGAAAGGGTATGTATTGATTTGGTGGGATAATATACATAAGGAGAGGCAAAGAAAAGGAAAGGAAAATATTAGGGTCTGATGTAAAATAAAAAAAAATTGAAGGAGAAATTCTTGCCCAAAGATTATGTCCAAACATTATTTTGTGGACTTCAAAACTTTAGATAAAAGGATCAAAGCAACGAGGACTACACCAATGAATTCCATAAGTTATCAATTTGGGTGGGTCTTGAAGAGTGAGAAGAATATAAGGTTGCAATATATGTGAACAAATTAAGTTATGCCATACAAGATGAGTTGAGTATGCTTTAGATCCATAGTGTAGAAGATGCATATCAATTTGCATTAAAAGCAAAAGAAAAATATAAGAGGAGAGGAGTGAGGAAAGGACCATCATCACCTCCACCTAGTTGCCATGGTGGATTTAATCCCTCAAAGGGAGGATCTACTAATACATGAAAACAAGAAGAGTCCGGCTAAGGTCATAGTAACCATGAGAGAGGTGGAGGATTTCAAATAGGTAAAGGCTATGGTGGAGGATGAAATTGGGATGGCCCACAAAGGCAATATACCTATTATAAATGCAATGAGGAAGGGTACAAAGCTTTTGAGTATCCACAATGTCTTGCATAAGAAAGAAGATAGGGAGAACAAGCTAGAGTAAATATGATTGAGGTCAAAGAGCAATTTGAGGTAGAAGTTGCGGTAGATATGGGGGAAAACCTCATGATAAGAAGGACAATGATCATCCCAAGGAAGGAGAAAGCACAAGATAATGATGGTGGTGATTCATGACTGTGTATGAGTATCTTTCAAACAAGATGCACATCTAGAAAAAAGGTATGTAAGATGATTATTGATAGTGGTAGTTGTGAAAATATGGTTTCCACTGAAATGGTTGAGAATCTTAACTTAAATTTTGAGAACTCGTATCCCTATCGCATATTGTGGCTCAAGAAAGGGAATGAGGTAATTGTAGATAAGATATGTCTAGTTAGGTTTTCAATTAGGAATACCTACAAGGATGAAGTATGGTGTGATGTAGTTCCAATGGATGCATTTCGCTTATTATTGGGGAGGCCTTGGTAATATGACAGGAAGGCTACCCATGATAGGGGAATGAACACTTACACATTATGAAAATATGAAGTAAAAGTGGTCTTATTACCACATAAGGAAGAAGGGCAGGGTGAAAGCCTATTGACGAATAAGGAATTTGTTACAGGGATGAAAGAAGCTAGGTCTTGTTATGTGATGATAGTAAAGAATGTGGATACTGAGGATGTTACAATACCACCTGTAGCATCAAAGTTGCTAAAAGAGTATACACATGATGAGCATATTCAGGAATTATACGAAGGAGTCAGAAAGGTGTTGCAAGATAGTAATGCAAAGTACATAGGGACCATAGATGCAAGCAGAATAACATAATTATTTGAGTATAGTTGCATGATCTTGATCAACGAAAGTCACAAGAGAAAAGTTCTTTTCAACCATAGGAAAATGATGTAGGATCCTATCTTTCGAAGGACATAACTTTTGATCCGACTATTGGATCAACTTGAAATTTTATAGGGAGCTAGATAACGAAGTGGATAATATTGTGGCAAGGATTATCTAGAAGTATTGAAGATTTTTTAGTGTGTTATCGAGCTCTAATTACTTCATCTAGTGCCCAAAAATAGAATTTAGTATTTTTTTCTTAATATGGAAGAAAAATATTTGAAATAACTTCTTATTTAGGCATGGGTAGGTGTTTTCTAGGAGGCTTAATATAAATGATATGATGGAGTGTGTTTAGCTTTTTTTGGTTGGCACTAAAAGATAAAATTACTTTAAAAAAAGAAAAAAAATTGTAATTTCTTATTTTATTGGTTTTAAGATTTAAGGTTTATTTTAAGGTTTTTTTTGGATATATATTCTCTTGGTATTGCATTGTAAAAAAATGTGAAATCTACGAATGAAAAAAAATATTTATCAGTTTATTTCCATCTATTATAATTAGAGCTTAATTTATTTCCATCTATTATTATAGATGGATTGGAGTATAATTTTATTGAGCGCAATACTAATGGATGCTTTGTAGACATTTTGATTGAAATAAATTCTTAGCTAGATTTGCGAATTTAAATAAACTAGCAATAGGCAATTAAAATCTCGTTATAAAGAAATTGTGTCACACGGAAAGATAGTGGTGTGAATCCAGGTGGTGGTGATATTTTTTCCTTTGCTTTTTACCTTGTGCTCATTCGAAAATTCGGCCGTTCTTTTAAATCGTCATTTGATTCTCGCTACGTGCAGATTAGCAAACAGTTCCAGTCATGTAAATCGCAACCTACAAGACCGTGGACATCATTCGAGAATTTATCAAAGTCCTTTGTCTCGTAATGGTGAAAATTTTGATGTCTAGACTGAACACGATGATAGTGTTGTGTACGGTAAAATATGTATACACTGAATAGGGACGATTATGGATGGTGGAAACACAGAGTAGAGAGAGATTTTTCTCCCTTTGATCACAGTCAGATAACGGCAACATTTATTAGTATTGGTGGTCGTGAAAGTGACTTCAACCTGCCCTCCACTGAAAATTATATGCCTGATGACCTATCTCCTCAACGGATGGGTATTCGGGTGGCTAGGGCTTTAGGAAGCTTCACATTGTTTACACCACACACACTCCATTCCTATTCAACAGTGCTCTCACTCTTATTTTAAATTGTCTCTTTTAACTTTATCCAGTCTTTAATACTTTTCAAACATTTTGTCAATGGGTAGTAGGTTTAAAGGTTTTTGGTCTCTTTTGTGGGATTTTTTACTTTTATTAATATGAGTCACAGTATGGGTGGGGTAGTTGGTCCTCTTACTTTCAATTCGAATGACATATTCCTGTGTTGTAATTTTGTTCTATTTTGACATCTATGTCCATTGACCGTCCACGTCCATGACTTTAATTCACATCGTCAAATCCGCGTGTAAGAAAAAATAAAAAATGGACGGCAAGTGGGAAGTGGACGTCAGCGGTTCATAACTTTCTCGCACATCGTCAATCCGCGACGTAAAAAAAGACAGGAAAAAATAGGCAGGAAGTGCAAGTGAACGTCCGTGTCGATGACTCTCTCCGACATCGTCAAATCCGCGAGGTAGAAAAAAAACAGGAAAAAATAGACAGGAAGTGCAATTGGACGTCCCGGTCGACGACTCTCTCCTTCATCGTCAAATCCGCGTGCCAGAAAAAACAAAATAAAAAATGGACAGCAAGATTAATGAAACAGGAGAGAGAACATGGACACGATGATAGTGTCGTCGTCTTCTTCTTGGTCGTGTACCGTGTCAACGAAGTTGTGAAATATTTTTATGATTGTGCATCTAATATATATATAACATTAGTAATGTTATGTTCAGAGAATCACTTTTCATAATCCATTATAAAATTTGTTCAATGTATAATTTGAATGGATCAAATTAAGAAGACTTTCAGCCGACAGGCAGTTGTCTTAGTGGTTAAGATGGTGGTTGTTTCTTAAGTGGTCTTGTGTTCAAAACCCCTTGAGGGTGGTTGTTGATGTAATTTGTAAATGTTCTCCTCAAAAAAAAGAAGACTTCCAAATTTTAAATAGGAATTTTAAGGTTCAAATGTGATAGGGGTAGGGTTATATATTATGCTTTAACAATCAAAGTGGATTGGATAAATATATATTGGATAAACAACACCCTTTATGAGGATTGTCCCATATGACCTATGACCTCATGGATGTTAAAAACTATTTTATTTTATTATATTAAATATCTTTCATAAACCAAATTTAATGAATTAACAATATATTGTAGCTTTCTTTTACAAGCATTAACATCAAATAATGGTACACAATCATTTGAAATAGTAATGTTGGAGAAGTTTATCAATCTAGTGCTTTGAATTTCTTTTTGGAATTTGATGTTCTTTTGGATGATAACAAGGATTGAAGAGCTTTGACTTATGAGCGATTCAATATAGCATTTTATAAGCTACCAACAACTCTCTTTAGTACCTTGAAAAAGGGGTCTCATTTTTTATTTCATTGCATCAATGGAATTATTCTTATAGCTAGAAGATATATGTACAATAATCATGTTTATCTATGATTTCATCTTCCTCTTTAATTTCAATATAATTATATTGAGAATCAATTAAAAACTTTGAGAGGTAAGTTGTACCTTCTCCAAATGTTTCTTCTCTTAAGAGCCATTTAATTAAGGTATTTATGGTTACAATAAGTGCTAATCGAAGGCTTATAGTGTCTACAATTTTTTTTCAAAATATCTTTGTTAAACTTATTAAGTTCACCCAATATAAGAAAGCAAAACAAACTAAGTAAAATAAATTTATTTCTTGTCATATCAAGAAGAACATTTGTTTTCATTTTTCCATAAAGTTAAAATTGTTGGCATAAGCTTCACATGCCTTATGATAACTTCCCCATACAACCATTTATCAATATAAATTTGCAAAACATATGACACATCAATTAGCATGATTGTAAGTAATTATTTTAATCCATTATTTCTTTTTGCTGAATTTTGAACCCATGAATATACTTGGTTGTAACCTTTTCAACATATAATAGCTCTAGGAATCTTGTGAGAAGTATTTGTTGGAGTTAAACACTTATGATGAGCTACACAATGAGCTAGAAGTGTCATTTTTTGAAAAATGATAAAAGCATATGGTTTTGTTTATTTATCCAAGAGGTTAATTCTAAATGTTCTATCCATCATTCCATTTCTACAATATAAACATGTTATATAATATCAATGGATCATTTCTATTCTATCCTAAAATCCTATGAATACATTGTAATTTTTTTATTTATAAATATATTTAAAGAACCTACAATTTGTCATGTTAAACAATATTTAAACATCATCAATATTTTTTATTAAATTTTATGTTATAATTTAATTAATAAAATAGGATCTCACTCAGAATTTTATATCATTAGCTAAAAGTGCTTCAATACATATTGCCTATCCACATATATATCAAAGTAGTTAGCTAAGATTAATTGTTTAAAGTTATCATATACATGAATGATGTCCAAGGATATATTCTAAATAATAACATGCATATGTAATATAATGAGGTACATGCCATATTATTAATCTTGTAAAGCAACATTGGTATTTTATTTCTATATTTTTATGATTTATTATAAAATTTATACACTCATAGAATGAGATATAATACAAATTAGTTGAATTTTATTTCTAGTACAAGAATATTCATCATCCTTATATAAAACAACATGCAATATATATAAATATCAAAGAGAAACATGTACATCAACCATTTCATGTACTAAGAGTCATTAGATTATAATAAATTTATATAATTTTTTAACATTATATTCTTTTAATAACACATTACAATCATAAACATGTCCATTTATCAAATTCGATTTAAAATTTGGACATAGAATAACATTTTTCATCATGTGAGTTATCATTCCATAATATTGCAAAAACATACATGTTTCTAAACTTTTAGAAAGAATAACATTTATTCCTAATACCTTAAGAACACAAGAATATGCTCACATATCCTTTATATAGGGGGAATTATTACAATGTAATATAGCATTGACATGAAAATGGTATATTCAAAAGTAAAACCATACATTTAAAGGAAAACACACACATCTACATAGTACATAGTCATTTCACATGGGAAAACTTAATGGGAAAAACCATGGGAAACAATTTTTTTTATTATTTATTCAATTATGAAGACCAATAACATTTATAATAATTTTAGAATTGAAAATGGGTCCCACTAAGATTTCATATTTGCTTGTCATTTATTTACTATTTACATTGCTATGTCCATGAATCAAATTTGATATTAACTATGTGTGAGGTAACATTAATATATTTTTAAAGATATTTTCAATGTTAGGTTTTCCATTGACAAGTGTCATCTATCCTCTAATGTGGAAAACACGAAACTCTATGTAGCAGGATAAGAACTCATTTGTTCATGAGAAGTAGGAAGCCCTAATATCAAATCCTTTTGAGGGATGCCAAGTACTATATAAAAATAATAATGTACATTGCACTTGGATCCTATCAAAATTACCACTTTCACCATTATATTAATCTACTCACTATGCCCTGAACTTGGGCCCTAGTAGATGTTCTTTTTGAAAGTCTTTATTGGAAATGAGGGAAATTTTCAAGAAGGAAGCTTAGGTGCTAGCTAGAGATTTTATCTCCCCAATATACCCATCAAACAAGAAAGGTGGTAACTATCCATGTTCTAAAATTATGAAGGACTTTGCATATTTTGTTAGCTAGTGTGAGCTAATTGACTTGGGATTTGAAAGGTACTTGAATTACTTGGAGTAACAGGTGTGTGGAGGATCAACTTATACTTATCAAGATAGATCAGGTGCTAGTTTTGAAAAAAAGGATTAACATTTCTTGGAGATGCATCCCTGGTTTTCCTTCCTAAATATTAGTCAGACCATAATCCTCTCTAGCTATAATATCCTTTGAACTCAAAGTTCTTTTCCAAAAATTTTAGATTTGAGGTCATGTGGTGTGGCCACTCTGATTTGGAAGCAAGGATTAAGGAATGGTGGTCAATTTTGGTTTTGGGAAAAGGCATTTTAAAAATAGCCAATAAGCTTAATCTTATCAATATTAGGTTAAAAGTTTAGAATAAGGAAACTTTGGGGATATTTTAAAAAATAAGGAAACTCTCAAAGATCAAATAAATTATTTGGAATTATTTATGGAAGCATAGGGCTTCTCTATAGATACCAAGTGAAAGGAGAAGGAGTTGTCTAATTTGCATAACACCCTATCTAATGAGAAAGTTCTATGGAAGCAGAAATCAAGGGCATTGTGGCTTAAGGAAGGAAATTGAAATGCAAAATTCTTCCATACTACTACTTTGAGGAAAAAGAGTTCAAATAGAATCTAAGAAATTTCCAAAGTTGATGGATCCAGAGTAGTGGATATTAGAGAAATTAGAGTTGAGGCAATTGCTTACTTTGGATCCTTGCTAGGTTCAAGATATGTCATGGACAAAGAGGCATAAAATATTCTATTATTCTCTATTATCAATCTAATTTTTGGATGAAATGAATCTGAGCCTTGAAGCTCCATTTAGAGATGAAGAGATAAAATCTACTATGTTTGGCATGGAGGCATTGAAATCCCTTGGTCTAGATGGGTTTTCCACTTTATTATTTAATTTTTCTTTTGCATATTATTAAGAATGAGGTATGTAAAACAATGATATCCATTCAATATTCCAATATTATCCCCTTTGGGGTGAATTCCACCTTTTTGGTGCTTATCCCAACATTAGCAAGGGCCAATAAGTTTTGTGAATTTTCCCCAATCAGCCTCTGCAATACTATTTACAAGATTATTACAAAGGCGATGACTAACAGATTGAAACCTATCATACCTCATCTTATTGACAAGGTGCAAAGTGATTTCATGTCTAGTAGGAAAATCTTGGAAGGTGTCTGTTAGAGTATATTACATTATTTGGTACATGTGAATGTACCATATTGGGTACATAACTAGAGTAGGAGTTTACTTTAGAGTAAGGTTTGAGTAGTTACATGAGGAAGAAGCAATAAATGCACAAGTGTTAGATTGTGCAATGATTATTTAGAATAGGAATTAAAGTGTCTTTAGTTAGTTTTACTTGTGCAAAAGTGTCTATCATGTAGAATGCACATGTGTCCTTAGGGTAGGAAAGTGAAGAGTCATATACTAGTATATATTTATGACTTAGCATTGTAATTAAGAATGAAGTATTCATTATCCGTAGCATGCACTCATAAAGTAGTAGAGAGATATTATATCAAGTTTTAAATTTTCATGAACTTTCATTAATGGCTCTTCCATGAGTATTTTAAAAAGTTTCTCCTATTATTGACTTTCTTATTAGTTAGCCATTATCATAGATATAACATTAGTTACTTATTTCACTACTTCTGGTTGCATTTCCATTAACATACACCCTTAAAAGCTAATAGTGTCACCATTGTTCATGAAATTATCCACTCGATTTTAAAAAAGTGGAAGGCCAAGTTTCTTCAAATTTAAATTCTAGGGGTTTAGTACCACTTTATATAGGAAAGGCTTTTTCTCCATGGAAAATGTCCCTAAGGACGTGGAATGGTTTGGTATGACCAGATGGAGATGTTGGTTGTATGTTGGCATGCTTTGCAGTGGGGTGGTTGGACACATCATCAATTGATTTCTTTGCTAGATAAGTGAGGATTGGTTTGGTTGGACTAGATGGAGAAGTAGGTGGTTTGTTGGTACACTTTGCAGTGAGGTGTTTGACCACATCATCAATCACATCCCATGTTGGAGAATCCTTCCTAAGAATATCGATTTATTTTATAGGACCATATGGAGTAGAAGTATTTCAATTGGTTAGCCATATCAATAGCTGCCCCTAGTTCTAGAGACTATTTTATTGGATTGCATTTACATATTCTTTGATAATTTGTGTTGCTACCAATCACCATGATTATTCATGGAAATGGTGATTTTCCACTAGGATTCAAGGTTTCTTAATTCTAAGTGGTAGGGTGATAACTTTGATTCCTGCGCTTGGGAGATGAACCATCCTTTTAGCTTGTGGTACATTCAATTATCAGGATATTTCAATCATTGTTGGATAGTGTGCAGAGATGGTAATCTTGAGATATCAAGTTTGAATGGTGGAATCTATTATTGGTTTCATTAGCAATGTGTGTATGGAAGTGTGTGAAAGCATGAGATTCCGGAAGAAAGAAATACTAAGATGCAATGAAAACAAAACTAACTCGATGCTAAACGAATATGCATGAAATAGGATGCATGTAATCGAATCAACCAAACATAAAGGAGAAAGTAAGAGCACAACCCTTTTTATATTAATGTGATTCCAAACTCGGTTACAATCCACTTCCTCCCGTTTTAGGGGCTAGGAGTGTTAGCATGTTTTTAGTTACAATCATGATTAGTAATCCCTCTTCCGCATGCCCACATTTGAAATGGGCGGGCCAAAGTGTTGCCGTCGCTCGCGATGATGAATCCTTGGTTCTTGTTGCTTCTCCTGCGATCAAAGAAACAACCAAGGCGTTAGTAGCACCTGTGAAAAAAAAGGATAAAGCGTTTGACTTTAGAACTCAATGAGAAATGCATGCAAAAGATTGATTAAATCGGTAAACAAAACAACTCTAAGCAACCTGCAACTTTGACAGAAATCGAAAAACCTTACCAGAGGGCCGTTGCCATTAAAACAGTCGGTCGATTTGCTCTTGACTGTAATTCATCCATTGGTAGGATGAATTCAACTGTTATTCGTCCTCGGGTAGGACACAAATTTGACTGTGTTAAGACACTGAATCAATGTTGTTACCTATAGGTTAGTGGGACAACAAAAATGACAAAAGCATGATAATATTTGATAAACGTCTTCTAAAATCCAGATTAGACGTAAAGGTAATGAGATATATAACATAAGCGAATGCATGATATATAATTAAGTGAACTATTTAAACAACATAAAGTGTAATGCAGGATATATTCGCAATGACATAATAGACTAACATGCAACTAACAAAAAGTGTGGGGTGCCCAAGCGGGCCGCCCCTGTTAGAACTTGACTTTGATGCCAATCCACTAGGGATGGGCTCAAAATCTCAGAGAATGTGGTGTCGTCGAATTGATGGATCAAATGTGGTAAAATGTCGGGTTTAGGTCCGGATCCACGCTTCTAAAAGCCACCCAATAACCTCTCTTGCGAAAGAGATTACGGGTGTAGAAGAAATGAATCGAAAAGGGGTAAAGGCGTGTTCAATTTGGCAGCACTTCGTTGCTTGGAAATGTCTACCAACTTGTCTCTTTTTTGGGTGGGAAAAGTCCACCATTTTATAGACCCATGGGGTCTCTTTGGAAGGGCATGCAGGGATGCCACGTGGCGGCCATGCCTTCCCAAGAGGGAGGAGACTCCTCCCTGACTTGGGCTTACATGACTGCCTTTGTGACAGTCCTCTAACTGCCAATCTGCCCACCTACGCGCGCATGCACAACAGGAGGCAATAATTGACTGTCTTCGGCTGCCACTCGTTTAATGTCTACTTTTAATGGTTTTAATGTTTGCTTTCAAATGTTTTAATGTTTGCTTTCAAATGTTTTAATGTTTGCTTTTGAATGGTTTAATGTTTGCTTTTGAATGTTTTAATGTTTGCTTAGGCATAAATGCGAAGTTGTTGTCACGATATCGCGACACCAAAAGGGAAACAGGGCGCAATGGTAGGAGCTGTCGCGATATCGCGACAGTCGCGACTGTCATGATATCGTAACATTGCGACAGTGCGACATCGTGACTGTCATGATATCACGACCATCGCGATATCGCAACAGCGCGACATCGCGACTGTCACGATATCACGACCGTTGCGATATCGCGACAGGCAAAATTTGCCTAAGTGTTTAAAAGCAGTTTTTGCCTAAGTGTTTAAAAACAATATTTGCCTAAGTGTTTAAAAGTAGTTTTTGCCTAAGTGTTAAAAGCTTGAGTTGGACTTGGAGGATAATATTCGATAGTTGGGCCTTCTCACCGGGAAAGGGAAATGGCAAAAAAAAAAAAAAAAAAAATAACCAAAGCACTGTCATGTAACCGGATTGGTACCTTCCAAAATTGCTGTGTAAGTGGCTAGGGCCACTGTTTGACCTCTGAGGGCTGCCCCGAAGGTTGTGTGTGTCAATGCGATCAGTGTTTGTAGTCACATAATCGGATTGGTGCTGTTTTGGTGTCTACAGATGCCCCTTTTTGGGAAGCGCTGTGGGTGACGCAGTGCTGAGCAAAAATAGATAACCAAAGCACTAATGATTAGGGTTTCTTGGTAACCTAACCAACTCTTGATGCCCCAAGTATGGAAAGGGCATGCATTCTTGAATCCTTGCTTCTGACGAGCTAAGGAATTTGATTTCAAGTGTTAACCTATTTTGGTGAGGTGTGACTTGAGCTTGGACATTGATCGGTCATGATTAGGCAAAGGGCGCAACCTTTTGTCCATAGGGGAACCTTGTGTTCATGCTTCGGGAATGCCAAGTGTTTGATCAATTTGATTGCTGCTTGTTTACTGCCCCAAGCGAGGAGCGTGATTGTCTTTGTCAATGATTCTTTGAATGCATGTCATTGCTTTGATTGGGTGTGTGCTTGTTGATTGGTGACTAAGTGTGACTACCCCCTCAAGCGACGAATCGATGAGGGAATGACCTTCATGAGAAAAGCGACGAGTCGCTTGACCCAAGATGACTTGTGCAAGGGTGCCTTTAGATGGTTTACCATTAAGCATGTGCAATTTCCCGACATTTGGACCTATTTTTGGTGGGTGTTAACCCTTTTGGTGATGCCATAATGGGGTGAAATCGTCGAAAACCCGTCTTCCCGTGGAGCGGTCCGGCTATGGTAGCCTTCTTGGGGAAGTAGGAGAGTGACAATTTGAGCCCCGACATCGATTTTCTATGCCAAGAGGTTAAGTGCAAGAGCACTTGTGTCCGGCAATGCTTATTGCTATGTTTTTGTGTTGCATTTTTGTGATGTTTTTGTTGTTTTGATTTTCTTGCTTTGTGTATATGTCATGATTTTATGTTATGCACAATGATTGATGTTAATGGATGCATGCTACTTTATATTGATGTATGCACATGGTATGATAAATGCGATTGTTGTATGTTGATTTATTTTGATGGATGCATATGTTATGATGAATGCAAATGTTTTTGATTTATATGTGATATGCAGAAATGAAATGGATGAATAGAATTTGTGATGTTTGGCTATGGCACCATAGACTGTTTAGAACTCTATTATTTTGTCTTTAGGCGATTGCTGTGATGCATGACTTTGTATGTATACATGTGGTTTTTCTTTTTTTTTGTATTTTCTGATGGTATTGTAAGGATGAAAAGTAGCACAGTTGGTTTAGAAATGTAGCTAAGGTTTTCTGAGACTCAGATAGTTTTAACTTACTAGCCATGACTGTACTTTATCTTACAAGACTTTTGAACAAGGTATGAATCGGACTTGTTTTTGACCAAGCTATTTCACATCCCTGTGTGTGCAATTGAGTTCATTTATGTGGTATTTGTCAGGATACCGCCGAGTGCCGGATGGGCTTTCAACCGAACCTGTATCGAGGATCACCTAATTAGCTCCACTAACTCCTTTGTTGTATTTAGTTAGATTAATCTGCGGTGTTATCCAGGATACCATAAGCTAGCTCATCCTTATGCAAACATTGGTCTGCACACACGCAAAGCGAATGTGACAGACATATCGTCATGCGGGTAGGATACCACCATTGCCAGATAGGCTGTCAACCAGACCTGTAATGAGGATCACCTAGATGGTTTTCGAATGCTGAGAATTCCAGGGATTCAAGCTCAGGATATTTGTTGGCTGAATGATTTAGAAAGTTGCTCGTCTATATAGTGATGAAAATCACTGTTTATTTTCTATTAATTCTTTTTGAGCGAGGATTTTGAATAGTGGTGATAACCACTGTTATTTGATTTTGTGTTTTGAGTATTGTGAGTTTGGGCTGGTGAGTGGCCTTGATCCTTGTGGCCTTGGGGACGACTACGCATCCTTTGCAGGGACGTGTAGTACGAATCCTTACGACGTTGGGAACCAAGGGGGTGATGGAGATTATGGAGTAAGGGCATTGATCTTTTAGGCCTTGGGGATGACTACCCATCCTGGTTAGGGGCGGATAGTACGAATCCTTACAACTTGGAGACCAAAGGTGAATGGAAAGTGTTAGGATGATGATTTGTTGGAATTTTGTTTGTGAATGGCGTTGATCCCTTTTGGGTCTTGGGGATGACTACCCATCCTTTGCGGGGACGTGTAGTACAAATCCTTACAACTTTGGGAACCAACTATGATTGGGATTTGGTAGTGGTGAAAACCACTGTTTATGAAGGTGAATGGATAGGAAAGAGCTCGTCCTTTTGTCAATTCTCAGCATTCTGGAACCATTCGCACGGGGGGATGAGCAAGATAACCGTTTCACTTATGGTGACCTGGATTACTATGCAAGGTTTCATCTTTCGTTCACACAACTTGGGAATTTTTATGTGTTTTAATTTGTGTTGGGATGTTACGTAACAAGGCGTATTTCAAGTGTAACTCTACCTTCGTAAAATCTGTCTGACTCGGTACATTACGTAGCTAAAGAGCAAAATGATGACTGAATCACGAAAACTCTTGATACATTAAAAGACCACTGACTCTAGTGTGGTAAAAAGCAATGCATGGTGTTTTTGTTGTTTTTGTAAAATGGAACAGTGTGGAACAAGATGGACTAGCAGAGCAATTACAGCCTATGGTGCCTTTGACCTGTACGACCACAAATATGCAATGTATGGATGCAATGCTTTAATGCAGCTATGTATTTTTGTATTTTTGATGGATTGATTTTTGTGAATATGAAGATGAGGTGCGAGAAGAGCTCTCTATTGATGAATTTGAGTATGCCTAGAAATGAGATGCAAATTTTTTTTTTGTTGTTTTTGATGATTTTTGAATTTTAACTTTTCTTATTTTTGACCAAGCGATTGTGGAAATCCTTGGAGCATTTTGGGATTGACCAAGCGATTATAGAATCCTTGGAGCATTTTTGGGATTGACCAAGCGATTATAGAATCCTTGGAGCATTTTTGGGATTTGACCAAGCGATTATAGAATCCTTGGAGCATTTTTGGGATTGACCAAGCGATTATAGAATCCTTGGAGCATTTTTGGGATTTGACCAAGCGATTTTATGGATCCTTGGAGCATTTTTGGGATATGGCTCTCTTAGATATGAAATGGTCACAAATGACTGATATTCAAGGGTTCTGTTTCCTTGATACCATCAAGAGAAGCTAGCCGGTACGTCCCGGGTCCTATTTTGCTATCAATGACATATGGACCTAACCAATTTGCCACAAATTTGTCCCTTAGGTGGGATGGCAAACTAGAGTTCTGTTGGTTTTCCTTCAAAACCAAATCACCAACCCGAAAGTCTCTGAGGTGAACTTTCATGTTGTAAGCTTTCTTAAGTCGCTCTTGATAAATACGTAAATGCTCGAGAGCATTAACGCGTCGTTCATCAAGCAACGTAAGCTGGTCTAGCCGGGCCTACTACGCAGATGTCATCATCGATGAACTCCTGCATTGATATGCGTAGGGAAGGAATCTCCAACTCTAGAGGCATGACTGCCTCGGAGCCATACACGAGCGAAAATGGAGTGGCCCCAGTGGGCGTCCGAATGCTAGTGCGATAGGCCCATAGGGCAAGTGGGATTTGAATGTGCCAATCCTTATGACTGTCTGTGATGGTCTTTTTAAGGATGGCAACTAGCATTTTGTTTGACGCCTCTGCTTGCCCATTCGCCTACGGATAATAGGGTGTCGAAAAACTGTGCTGAATCTTGTACTTTGTGGTCAAAGCACGCACGTCTTTGTTCTTGAAAGGCATCCCATTATCCGAGACTATTTTGGATGGAATACCAAAATGACATATGATGTTATGTAAAATGAACTCCACAATGCGGGGTCCTGTCGTAGAGGTAAGCGGAACTGCTTCCACCCACTTGGTAAAATACTCTGTGGCCGTTATGATGAACGTGTGATGGCCTGATGACGTAGGGGAGATCTTTCCAATTAGATCGAAGCCCCACTACGAGAACGGCCAAGCATACTGGACTGTCTGCAAGGCCTGGGAAGGTACGTGCATCAAATTGGCATGATGTTGACACTTCACGCACTTCTTGACATATGCGCAACAATCTCGCTCTAAAGATGGCCAATAATAGCCCATGCGAAGAATGCGCTTTGCGATGGCCATACCACTAAAGTGGCCACCACATGTACCATCGTGCGCTTGGGCGACCGCCCAAGTGGACTCTTGCTGGTCCAAGCAACGAAGGAGGATTCCTTCATAGTCTGCGACGATACAAAATGTCTCCTATCAAGACATACTTAGCCACTTTCTGCTTGAGTGCTCATTTTGTGGCATGAGTCAATCCAAGCGGGAGATTACCTAACTTGAGGTAGTCTCTAATGGGTAAATACCAATCCTGTTGATCGAAACCTCGACAGTATGAACAACCAATCCCTCTTGAAGTTCATCCCTAGCAAACGTTGAATGGGATAGAACTTGTAAGAATAGCATTGTGTTGCTATTAATGGGAGTAGGGGAGAACAAGGACCCCCAGTTGGCATGTTTCAGATGATCTTGGATTCGAGAGAACTTATCCGAGGATGGTTCAATCTGGATCATGTGGATTCCCGGCGTCAAGTCTGAGCTTGCACGCTCCATCATGGATTGCGATAAGGTTTTGACTTGAATGGTTGTCATATCACCGGAAAGGTCTTGCAGAATTAGTGACCCCAAGGAGGCCATTGTGTCCGCAAAATGATTCGATGATCGAGGGAGTGCCTCGATGTCATACCACTCAAGTTTTGCCAAGAATTTGTCCACAAGGGCTTTATAAGCCTGCAGAACTGGGCATTTGCATTGATATACCCCTTTGACTTGATTGACAATTAACAACGAATCACCAAAGATGTTCAGTCATTTGATGTTCATGGCGATTGTTGTCTGAAGACCTAGGAGCAAGGCTTCATACTCTGCATTATTGTTGGTGCACGGGAAGTTTAATTTAAATGACAGGGGCATTGGAGCACCCTACGGTGTGAAGAATACAATTCCTGCGCCACCACCTTGCTCACATTTAGAACCATCGAAGAATAGGGTTATGTCGGCCTGTGACTCAGGCTCATCAGAATCTGGCGATTCTGAGACATGGAAGACCCCATCATCGGGTAGTTCTATGACTAGAGGCTGATCGTCTTCAAGAGGAGCCTCTGCTAGTTGATCGGCTATGACTTGTCCTTTGATAGATTTTTGTCCAATAAACTCTATGTCAAATTCCGTCAACAACATGATCCATTTCGTCGTGCGACTACTATGATAAGTACGACTCATCATGTATCGCAATGGATTCTCCTTAGACACAACATACGTAGTGTTGCTCAGCATGTAGTGGCATAGCTTTTTGGTAGCAAACACCACTGCCAAGCAGAGTTTCTCAACGTATGCATAGTTAAGTTCATAACTGACCAGGGTGCGGCTAAGATAGTAAGTAGCCTGTTCCTTGTGAAGTTCATTCTTCTGGGCTAACATGGCGCCCAGTGCCACCTCGATAGGCTGAGATGTATAAGTAGAATGACACTCCTGGTCTAGGTGGTGCCAATACTAGCGGCGAAGCCAGGTATTGTTTGATGTCGTCAAAGGCTGACTGGCACTCGTCATCCCAATGAAATGTAACCCCCTTGTGCAATAATTTGTTCATGGGTCGGCACTTGTCAGATAATTGCGCTATAAAGCGTTTAATCGACGCGACCTTTCCCTGCAGACTTCTGAGCTGCTTGATGGTAGTTGGGGGAACCATTTCAAGGATTGCCTTGACTTTCTTTGGGTCCACCTCGATTCCTCGCTTTGAGACTATGAAACCCAAGAGTTTTCCAGATGTGACGCCAAATACGCACTTCTTGGGATTTAGTCTAACTTTATGCTCCATGAGGCGATCGAGGATCTTGCTTAAGTCATCGATATGATTTGAGCGCAAAAGAGACTTGGCTAACAAATCATCCATGTAATCTTCCAAAGTTTTATGCATGTAGTCATGGAAGATGTATGTCATGGCACGTTGGTAGGTGGCACCAGCATTTTTAAGGCCAAAAGGCATGACCTTATAACAAAATGTCCCCCAAGGCATTGTGAACGCCATTTTTAGTTGGTCTTCAGGATTGATACGAATCTGATTGTATCCTGAGAAACCATCCATGAGGGAGAGCATTTCGTGACCTATTGTAGCATCTACCAATGCATCGATGCTCAGCAAGGGGAAATCATCCTTAGGACTCACTTTGTTTAGATCTCAAAAATTGATGCATATGCGAATCCTCCCATCGGGCTTCTTGATGGGAACCATGTTGGACAGCCATGGCGGATAATCCATGCAGATGACAAACTGTGCATCCAACAACTTTTGCAATTCATCTTTGACCATCAAGGCCACTGTTGGGTGCATCTTACATAGTTTTTGCTTTACGGGCTTGATTGTCGGATCAAGCGTTAAATTATGCGTGACTAGTCGTGGGTCTAGTCCTGGCATATCCTTGTATGACCATGCAAAAACCTCCTTCTTCTCTTTGAGAAGGGCAATGTAGTCGGCTTGCTCTTTGGGGGAAAGACTTACCCCCAGCTTGAGAATCTATGGATTCATTGGATCTATGCCGATATCTACGTCAGTCGTCTCCTCGACTGACATGTGGGATCCATCCTCCAACTGATGTGGAGTCGGGATCAAATGGATATCATTAGCTGAGTTTAGATCTACGTTTGGAACCTCGGGTCCCTCTTTAGCTTGAAAAATATCCTGAGTTGTCCCTGGGGTAAAATGAGGCATTTCACCGAAAGGCCAGTACTCTGATGGTGATAAAGGTGAATTGACGCGATCCCAGTCGATGGCATCTGTGTCTAGATGCAATGACCGTGCTGGATCGGCCGGATTGCGGATGGGTGCGGTCAAATCAATGGAGATCATGTGGATGGAATGAATTTGGTCTCCATTACCATGGGTATGATACCTTGAACATTCTGGATGCTCCCTATACTCTGGATCTGGCTCTAGGGGAACGGGCATGAACGGATCTGCCCTATGTGCTGATAGGAAGACAGGGTCTTCTCTCGGCACTGATGTCATGATAGGGTCTCGGGGTGGACGATGCTCATCGTAGATTTGGAGCCATGGATCCAACACTTGGTCCCACCCCGCTGGGTCTACATACCACTCATGCCCTAACCTTATGCCTAATTGTCCCATTAGATCTTCATGAGTTAAAGGGTGATTGTGCCATCGTGCATGATTGAGATAGTCCATCTCAGTCTCATCTTCTGAATCACTTTCGAAGATCCAAAAATGTTCATTTTCTTCAGCAACTATTTGCGACGTTGAGGGTTCTCCTTGTTCCAGCAAATTAATCTGGTCCCATTGCGGTTGTTCCACTCTTGGTGGAGGGACTTGATTCTCTTGACACTGTATTGACTCAACTGGAACCTCTAAGGGGAACAACTTCAAAAATATGTCCGGACACCGTTTATGTTCTCTTTGGGGATTAGTGTCCGAACTTTCACCTCTCTCTAGCAAAGGAGAGGGATTACTGATGTTGCCAAGGGTGTTTGTTGACCATGGGAGGTAATCTCCCAATGTATATTCTGTATTTGGGTTGGCATAAGGATCTGATGCCAATCCACCCTTGTTGCCTATTTCTAGGCCTTGCATGTTTTCTACCAAGATGTCTAAGGGCAGGGGGTGGTTGAACCCTACTCCCGACTTATCATATGGCATTTGATATCTTGGTTGGCAAAGGACACGCATCCCTTGCTCATATCTACCTAGCCCGTATCCATGCCAATTGCATTGGCCGAGATATCTTAGAGCGAAGTCCGGGTTTGACAGATAGTTGATATTTTCAGCAAAAGGCTCTTCGTCTTCGTCCTTTTGCTTGCATGGTTCAAGACCATGATCAAGGCCCCCATACACAAAATTTGTCTGGTTTGGTGGGTAGCCTAGAGGAACAACTGTTCCTATGGGAAGGCGAGGTCTCCCCATGTCCTGTACTGATTCTAATGCGGGCGTTGCCACAACATTCTGCACTAGATACTCCCCCAGGCCTGTACTGGCCATTTCAACAGTGATTGTTGATGCTTGGGAGGGAGGGAACGGGAGTCCTTCCTGAGTCCATTCCATGTTTGGTGGGTTAGGAGTCTCAGCTTCCGTTGTGCTAGGTGTTTCTTCTGTTGATACTGTTGATATTGTTGGCAACCCCTCTTCTAGGGGCTGAGCCTCTTCCAGGATCTATTTTCCCTTGTCCTTCTGTTTAGCCATGACAGGTGGCATTGGTAGTGAAGGAGCAGATGATGAAGACTCACCTGGCTGGGATTTTGATGTTTTGGTCACCAGTGGTGCCTGCGGTATTGGACCCTGTTTAGATGGATTTAACTGGAAATCCAAATGCGTTGAAGGGAGGGTCGATTGAGGCATTAATTGCACCGCATTGCAATACTTGAAGGGTTCTAAGTCCATCGGGACTACATGAACTTCTCCTTCAAATGCATACTTTAGACACTGGTGAGCGATCGAAGGGACACACTTCATGTCCCTGATCCATGGCCGCCCTAGCAGTATGTTGTAAGCCATCTCGCCTTCCAAAACATGGCACAATGTTGGTATTGTCTTTTGTCCTACCTGGACAGGCAGAACAATTATGCCGACTATCGAGCATATTGCATCGTTGAATGCTCGCAGTGTGTATGTGGAAGCCATGATATGAGAGGCTAGCAACTTCAGATGTTTTAATGCTGTAGTGGTAATGATGTTACTGGACGAGCCAGTATCTACCAACACTCTCTTGTACGGGATCCCGTTGACCCGCGCGATAACGTGCAGGGGTGGATCTGCCATGTCATTCGATATTGTTTTAACTTCATCCTCTCTGAAGGTAATGACCGGCTCCGTACATCGTTTCACATGTCCCACGAAGTTGTTGAAAGAATCCGCTTCGTGAGGCTGTAACTCGATGGCTTTCAAAATTTCCATGAGAGCTTCCCTATGGGGTGTTGACTGTTGAATAAGCTCGTAAATGGAAAGCCTAGCCGATGTGGTCCGCAAACTCTACGTGAGTTTGGTCCGTATCGTGACCTCGGGTCTAGGCGGAGGCAATTGCACAGGGCGTTGTTGAGGCTGCGACGTTGTTGGAACTTCCCTTGTAGCTACCTCGGGGGCAACTCCTGGGTACTTTTTGTTCCTGGTCACTATGCTGATCATTCCCACAAATCCTTGCATGGGAAGATTCTGTCGCACCTCATTAACTCGAAGAGGTTTTGCCTGTGCCTCGTGGGCAGGCAAAGGGTCCTTGAATACCCCCATCTGTTGATTATTTGGCGCTATGGGGTTGTCCACGGCCAATGTTTTGTTATCGATCAAATCTTGGATTAATCCCTTGAATTTCCAACATCCATTCAGGTCATGTCCCCTTCGCCTATGGAATCTACAATATAATTCCTCTCTGTATCCCTTAGGCTTGGGAGCATTAGGATCTATAGTTTGGATTTCTGGAAGGGTGACTAAATTTTCCGCTGACAAGCGGTCAAATAGGGAGTCCCTAGACTCCGCATAAGGGGTGAATTGTCGCCTAGGGCGACGCTGCTGATTTTGCTCCTATTTTTTATTATCTCTTTCATAACTAGGAGGCATTGCCTGATAATTAGCCTTTTGGGGCTGTATTTCTTGTACAGGCTTGGGGACATTTATCGCAACTTGATTAACCATAGCAGGTTGTGATTGCGTAGTCCCGGTCTTAGTGGTTTTGTTCCACTCTTTCTTTTTAGGCTTGGCGATTGTGCCCTCGCCTATTTTGATCTCTTCTATAACTCTGGCTTGCGCCAAAGCTTCTTCTAGGCTGGCGTATTGCTGCAATAGCAATAGCCCAGAGATTGATTTTAGACAACTCCATGCAAACATCTGTGTGAGGTCAGACATAGGGGGAAGGTAGGGTAGCTTAGAAAGCAAAGCCCTCCATCGATTCCCGTATGCTGCCATTGTCTCTTCCTCATATTGCTTGAGGCTGGCCAGATCACTCGGTGATGCCTTCTTCTTTGTGTTGAAGGCAAAGCGTTCAAGAAACGCATCTACTAATTGATCTAGGTTGTTTATGCTGTGTTTTGGTAATTGTGTGAACCAATCCGAGGCAGGGCCTACGAATGTGGTTATGAATGTCCTAAGCAACAATGCATCATTATCTTGAATGCCGAAGCATTGGCTCAGGAATCTTGTGACATGTTCTTGTGCATCCTCTTCACCTTTAAAGACCGCCAATTGAGGCAACTTGAAATGTTCGGGGTAAAGAGGTGTGGGCACTGAGGGATGCATTGGATGACTACGGAGTTGACGTAACGTGGGCTTTTGATGCCCAGAAGCTTTTGTCTCCACAGACTCCAAACGCTCTAATAGCGCTTTGTATGCATCGAAAGATTTTATTTCTTCCTCTTTTGTTTGCTCCCGTTGTGAGTTATGGGAGACTGGAGGCCTATGGGGGGGTGGCCGAATGGCAGCCCTCCCGCCTTGATGGGGCATTTTGGCCCATTCTATTTCTGGTTCATACTCCTCATAAACTTCTTGAGGAGTCTCTGGGCGAGACCTATGACCCTGATTGAGTCCCCGCTGAGGGTACCCATCATTGTTTCGGGGAGTGGCCTCCCTCTCGGGTCTATAAGGTCTCGGAGGCAAAGCTTGACGAGGTCGCGGAGACCTGTCCTGCACCAAAGGGTTGTGCCTCTCATATTGTTCTACTTTTTGGGTGCGAGGGGTTGGCACCCTCTCAGGTAGTTTATAACGCAACTCATCCGCTTCACGCTGCATGCGCTCTTTATTAAGGCGGTATAAGTACTCTAACTCTTGATGACCTTGCTCAAGCTGCGTGATTCGGGCTTGGCGGGCGGCATGTCTGGCGACTGCCGGGTCAATTTGGTCCGCCCTCTTTTGCTCAGGAGGCTTGAATGTTTCTCCTATGTGTTTGCCTCGATCTTGATGATCTAAAATTTCAATGGGTCGCTTCCTCTCGTCGAGGTAGGCGACATTTACTTGAGGCTCTGGCCTCGATGGGTGACCATGATATCTAGCAGGTGCGGAAATGCAAGGCTCCCACGTCGTATGTTGTTCTCGAGGAATGCGATGGCCTTCCTCGTACTCCCTTTCATGGGTGTGAAAGGGGCGGGCGGAGTGAGCTCGCCCTATGTGGAGAGCCCTGCGCTCCGGGTTTTGTCTTTCTATTCTAATGGGAGGCAAAGGAGAGGTACCGTATTCACGTTGTCTCTCCTCATGGACACTGTGCCTCTCTAGCGCTTCATCACGCTGTGGCCACTCAGATCTAGCCTCAAAAGGCGATTTTCTATTTACATCGAGTTCTACATGTAAAGCTTCTTCCCGAAAGGGGCTGTGTTGAATGGGCAAACTCCACAGAGGAGGGTCCCAATAATTCCTTCTTGATGTGGCCTGATGTGGACTCTCTTGTAGGCCAGACCGCCAAGGCGGTATGGCCAAGTCCTCAGGGCTAAAGCGAAGGCGACCAGCGCCCTCTCTTTGTGCACCTTCCGCAGCGTCCGCCCTTGATTGGGCTTGGCTACGGGTGTACACCATTGTGGTGCTTCTCTACTAGCTAAGCAGATTTTTATCTCGTTTATGATGATTTTTCTTTTTTGTTACACTAAGCAGAAATGAACACACACATACACAAACAGTGATTATCTCTTTTAAGGATTAATAGTGTGTCCTAAACTGGTTTAGTGCATTTTGATGTTTTGTTTTGTTTTTGCAAGTTTTGAAGAACGTTTAAATGCATAATGTTGGCTCATATGACTCCCATAAATGGTCGCCCCTTCAATATACCATTGTCGGACCGATATACCAACCTCTCTATATACCCGCCCTTACGAGAGGGAAACTATAGGTACGTGAGAGCAGATGGTACGTGGAACATAGGCGGTACGGAAGGGGGATTGTCCTGTTAATGACACCTACCATAGAAGACTTATCCTCGCGCGCATGGGAATCACCCCAGCAACACTCGGTCAGCTTTCGTCAGGATTTACGCCTAACAACAGTGACAATCGGGGTGATGGATGCAAAATCAAGCCAAGGTGGTGATGAAATCCACCGATGGTCTTGATCAAGGGCTGGGGTTTTACGACCAGCTCCTTGGTTTAATTTTACCACGTGATGTGTGTGGGGTTCATTTTATTTAATGAAAATGAAACAAGCATAAACAACTTTCCCTAAGCAAGTAAAAGTTGACAAAAAAAATAGAAACAAAAAATAATAATAAAAAAATGACAGGTACAGTTTTGGAACCTTACCTCTTTTCTGCTCAAATCAGCTATCTTTTTCGCCCAAATCGGCTGTTTCTGATTCGGCCCGGTACCTTTAAGCACAAAAACATAAATTTCAATCAATTTCTGAATCTAAAAAAAAAATAGGGGACAGGGTCCCACCGTGATCGCCACTGAAAGCATGAGATTTCGGAAGAAAGAAATACTAAGATGCAATGAAAACAAAACTAACTCGATGCTAAATGAATATGCATGAAATAGGACGCATGTAATCGAATCAACCAAACATAAAGGAGAAAGTAAGAGCACAACCCTTTTTATATTAATGTGATTCCAAACTCGGTTACAATCCACTTCCTCCCATTTTAGGGGCTAGGAGTGTTAGCATGTTTTTAGTTACAATCATGATTAGTAATCTTCTCTTCCGCATGCCCACATTTGAAATGGGCAGGCCAAAGTGTTGTCGCCGCTCATGATGATGAATCCTTGGTTCTTGTTGCTTCTCCTGCGATCAAAGAAACAACCAAGGCGTTAGTAGCACCTGTGACAAAAAAGGATAGAGCGTTTGACTTTAGAACTCAATAAGAAATGCATGCAAAAGATTGATTAAATCGGTGAATAAAATAACTCTAAGCAACCTACAACTTTGACAGAAATCAAAAACCTTACCAGAGGGCTGTTGCCATTAAAGTAGTCGATCGATTTGCTCTTGACTGTAATTCATCCATTGACAGGATGAATTCAACTGTTATTCGTCCTCGGGTAGGACATGAATTTGACTATGTTAAGACATTGAATCAATGTTGTTACCTGTAGGTTAGTGGGACAACAAAAATGACAAAAGCATGATAATATTTGATAAACGTCTTCTAAAATCTAGATTAGACGTAAAGCATAATGCAGGATATATTCGAACATAAAGCGTAATGCAGGATATATTCGAACGTAAAGCGTGAACTATTTAAATAGTATAAAGCATAATGCAAGATATATTTGCAATGACATAATAGATTAATATGCAACTAACAAAAGTGTGGGGTGCCCAAGCGGGCCGCCCCCGTTAGAACTTGACTTTGACGCCAATCCACTAGGGATGGGCTCAAAATCTCAGAGAATGTGGTGTCATCGAATTGATGGATCAAATGTGGTAAAATGTCGGGTTTAGGTCCGGATCCACGCTTCTAAAAGCCACCCAATAACCTCTCTTGCGAAAGAGATTACGGGTGTAGAAGAGATGAATCGAAAAGGAGTAAACGGGTGTTCAATTTGGCAGCACTTCGTTGCTTTAAAATGTCTACCAACTTGTCTCCTTTTTGGGTGGGAAAAGTCCACCATTTTATAGACCCATGGGGTCTCTTTGGAAGGGCATGTAGGGATGCCACATGGCGGCCATGCCTTCCCAAGAGGGAGGAGACTCCTCCCTGACTTGGGCTTACATGACTGCCTTTGTGATAGTCCTCTAACTGCCAATCTGCCCACCTACGTGCGCATGCATAGCAAGCGGCAATAATTGACTGTCTTCGGTTGCCACTCGTTTAATGTCTGCTTTTAATGGTTTAAATGTTTGCTTTCAAATGTTTTAATGTTTGCTTTTAAATGATTAAAATGTTTGCTTTTGAATGTTTTAATGTTTGCTTTTGATTGTTTTAATGTTTTCTTAGGCATAAATGCGAAGTTTTTATCACGGATATCGCGACACCAAAATGGAAACAGGGTGCAGTGGTAGGAGCTATCACGATATCGTGACAGTCACGACATCGCGATAGCGTGACGTCGTGACTATCGCGATATCGCGACCATCGCGATATCACGACAGTGTGACATCGCGACCGTCACGATATCACGACCGTCACGATATCACGATAGGCAGCAGTTGCCTAAGTGTTTAAAAGAAGCATTTGCCTAAGTGTTTAAAAGTAGCATTTGCCTAAGTGTTTAAAAGCAGCATTTGCCTAAGCTCAAAACCTGAGCCGGACTTGGAGGATACATTCGATAGTTGGGCCTTCTCACCAGGGAAGGCAAAAAAAAAAAACAAAGGGAAATAACCAAAGCGCATACATGTAACCGGATTGGTACCTTCCAAAACTACTGTGTAAGTGGCTAGGGCCACTATTTGACCTCTGAGGGCTGCCTTGAAGGCTGTGTGTGTCAATGCAATCAGTGTGTGTAGTCACATAATTGGATTGGTGTTGTTTTGGTGTCTACAGTGTGATCTCCCTTTGTGGTCATCCTCTTAATTTGTCACATCGTAGAATCTGGTAAGGTTTTCAAATTCTCATTTAAAATACTTGTTAGGGCCCAAGGGGATAATTTTTCTCACTAAATTTTGTAAGGGATATTTTTACAGTGTTATTTATCATAGGTTTGGAGGAATTGAAGCCAAGTCCTTTTGTATTTGTACATTGAATATGGACCATCATTTTTTGTGGAAAAGTCAAAATATTCCACTGGAGCCAAATTCTCTAGAGGTGGATAATAAGATAAACAAAATCTTATGCAAAGGAGGTTTTCTCTAATACATCCAATTATTCCATGGTCACCATAGAGGAATTTACATACAAATGGTACACTCATGGAGGAAAGGTCATGTTCATATTGGTGGTTTGGAGTTTGAATTCTTCGTTGCCCTGGTTGGGGAGGTGTCAGGTCTTCTGGTGGATAGTGCTTACCACAATAGGAAGAAGCACTCCTAATTAGGGAATTGAGCTTCTTTATTGATGAATATGAGTACTTGCAAAAAATGTAGAATAGATATAATTCCAAATCCCTCAAAACTTCCTAGAATCAAGTCATATGAGTGATCATGGATTATTTCACACTGGATTCCAATAGGGAGGTGTTACACAACTTCCATATCATATTTCAAAATTAGTTGAAATGTAAACAATTTGTGAATGTTTTGTCTTTCCTATTTCATTCCCTAGATAATAAAATAATAGACGTGAGGGGAGCAAAAGGGTTGAACCCTTTTCACCAGGGCCCAACCTTGTTTATTTTCAAGTATGTGGCTAATGCCAAAGGGGTGGCAATGGATGAGGCCCTATCACAAATTGAAAACCAAAAAATTCCTCCTATTTTTGATCCACCCCCGATCTCATCCAATAAATCCTCATAGAATTATTTAGAAGACCTTAAGAGCCCCATTATCTCTACCAAAGAGAAGATCAAGAACTTGGGTGGCATTTTGGTTTTGCATAGAGGAATAAAAGGTGGGTAGGATAGACATTCCAAATACCTATCCATAAAATTTATTCATGTTGAAACCTACCTTGTCAATGTGGAGATGTCAGAGTCTAAGGATTAGTCTCCAACAAAGAAGAAGGGAAATATGTCAAAGGAGTTGATTGAAGTTGGAGAGGATACTCCCATGATGAGCCTTGAGTTTTCGAATATCATGCTCTTCGTCAACAAGTTGGAAGATAAACACTTGGCCCTAATAAGGTTTCTTCATGTGGCTATCTCGTTTATTGAGGAGATCCAAGGTATGATACAATTATAGCATGGTGAGTTGAGAACCCCAAAAAGGAATTTGGGAATTGAGAGAATTCTTGAAAATCTTGTGGACTTGGAGCAAGTCCTTAAAGTCGTTCCTAGTGAACCCATCCCCTAGAACTAATTTTAGAGAACAAAACAACCCCCGCCATTCACCCCATAAGGCTTCTCTCCTCTCTTACGGATCCATTCCTTTGGTAATTGTATGCGATAGGGTGGTTTTTTCCCTCTATACATAGGATGCTCATTTAAGTGGTTGGAGCTCTTTACTATTATGGATCATGACGCTCTTCTTCAAGGAAAGGTCATGCCTTTGGACCCAAGTAGTGATGGAGATAATCAGGATAAATGGGCATGGAATTAGGGTGTTCTACATTTTTATTTTTTTTTGGAAAACATCCCAAAAGGGATGCCACTTTTGGGTAAGACCCAAGGAGGTAGGGGTATCCATTCTCCTTTTTATTTAAGGAACAAAAGAAGAAATTTATTTCTTGTATAAAAATTATAAGCATGTCTTTTAAATTGATTTTTTTAAGAATGTCACTCTAGGGATATTTTAGAGGTAAAATTTCTAAAGGCCATAACTTTTGTATACAAAATATTTTGACCCTATTTTTTTAAACCATCCTCATAGAATGATTTAGAATACCTTAAGAGCCCCATTATCTCTACCAAAGAGAATATCAAGAGCTTGGGTGGCATTTCGGTTTTGCCTAGATGAATAAAAAGTGGGTGGGATAGACAATCCAAATGCCTATCCATAAAATTTATTCATGTTGAAACCTCCCTTGTCAATGTGGAGATGTCAGAGTCTAAGGATTAGTCTCCAACAAAGAAGAAGGGAAATATGTCAAAGGAGTTGATTGAAGTTAGAGAGGATGTTCTCACCCAAGTGTTGTAGGTGAGTTGGAGAGGAGAGGGAAATACTCCAAGGGAGGTCCCAAGTTCAAATCTCCACCCTAAAAAAAATTTGAATTGGGTACCCAAAATCCAATTGATAATGTTGGTGTGGGCGCGACTTCCCGGTGACTTTAACGGTGTAGAATCTCCTGGTCATGGTCTCTCAGACCAAGGTGGCCCCGCAAGATGTTTATCACTTTAAAAAAATAAATAGGATGCTCCCATGCCGAGGCTTCAGTCTTCCAATATCATGCTCTTCCTCAACAAGTTGGAAGAGAAGCACTAGGCCCTAATAGGGTTTCTTCATGTGGCTATCTCGTTTATTGAGGAGATCCAAGGCATGATACAATTATAGCATGTTGAATTAAGAAACCCCAAAAAGGAATTTGGGAACCAAGGGAATTTGTTTACTAAGGCATAAGTATTTTTGATTTGGTTGTTCTTTGGGTCCTGATTGTGATGAATTATGATCCTATTTTTTGTTTCCCAATAGGATTCGATGTTCTAGTCTAGCAATGTTTAGTCAGATGGTTTGTAAATGTAGTTTTTTATTTTAGTTGGTTTGGATATTTTAGTTAGTGCCTCTTGGGCTGGGTCTTAAGCTCTTTTAGGTTCTCTTTTTATAAAAAAATTTGGGGGTCATTTCAAAACACCTTCTTTCATCAAATCAAAAAAACAATATACTCTCTATTGTTATTAATATTTCATTTTTTGGTAATGTATCAAATTTGAAATTACCACCACCCATGCAATTTAAATATTTAGTAATTTACTAATAAGAAACTTTGAAGAGTCTTATATGGATGAAAACTAGATACTTATTGCCAAACAATATATCATCAATGCATATTATAAATATTATGCTTTCTAGTCTATTTTTTGTATAGATATTTAGATCTAATGAGTTATTAACTTACAAACTTGTGTTCCTATCATTTGATAAACAAACCTTCAAGTTATGACATATAAACCTCTTCTTTGATATCACCATTTAGAAATGAATATTTTACATGCATTTGATGAATTTTCCATCCAGGATGTGCCACTAATACACAAACTTCTCAAATATTAGTCATTCTTGTTGTTGGTGCAAAGGTTTCTTCATAATCTATTCCTTCCATTTGAGTATGTCATTTTGCAACTAATCAAGCTTTATATTTGTCAAGAGAACCATCTACTTTGTATTTTATCTTGTAGATCCACTTACATCCTACTACTTTCTTTCCTTGTGGTAAATCAACTAGATTCCATGTTTTATTTTTTATTAATTTTGCATATTTTGAATCCATGGCTGCCTTCCATTCTAGGAGTATCAAAGCAATTTGAGTAGATGTAATTTTTACTTTAGACTCATTAATCCCCTATTTATTCTTGTTAA
The DNA here is from genome assembly GCA_028583015.1 of Wollemia nobilis. Taxonomy (NCBI): domain Eukaryota; kingdom Viridiplantae; phylum Streptophyta; class Pinopsida; order Araucariales; family Araucariaceae; genus Wollemia; species Wollemia nobilis. The sequence goes on along the minus strand of JAQPPZ010000383.1, from coordinate 1,240,601 downwards.
ACTATGTGTTTGTGGTCTTTTAGTTGTAATATCTATTATTTGCTCTAATTTTGAGTCCTTAAGTGTATCTCTAAACCATTTTGGCTCTTTCTTTTGTGATGTTGTAGTCAATTTTGAATTTGCAATTTGCTCATCATATAATTTTCATTATGACTCTTCACTTGATGAGTTCTCTCCATCTAAAAAATTAGAATTGATATTATATCAAATTTTTGATCTTTAATAACATTTTTTTTCCTTCATCAAAAATTACATCTCTGCTTATAATTTTTTATTTTGTAACTGGATCAATTATTATGTATTTTGTTCAATTATCATCATAACAAAGAAATATCCTGCAAATGGGTTTATCATCTACTTTATTTCTTTTCTTTTGGAATATGCACATATGCCTTACATCCAAATATTCTTAATTTTTCTACTATTGGTTATTGTCTTGACCATACTTCTTCAAGGTAAACAATATTTAAACATCATCAATATTTTTTACTTAAATTTTATGTTATGGTTTAATTTCTAAAATAGGATCTCACTTAGAATTTTATATCATGAGTTGAAAGTGATTCAATACATATTTCATGTCCACATACATATCCATGTAGCTAGCTAAGATTCACAAGAAAAATTTATTTTGATTTCTAGCACAACTTACTTCTTAGAGCTTCATAAACACCTTCAACCAAAGAGGCAAAGGGAAGATCCATTTTTTTTGTTTTCCAATTACTCTTATTGTTTGGAAGAATTTATGCCTACTCTAGATTATGTACCATTTTGATCCCTATGTGTGAACGAGATATTTGGCAAGCGGATATGGGAGGGTTTCATCTGGGTTGAGTGCAAGCAGCTCCAGAGGTTGGTTTTTAGGGCCTTCGGGCCCTAGCGGCCAATATTTTTGTGGTTTATGCTCAATATTTTAGTAGGAAATGTTGCAGGGGATCCAATATGGGTTAGAAATTTATCTTTCAACAGATCATACTATGAACTTGAGTGACAACAACTTCCAATTTGTTGTACAAAAGAAAAGTGAAAACCATACCTTTCCACGACGTCTAAGGTAAGGATTAAAGAGATCATGAAACAAGTTTCAAGCACTTGATAAAAAAATGGCTCATATATCAAGTGAATCTGGTGCTAAGGTGCACCCAAAAAATAATTCTACTATGAAAACCCTTGTCAAGGGTAATAATTTTGAAGACTCAGTCCCAAAAATGAATTTTAGGGATGCCCTTCATGGTGGACAACCTCATCCCAATGCTAATATCAATCTTAGGGCTTCCCATAAACCTCTAAGAATGCCTAAGATTGATCCCAGGAAAATGGAGTCAGGATGTCTTAAAGCAGCTGATGGAACTCCTATTGTTAAGCTTGATATGGGTAACATTCAGACTGGCATTGAAGATTTGGACAAAATGGGACTAATTTGTCGGTTCGTGGGTTTTTGTTCAAGTCTATCTGCTTTCAAAGTATGGGCTGCAAAAATATGGAAAACTAAAGGTGAGTTACAAATCTCTATTTATCCAAATGGTTATTTTCTTGTTTTATTTGCTAATAATGAAGATAGAGAGAAAAATTTTCAAGGGGGTCCTTGGTTTTTTGAAAGGGCAGGGCTTTTCATGAAGCCCTGGAATACTAAATTTAAAGTCGAAGAAGAGATGCCTTCTATAGCTCCTGTGTGGGTTAGACTCTTTGGCCTCCCTATTGAATTTTGGAATCCTACTATTTTTTCTTCAATTGAAAACTCTTTAGGAACTTTTATGATGACTGCTGATTGTACTCAAAATTTTGAACATATTATTTATGCTCGAATTTGTGTTTTAATGGATTTTGACAAACCCCTACCTAAAAATATCACATTACAATTTGGGGAAGACACTTGGGAGAAAGTAGTGGACTATGAGAAAATTCCTTTTCATTGTAGAATTTGCCATGAATATGGTCATTTGGCCAGTGCTTTCCCAAATAAAATTCCTGATCAAAAGAAAGAAGATATAAACTCAGCAGGTTTCCAAATACCTAAGAAGAAGAACACTTAGAAAAAACCAGTTATGAAGGATCAATCAAAGTCATCTTCTAATATGTTTGAAATCCTTTCCACAAATGATGTCCCAAGTGAGGAAGAGGAAATAATGGAAACAAAAATCTTAGAAACACAATTTAAATATGAAGGGAAGAACTCGGAGATAAACCAACAAATCAAAGGTTTTCAACAAAAAAAAAAGGAGAAAATTTACACAAGAAAAACAATCTTTCAAATGTCAAAACTTCAAATAATGTAGGTCCCAATATAGACTCCGTTGAACCATCTAGTAAAATTTTGGCTATGTACGAGCATTATTCAAGGTTAGAATCCATCTTAGATTCAATTGGAATAAGTCAAGAAACAGGGAAAAAAAAATTGAAGATGGATTCTAATCAAAAAGCAGGTTGCAAGACCAATCAATATCATATGGTAAAAGAAGGTGAAAAGCTTGTAGAGGAAGGTAAGATTAATGCCCTTCCCAAATTTTTTAGCCCTGGTATTAATGAAGATCATCACTTGGAATATTAGAGGACTCAAAGGGAGTCTTTCAAAACAAAATGAAATTAGAAGAATGATTCAGATAAATCATCCACATCTTGTTTTCCTTCAAGAAACAAAGATGTCAATGGAGGATATGGACTCAATTGCCAGTAAAATTTGGCCAGCTAGAAAAGTGGTTTCCCTCAGTTCCCAAGGGACTTCGGGTGGCATTGCTTGTCTTTGGGACCCAAAAGAGGTAGTTATTCACCATATGGTTGGTAGTTGGGGTTTGTTGGTTATAGCTATTCAAAGTAGACATTCCAACCAGATTATGCTCTGCATTATTGTTTATGCTCCGACTTCTTTGGAGGAAAAAAGAAGATAGTGGAAGGATATTACTCATATTATCTCTCATTTTCCTAAATCTTGGATCTTGATCGGAGGAGATTTCAATACCATCCTCTCTCTGGATGAGAAAAATGGGGGAAATGGAAATTTGGACAAAAGCACTGACCTCATGAGAAAATATATTGCAAACCTCCATCTTGTGGATATCCAACTAGATAATGGCCTTATGACTTGGTCTAACAGAAGATAAGGCTTAGCTTGTATAATGGAGAGATTGGATAGGTTTTTTCTCTCTAAAAATTTCTTAATCCATGGTCACATTCCTAAAGTGAAGACTCTTAATAATGTTGGTTCGGATCATTGGCCAGTCATGGTGGAAATGTGGAAAACCAATGTGAGTTTCTCTCCTTTTCATTTTCAATTAATGTGGCTTAGAGACATTTCCTTCAGACCTCGTGTGCAACAATGGTGGAAGGAAGGTAAACCTAGGCATGGGACTAAGATGTTCTGTTTTTCCAAAATACTACAATACATTAAATCCAAAATCAAGACTTGGAATTGGAAAGAGTTTGGGGATGTTCATAAAAAAAACATGAAGTTATTGCTCATATTGAAAATTTGAATAAGAAAATCCATTTAGATGGCCTCACAGAGAAGAGAAGTGGAGATGAAATTAAACTCACAACTCAGTTAGAGGAATGGGAAAAAAGAGAAGAAATATTATGGAAGCAAGAATCTAGAATTCAATGGCTCAAAGAAGGAGATCGAAACACAAATTTCTTCCACAAATATCTTCTAGCTCGAGCATCTCACAACTTTATTTCTTCCTTAAAATCAGATTTTGGAGATGTTGTTTATACTTGGGATGACATGAAATCTATTGTTGTTGATTACTTTTCCAATATTTTTGTTGCTACTCCAAAGCTTATGCCAGAGTGGATTGGCACTTCCTTATCAAAGTTTTGAAGCAATTTGGTTTCTCTAAGGATTGGATGGATTGGATTATGGGATGTATCTCTTCAGTTTCCTACTTAGTTCTTATCAATGGTAGGCCTTCTCAGTCATTCCCATCTTCCAGAGGTATTAGGCAAGGTGACCCGCTATCCCCTTATTTATTCATCATTCTTGTTGAATGCTTGGGTAGGACTATAACCAAAAAGAGGGAAAACAAAACCCTTGAGGGAGTTACCATTGCTCATGGAGCTAGATCTATCTCTCATATTAAATTTGTGGATGAATCTACTCTTTTAGGTAAAGCTATAGTTAAGGAAGCTTCTAATATTAAGCAAATCATTAGCTATTTTTCTAAGGCTACTAGGTAGTTGATCAATGAAGACAAATCTAAAGTTATTTTCTTTCACTGCTCTACTAGACAGGAATCCATGGTCTTGGATAAATTAAGATATAAGAAGACCTCTCTTCCAATCACTTATTTAGGTATTCCCATAAATATTCAAAGGCAGAAAAATAAATATTGGAATTGGTTGTTGGACAAAGTCAAGAAGAAAATTGGAAAGTGGACCAACATGTGGCTTTCTTTTGGGGGTAGAATCACCTTGGTAAAATCAGTCCTTCAAGCTATTCCTATTTATGTATCTTCCATTTTGAATATCCCAAAGGCTGTTCTTCGAGAATTGGATCAAATCAGTCATCGTTTCCTTTGGAGTGGTACTAAGGAGAAAAGAAAATGGGCCTTGGTGAAATGGGATACTTTATGTCTTCCTAAGAGTGAAGGGGGGTTAGGATTCCAGTCTTCTATTAATAACAACAAAGCTTTAGCTACTAAATTATATTTGAGGATGTTGCATAACCCCAATGCTCTTTGGGCCAATAATCTCCATGCTAAATATGCTGAGAATAAAAGTCCTGAAGACCTTGTTCACTATCAACTTCCTACCAAAGGTTCTCCCATTTTAGCAGTTCTTAAGACTAGTGAGGATTTGATAAAAAAAAAATTATTTTGGATCATTCATAATGGTCAACAGGAAAATTTTTGGATAGATTCTTGGGATGGTCACAAGCCTTTGATAACTCAATTTCCCGATTGAAGGCCTTGGATGGAGGAGCTTCACCGAGCTAATTGGATAAAGGTGGCTAATTACTATCGGTACCATACTGGTAATTCAAAGGTTGGTAGATATTGGATCCCTATTGAGGATTAGCCTATTCAAATCCTAGAAAGGCAAAGACAAGATATCCAAGGCATCCTTCATATGAGATCCCTCTCTTGGTCCCATGAAAAATATTATTTTGGATGGAACAACACTACTAAGGGTGAGTATTCAATTGCTCAAGGTTATTTGACCTTATGCCATAATAATCCCAACCATTATTCTGACATATTTTCTCGATTGTGGGCTCAAAAGCTCTAGCCTAAGGTGAGGTTCTTTAATTGGCTTTTATTGCATCGTAGGGTGCTTACTAGTGAGCAACTTATGAAGTGTGGTTTTCATGGCCCTTTTAGATGTGAAATGTGTGAAGAGAATGTAGAAAATCTCAACCATATTTTTATTGAGTGTACTTTAGCCTCTGAGCTATGGAGGAGAATGGCCACTTTACTTGTCTTATAATGGTCCAATTTTTTTACTTTTGAACAACTTTGGAGAGATTGGCCTAATCAAGAGGGTGTTGATCATTTTATTAGGCAGTTAGTTTGGATGGGTTCTACCATTCTTATTTGGAATATTTGGAATGAAAGGAACAACTAAATTTTTAATCAAGATAGGAAGGATATTCACTATATTTGGCAAAAGACCATAGCCAACTTAGTTGAATCAATCCATCAACTCCTTAATCACCCCCAAAACTCCCACCAAAGATGGGATCAAGTGATGCAAAGATTGAAGATTAAATCTTCTAAGGGCAACCAACTTAAAGGGAATGTGAGTATTAGTAAGATGGATAGGACTAGAAATTGGCAACCTCCTCCTAAGGATTTTGGAAAAGTCAATACTGATGGAGCCTCTAGAGGGAACCTTGGAAAAGCTAGTGTGGGAGGAATTGGTAGACTTTCAGATGGCTCCCTAGTTTTTACTTTTTCTAAGAATTTGGGTATTCTTTCCAATAACCTTGCTGAGGGGTATGGTATCCTCAGAGGCCTTCAGGAGGCTACTAAGGTTGGATGGGAAAAGGTGTTAGTTGAGTCTGACTCTCAACTTATGATTAATCTCTTGAAGACTCCTTATAAGAATCATAAGGTTGATTGGAGAATAAAAATAATTATTGAGAAGATTCAATTAATCCAGATGGGATTTTTGAAAGTTGATTACAATCATGTGGTCAGAGATCAAAACAAGAGTGTTGATGCTTTAGCTAATTGGGCTTTGGACAAAGGTGATCTTACTTGTTATGGCCACCCTCCTATATGGTGGGCTTCTCAAATTAGGGAAGCTCTTCTTTCTATCATTTCTTTGGATGGCTCCAGTTCTAAAGGTACCTAGTCTCTTCTTGCTTTTTTTTTTGCTTCTCTTTGGTTCATTCAGTTTTTTTTAGTTCCCTAGCTCATTCTATTATTTATTTTGTTTCCTCTGTTGATTCTTGCCTTAATAGTCTTGTGGTCTAGATAGGTCATTGTTATGTTCAATTTTTTTATCTTTTATTTTTTTCTTTTTTTTGTTTAGTTTTTTAAGGTGGGTGGGTTCTTTTGTTTTGTTTTGTTTTTGTGTTCTTTGTGTTGTTTTTTGTTGTTTTGTTGTTTTGTTTTTTTTTTTTATGTTTTTTGTTATTATTCTTGTGTTTTTTTCATTCTTGTTCTTGGGTTTCTCTTTGTTTGTGTTATTTCGTGTTTTTATGTGTGAGTGTTTTCTATGTTTTTTGTTTTTGTTTATTGTTTGTTGTTGGTTGTTTTTTATTTTTTTTTTTTTTTTTAGGTTTTGGTTGTGTTTATTTTTCATGTTTTTTTTGGGTTATGTCTTTGTAGTGTTCTGTTATTTTTGTCTTGTTTGTGTTTTGTTATGTGGTTCTTGTGTTTTTCTATGTGGTTTGTGTTGTGGTTTATTTTATCTTATTGTGTGTGTTTGGTTGTGCTTTTGTTTTTGACACACTCAAGGAGCATGTTTTTTATTTTATTTTATTTATTTTTGTTGTTATTTACTTATTTTTAAATTGGTTTTGTGTGTTTGTTTGCTCCTTGAGTATGTCAAAGGTGGTAGGCCAGGTCCGAGTCCTGGGTGTTTTTGGTGGAATGGATACCCCTACCTCCTTGGGTCTTACCCAAAAGTGGCATCCCTTTTGGGATGTTTTCCATAAATTAAAAAAAAAAGATTATGTACCATTTTAATTAGAAAATTTTAACCTATTTTGCGTAGATACGAACCACTTATAGTAAAAGTATTACCACTTTGAATTTAGAAGGGTTTCTTGACTTATTCACAAAGATTTAAACATTGTTTCCTCACAAAGAGGTATTGGTGCTATTACAAAGGAGATAAAAACTTGATGTTTTCATCCCACTTGGAAGCTTTGGTGCCTTGTCTAGAAGACAAAAATGGAGATGTATTCATTTACATTAGTTCAAGTATTACATAGTGTATACACAAAAAATTGACCCACTTTAGTGGGAAATCTTCCTTGATCCCTCTAGGGGACCCCTTAGACTTGCATAAGGCAAGGACAAGGCCTTCCACCCTATATTTTACCTTTTTTCCCTCTTTGTGCGAAATCACGCCCGATCCTTGATGGGGCTTGAAATTGCATTGTGATATCACGATCGGCCTGGAAAGGGTATGATTTCACATTTTTAGGGTTTGATGCATTAAAACCCTATTTTTTAGGGTTGGCATGTTTTACATCGGCCCTCCTTGGTTTTCTCGCTCTTTTCACCTTCAAATCCACTATATAAAGAGGGTTTGAATACACTTTTCAAAAATGATAACACATAAGTTAACACACTCTCACATAATCGACATTTAATTATTTTATTGCTCACATTTGATTTTTTGTAAAGTGTTTTATTTGGTCTGCATCTTTCTTCTTCTTCTCTCACAAGCAAATTTGAACTTTGGAGTTTGATTATCTGTTGCATTGTTCTTCCTCACTCTTGGTGGATTATTTTTGGAGCCCTAAGGAGAGATTAAGCATTCGGGAGATCTAAAACCATTCTATTTTTCTTCTCCACTCTCTACTAGGTGAATTATCTCTTTTGCATGCACATTTAGGTTTTATGAATGACGTAATCAAGCTTCTGCATTCATATTTATTTTTCACATAGTTTATGCGAAATCGTGCCCGGTCTGCTATGGGGTGTGACTTTACCTGACGTTATCGTGGTCACCCATTATGGGGTGCTATTTCAACTGAGACCAAATTGGGGGTAATATGCTATCCCTATTTTCTCCATTGCATTCTAATTTGCATCTAGAGCATAGTGGCATATTCTATTTTATGATTTTTACATTATGTTTTGTTGTATTGCATTAATGTTTGTTTTCTTCCAAAGGTTAATTTCCACTTTTAATTATCAAAGGTCATCTAAAAGGACCTAGGGGGCTTGACTGTTGTGCCTCCAAGCACTATTGTACAATGGAGCAGGCCCCCTAACACTAATACCATTTTTAAGTGTTTCTTAAGTTATCTTGCAGGAATAGGTATTATTAATATTGGACAAAGGGATAAAAGAAAAGATCAATCACTTGACAAGCTAAGTATTCTGAGTAGTCTTTTAGGCTCTTTTTTGAGTGCTATTATTTTTGTTGTAAAAACCCTAGATCTTATTTAAAAGAAATATATTTTATTTAATTATAGGCATTGAAAAAAAAACAACATATAGTGTGCACTTAGGTTAATTATGTTTGTGCATCCCTTCTTGAGCCCTTTCTAAAAGGTTGCTTGTTTAGAACCCTAGGTTAGAAAAGCATTCAAGGAAAAGAATCATTCTAGGGTTAGACCTTGTATCCCTGCATTTTGTATTTTTGCAACATCACTTGTATATTATAGCATAGATCTAGAAATACCAAATACATGTGTTTGTTTTGAATTGAATACATCAAACATTATTGAAAATCTTGTGGACTTGGAGCGAGTCCTTAAAGTCGTTCCTAGTGAACCCATCCCCCTAGAATCGAGTGTAGAGAATAAAACAACCCTCGCAGTTCACCCCATAAGGCTTCTCTCCTCTCTTATGGATCTAGTCCTTTGGGAATTGTATGTGATAGGGTGGTTTTCCCCATCTATACATAGGATGCTCATTTAAGTGGTTGGAGCTCTTTACTATTATGGATCATGATGCTCTTCTTCAAGGAGAGGTCATGCCTTTGGACCCAAGTAGTGATGGAGATAATCAGGATAAATGGGCATGGAATTAGGGTGTTCTACCTTTTTATGTAAGGAACAAAAGAAGAAATTTATTTCTTGTAGGAAAATTAGAAGCATGTCTTTTAAATTGATTTTTTTAAGAATGTCACTCTAGGGATATTTGGAAGGTAAAATTTCTAGAGGCCATAACTTTTGTATACAAAATATTTTGACCCTATTTTTTTAAACCATATGATGTTTCTTATGTTTTTGAATTGGTGTTAATGAACAAGGACTTACTACAAGTGGAGGAAGGTATCATTGTGTTATTATCTTCAAAACCTATTTCCCTTATTCAAAAAGGTAAATTTACTATATTTTATACAATCAAAATATTTGGTTTATATTTAGAAGAGATGCAATGATATTTTTGATAATTATAGTAGTTTTAAAGACTTTTGGAGGCATACAAGAAAATAATTTAGAATATACTCTAGTTAATGCCTCTTCCACCTTTAGGATGCTAATTCAACTTTTTCATGAAGAACTAATATTTTATGATCTCTTCTTTCTTCTATTATTTGTCTAGGTACTTTTGGAATTTTGTAATGATTATTTTCATTATTGGGTTCATGCAAAGCCTCTTGGTGACAAAAATAAGGTGTCATAAGGGAAAATTAAAATTTACAAACAAGGTGTTGCATGTTGTAAAAGGTAAAGATATGCTTTCATGTCTTACCTTATGCAACTATAGAATATTGAAGCAAATTTATTGAGTGTGTACTCTTATATTCTCTTCCTCATATTGATTCTTGGATAAGGTGTTCTTTGTATATGTGTTGGAGTATTTGATATCAATATTAATGACTATGGTCCATTCTGAAGAGATTCTCATGTAAAATTTAAAAGTTTTAAACTAATACAAGTGATGAATTGGAAGGTTTTATGTATTAAAAGATCACCAAATTAAAATATTCCATGTATTATCTATCATTATTTATTAGGATAGTGATTGGGTAAGCAATAGTCTTTTGCATTTACTAACTAGGCATGCACAATACCAAGCATAGATATGTTGTTAGAATCTAGTCAGTTGCCTCCACAAATATCAAAATATTATATAAAATTAAATTTTTAGGTGTCATGATTTTGGTGTTCCCATCCTGATTTTGAAGCTAAAATTATTGAATGGTGGCATGAGCCCACTCCTGGTGCTGGTATTCACAAATTGTTATTTAGGTTGAGAAGGATCAGAGACTATCTCAAGTTGTGGAACAAATTCTCTTTTAGAAATTTGTTCAAGGAAAAAGATCAGTTGAAGTCTCTCATGTCATCTATTGAAATTCAAATCGAGTCTCAGGGTTTTTCTAAGGGGTTTCTTGCAAAGAAAAGATATGTCCTTTGTTCTATCCATGATATTCAGGTTAAAGAGGAACTCTTATGGAAACAGAAGTCCAGAGAGCTATGTTTCAAGGAAGGTGATAGAAATACTCGATTTTTCCATTCGTCCACTTTATGTCGAAGAGCTCGAAATAGAATTAGGGAGATTGACAAGTCTGATGAAGAGAGGTCTTTAGATATTTTAGAAATAATACAAGAGGTGGTGGAATTTTTTAGCTTTTTGTTGTGTTCCTTGCCTCCCCGAGATCATGAGGTGGATGTAAGAATGTTGGAGGTTATTCCCAGTCTGGTTACGATTGAAATGAACAATTATCTTCTTGCTGCTAAGTCTTTGGGCCCATTAAAGGCTCATGGCCCGGATGGCTTCTCGCTTGTTTTTTCCATAAATATTGGCATATTTGTGGTAAGGATGTTTGTGATGCCATTCGCCATGTCCAAACCTCAAGATCATTTCCAAGGGCATTGAACTCTACTTTTCTAGCTTTAATTTCCAATAAGGACTCTACGTCGTCGTTCAATGACTTTAGGACAATAATCTTGTGCAATACAGTTTATAAAAATTTCTCCAAAGCTATGGTCAACAGATTAAAATGTATCCTATCGACCATTATTGACGTGACCCAAAGCGGTTTCATTTCGAGAAGACAAATCCTTTATGGTGCGACAATAATTCATGAACTTCTTCATTCAACTCAAAAAAATGGAAGGGTGGTTTTTTTCCTTAATTTGGATGTTAATAAAGCTTATGACAAGGTTTCTTGGCCCTTTTTATTTTTGGTCCTTAGAAAATTAGGCTTTAGTGATTCCTGGGTGAATCTTATGGAGGATACCATTTCCTCAGCCTAGTTTTTTATTTTGATAAATGGATCCCCGATTGATTTTTTCAACTCGCAAAGAGGCTTGCAATAGGGTGACCCTATCTCCACCTTTCTCTTTATAATAATGGTGGAGGCTCTTGGACGTTCCATTAAATCATGAGACATGGAGTTTGGTGTCAAGCCGACTATGCAAATCCCCCTATTTCTCATCAGCATTTTATAGATGATACGATGTTATCCTATCTAGCATCTGTCTACCATGCTAGAGATGTCAAAAGTATTTTAGATTTTTATGGGAGAGCCTCTATACAATTGATAAAATTTCTCAAAAGCAGTGTCTTTTTCACCAATACTCTTTAGGTTCGTCAACATAGGATTACCTCTTTGCTAGGATGCCGGATTGTTTCTCTTCGAGTCACGTACTTGGGCCTTCCTTTGTTTGTTGGGCATTTGAAAAAAGAATTTTGCACTCCGGTAGTGGAAAGGGTTCAGAAAAAACTCCAGCATTCTTAGTTGACTATTTAGATTTTTTGAATGATGTAATCAAGCTTCTGCATTCATATTTCATTTTTTGTATAGTTTATGCGAAATCGTGTGCGGTCTGCTATGGGGCGCGAATTTACCTAACGTTATCATGGTCGCATATTACGGGGTGCTATTCAACTAAGACAAAACTAGGGTTAATATTTTATCTCTTTTTTTCTCCATTGTATTCTAATTTGCATCTAGAGCATATTGGCATATTCTAGTTTATGATTTCTACATTTTGTTTTGTTGTATTGCATTAATGTTTGTTTTCTTCCAAAGGTTAATTTCTGCTTTTCATTATCAAATATCATCTAAAAGGACCTAGAGGGCTTGATTTTTGTGCCTCCAAGCAATTTTGTATAGTGGCCTAAGTAGGCCCCCTAACGCTAATCCCATTTTCAAGTGTTTCTTGAGTTATCTTGTAGGAACAAGTATTATTAATATTGGACAAAGGGATAAAAGCAAAGATCACTCATCGAACAAGCTAAGAATTTTGAGTAGTATTTTAGGATGTTTTTTGAGTACTTTTATTTCTATTGTAAAAACCCTAGATCTTATTTAAAATAAATATATTTTATTTAATTCTAGGCATTGAAAATAAAATAATATATAGTGTATACTTAGGGTAAATTTTGTTTGTGCATCCCTTCTTGATCCCTTGCTTAAATGTTGCGTGTTTAGAACCCTAGGTTAGAAAAATATTCAAGGAAAAGAATAATTCCAGGGTTAGCTCTTGTATTCCTGTATTTTGTATTTTTGCATCATCCTTTGTCTATTATAGAATAGATCTAGAAAGACCAAATACATATGTTTGTTTTGAATCAAGTATATCAAATATTCTTGAAAATCCTATGGACTTGGAACGAGTCCTTAAAGCCATTCCTGGTGAAACCATCCCCCTATAACCAAGTTTAGAGAACAATACAGCCCTCGCGGTTCACCCCATAAGGCTTCTCTCCTCTCTTGCGGATCTAGTCCTTTGGGAATTGTATGTGGTAGGGTGGTTTTCCCCCTCTACACATAGGATGCTCATTTAAGTGGTTGGAGATATTTACTATTATGGATCATTATGCTCTTCTTAAAGGAGAGGTCATGCCTTTGGACCCAAGTAGTGATGGTGATAATCATGATAAATGGGCATGGAAGTAGGGTTTTCTACATTTTTATGTAAGGAGCAAAAGAAGAAATTTATTTCTTGTAATTTTTCCTTGTAGAAAAATTAGAAGCATGTCTTTTAAATTGATTTTTTTAAGAATTTCACTCTAGGGATATTTTGGAGGTAAAATTTCTAGAGGCCATAAATTTTGTATACAAAATATTTTGACCCTCTTTTTTAAAACCATATGATGTTTCTTATCTTTTTGCATTGGTGTTAATGACCAAGGACTTACTACAAGTGGAGGAAGGTCTTATTGTGTTATAATATTCAAAACATATTTCCCTGATTCAAAAGGGTAAATTTACTATATTTTATACAATAAAAATATTTGGTTATATTTATAAGAGATACAATGAGATTTGTAATAATTATACTAGTTTTTAATACTTTTGGAGGTATACAAGAAAAGAATTTAGAATATACTCTAGTTAATGCCTCTTCCACCTTTAGGATGCTAATTCAACTTTTTCATGAAGAACTAATATTTTATGATCTCTTCTTTCTTCTATTATTTGTCTAGGTGCTTTTGGAATTTTGTAATGGTTCTTTTCATTATTGGGTTCATGCAAAGCCTCTTGGTGAGAAAAATAAGGTGTCATAAGGGAAACTTAAAATTTACAAACAAGGTGTTGCATGTTGTAAAAGGGAAAGGTATGCTTTCATGTCTTACCTTATGTAACTATAGAAGATTGAAGCAACTTTATAGAATGTGTACTCTTATATTCTCTTCAAAATATTGATTCTTGGATAATGTGTTCTTTGTATATGTGTTGGAGTATTTGATATCAACATTAATGACTATGGTCTATTCTAAATAGATTCTCATGTAAAGGTATTTTTGCATCAACCAATTTTAATTAACAATTGTCCTATGGGAAATCATTCTAAAGGTAGATTCTTATTATACAATTGTTTTAATTTATTGCAATATTTTATTATGTAATCCTTATGGGCCATGATTAACCGTGTTATGGTTAAACCTACCTTATATATTTTAATTGACTTGAATACCTCTTGTTATGTTATTTTAGGCTAATATTTTATATGTAATTAGGATTTTGGTATTAGTAAAAATACCCCCTGCCATTTTGTCTAGTGTATTAGAGAGTTGTGTATCTCATGTATGGATAACATAATGAATATTTATGGTGCCTATAGGTGTTGGAATTCATAATATTTTTCATAAGAGAATATAAGCAATCCACCTACTCAAATCTTATACAAAATGTATAGAAGGACAAAATAAAGGAAAAGAAAGAGATTTGCGAGGCACCCATAGGCACCATAAATAATCATTTTATTTAAAGATAAGATTAAAACATTTTCTAATAAAGAAATGAGCAGTTGGAAGGGATATTTATAGCAATACCAAAAACTTTATTACATAATAAATTTTTACCTAATCTAACATAATAAGAGGATTTTAGGTTAATTATAAGCTATAAAGAGAGTTTAACCATTACAAGGTTAATCATGGTCCATAGGGATTATATAATAGAATAGTATAAATAATTAATACATTGTATGATGAAATGATCTTAGTCTTATTCAATACATCATATAATGTTGGCTTTATGCATGAATCATATTATAATTTCAACATCCTCAATAATCTAAATTGAGGAGCCAAGGAGAGAAGACATTAGTGACAGTTTATATTTCCCACATAATGGATGTTGTAGTGGGCCTCTACAGTTGAGGAATATCCTTCATAATCTCTCTCATCATTGAGAAGATATCTACCAATGTTTAAAAACTTATTTTTAATCCTTTGTAGTTTTAACAACTAATTTCTCATTGGATATCCATCCATCTTATAGTATCCACAAGTGGTATTTGACTTATTTTAAGATTTAGTTTGACCCTTGAGCCCTTGGGTCTTAGCCTCATTATATTTTAATTCAATTATTTGATCCTATATTTATGAATTCCTACCATAATTCTATATTGCCACTAGGAGAAATTTTTTTTTATCAACAATAAGAGCTTTTGACATTTCAAGAAAATAGGAACCATATCAATAATCAGGTTTAACATCTAAAAAGAGGGGGAGATATTATCAAGGATACTTTTCATGCATTTTACATCATATTTCTTTTTACCTCTAGCAGACACAATATTTTCCTTGAAAGCCTTGAATCTCATAAAATAGTTCTCAAGGTTATCAAACTCAACTAGTTAAACAAAGGAAAGGTCTAACTCCAAGTGACTTACTCTAGTAGTATTCACTTTCCCAAAAAACACATGCAATTTTGACTATACCTTTATAGGGTCACTCTCCTCTTTATTGTGGAAAAGTAATTTTGGTTCAATCAGCAAGGAAAACAAACCAAGATCCTCTTCTTTTCTTTGATGATGAGTTTTACCATCAAGAATAAATATTTTATCCTCTTTATAGATTCTTATTGCATAATAGACCAATGATTTGGATTGACTAAATATTAGAATTTCACCCATTAAGGTAAGTAACTAGGGATATATGATCCGTCTTACACAATACAACCCCTAACATGGCAATAGGTCCATTAGTTAATGCCAATGATGCATATAGCTTTAAAAAATGTGATTTTAAAAAATGATCTCAAAACACTTTTATATGCAAACGTTATGACCTATAAAAGTGTTTCCTTAATGGACCCCAAAAATAATTCTATTTTTTGAAGAATTAATTCAAACTCTAGGTTATATTTCATTATTATTGGAATTTTTTTTACCTATTTTCTATGGATCTAATCAATTTATAACAATATAAGTATTGTCACTTTGACTCCAGAAGGTGTCTTTACTTCTTTATGGAGAGTCAAACATTGTTTCTTCACAAAGGGGATGTGGTGTCATTGCAAAGAAGGAAGAATCATGATATTTTGTCCCTCTTGGATATTTAACACCTTGGATGGAAGAAGAAAATGGAAGTGTAGTTATTTTCCTAATTTTAAATTTTATGCATGGTGACCATTTAAATGGTTGGATCTTTGTATTGTTGTGGATCATGATGTCGTTATTTATGGATAGGGCACACCTTTGAACCCAAGTAGTGAAGGTGATAGTCAGGCTAGATGGGCATGACATGATGGCATTCTACCTTTTGATGTAAGGAGTTAAATATATATATATATATAGATTTCTTATTTTTTTCCTTTTAGAAATATCAAAAAGAATTTTTTTAATATTGATATTTGTTAAAACATTTCTTTGGCTAGTTTGGTGCACAAATTTCTAGATGCCATAATGTTTTTATACAAGTGCATTTTTAACCTTTTTTTTAATACAATTTTTTGACCTCTTTGAATTGGTGGTATATGTACAAGGACTACCTACATGTGGAAGGACATATCATTGTATGATATCTTCAAAACCTATTTTCTTATTTCAAAAGGAAAAAATTTACCATATTTTATGTAATCAAAATCTTTGGTCTAAATTTACAAGGAATACTATGGGATTTATGTCATTTCAAATAGATTTTTAATATTTTGGAAGGGTATAGGAAAATGATTCAAAATATACTTTATTCAATCCCTCTTCCTCCTTTGAGCAATTGATTCAATTTATTTATAAAGATCTAATATTTCATGATCTCTTCTTTCTTCTATTTTTTATTTAGGTACTCATGGAATTATGTAATGTCTATTTTCATAATAAATTCCATATAAATCTTATTTTGGTGATCAAACTTAGGTGGCTTAAGAGCAAATTGAAGTTTCCAAACAAGGTGGTGCATGTTGTAAAATAGAAATCTATACTTCCACATCTTACATTTAGTGACTATAGAAGATTATGATAATGTTTTAGAGGGAGTACTCTTGGATTATATTCCTCATAAAGAGTCTTAGCAAAGGTATTTTTTGGATATGTGCATGAGTATATGATATTGACAGTGATGACTATTATCCATCCTAAGGAGATCCTTGTGTAGATGTATCTTTGTATCAATAAATTTTAGATGATAAGGGGGATCCAGATGAGTCTTTACCAAGTGTAGAGGGCCACTAAAGCATCCATTATGAAAGAAAATATATTATTGTTACTAACATCTTCTCTTCTTGGCCTCTTATTTTATATTATAAGGGGGTGTCGAAAACATAATCTAACTTATGATCAAGGCTAATATTGTATGATGCAATCTTGTTTAGGTCTATGGGAAATTATTGTACAATTATATTTAATTTATTGTAATATTTTATTATATAAGTCTGATGATCTATGGTTAACATTGTTATGGTTAAACCCATGTTATAAATTGTAATTAATATTAAGCCCTCTTGTTATGTTGACTTAGATTAAGGTCATTTATGTAATTTGGTTTCTGGTATTTGTATAAATACCCCCACAACTCCATCCATTGTATTAGAGTGTTGTGTATATTATCTATGGATAATATAGTGAATACTTATATTACCTACTAATTCCCTTATATATAGTCATTTTTATGCTTTATGTATAAGATTTGAGTGGATGTATTACTTTTGTTTATTTCTATAAATAGGTGTGATTTCAAACATCATAGTCTTACATCAAAGGTTACCTGAAGGTGTACATCATCATATATCAAAGTTGGCCAACAAGGTCAGATTACCATATATTTCAACATTTCAAGGGTCCACTTTTTATGTGTCCAAATTGATTATGTCTATGCTTTTTGTTTTCATCTACCTTAGAAACCATAGTCACAAACATATTTTACTTGGAATAAGAGGAAGAGGAAGTTGGAATACCAAAAATAAATATTTTATATTATTCCTAATAGTATATTGAAACCATGATCTTAAATCCATCATCATCATCATCCTTAATTACTCCTATTTTAAGTCAAGTTTCACCATTTTGTTAGTGTGAGTAATGTAGTAACTGGAAAGAAGGTTAGGGCTAGCACCTATAAAATGAAGAAATTATCTAAAGGGTGAGGATCCAAAAGTCACATCACCATATCCTAAAACCTAGAAAGAAGAATCATCATCAATTGTGACTCACTCACATGATATTATCTATTGTAGTTAATCTTGAGATGAATATGCTTATTCATATTCCAAGTTTCTCTAGAATTAACAATCCATTCCTTTGAAGATGTTGAATTTTAATAAGATGAATGTATTACCACATATTCCTATGAGGTATTATCCTCATATTCACCATCATCCTTTGCAAATAAAGGAGAGGCATCACCTCTAACTTGTTTATTTGTATCAAGTTTTTTGATTTGAATATGATAAATGTGTAGCATTATGACACTATTTTTTGCAAAATCTATCATTAAGATGAATCCTTGAAGAATTTATGCCCCCTTATTTTATATTCTCCTTCTCTATTTTATCAACTTATTAAATTAGAATTTATTTTAGATGATATTGAATAGAGGAAGCACATACCTTGTGATGCATAAACTATACTTGGTGACGAATAAAATAAATGAAAGTAGAATATAAAGAAGAAAAATGTTGTAATAGAAAAATGATCAAAATTATATCACAGAGTGTGGCTACCTAATGATATTCCTATAAAAAATTATTGAGTGTCATGTGGAGATAATACATGATTATTTTAATGGTCCCCTTGGTAGGATAAAAATCCTAATGTAACTTTTAGGAACAATGTATGTGTTCCTTAATAGTATTGAATTTGACCATCTTCAAGGTAGCAAGTCTGACCTCTATATAATTGACTTGTGTGACATAAAATTTTCTAAATAGCCTTAAAATATTCTGAAGTGATGAGGGTTCAACATTACTATGGTATTTTTAGTGATTTCTCACTACACAGGTTTTGAAATTAGGTAGGTGAAGGCAATATGGAAAAATATAAAATAATCTCAATTAAAGGGAATCATAATTTTATGAAAGTTTTGAGTGGAGGGAAGATGCAAAAGTTATGAGCTTCCATTCACACCTACTCTCAAAAGGTAGGAGGAAAAGTAAAGGACCGACCAACATAAATAAAAAATAATTCCTAACAATGGAAAGTTTTTATAGGTAAACTATATAAGAAAGAGCTCTCAAGAGGTGAATGTTAAAAATTCCAACAAAAGAATAATATTAAAATATTTTATGAAATACTTTCAATAAGAGATGCAACCTGATTGTGGAAGTCTTAAAAAATCCCAATACAGGCCAACAAATGAAAGTCCTAATAAACAACTAGTGTGCATTTAAAGTAAGGCATGGAAAGTCACTAACTCAAAGGGGAAATAGATCAAGTTGTAGACAAGAAGTAATGATGCACAATATCCTAGAATAAGTAGGTAGGGTAGATGAATATGACATTGCTAGAAAATATAAAGATCACCTACCATTGATCTCAGCTTACCAATCCAATAAAGCATTAAAGAAGAACATGATTGCTATAGTCCTACATTTGACAATAGTACTTTTATAGGGTGCACTCATTCACATCTATAGAAGAAGCAATTGAAGTTGTTAGTCCTTCTTGTGAATATTGGAGGAAAATTATCCTTATTTTGTATCTATAAATACTATGAAGTATATATTTGTAAAGTATCAGTGCTTTGTATAACTTTTTCTTCATTTCTCTTTGTATAGCAATACACACATATTTGGATAGTATTGCAGGTAATTCAAACCCTCACTTTTGGCATAATAGTTGTGATAATTTTACTTGAATATATATTATGGATGCCTACACATCTATTTGGTCCAATTTGTTTAATTATCATACCTTGACTCATCTCCTTTTGTGGGTATGTTGAGGAGAGGAAGTGTTCACATTGATGCATTATAGTTAGAGCTACTATGAAAGGGGATCTTATTTAATATTTGGTATATCATTTTTTTTTAGCTAGGGTTTTTTCCTTTCTATTATCTTAGTTTTTCTTTTTGCACTCTCTCTAACCCTTGTCATTTTAAGTTGTTATATTAGGATTGTGCACCCAAGTTCGCATCTTATAAAGAAGTCAACCTTTGCAAAAAACAATTGGAGACCCATTATTGAGCCAAACCCCATTCTCTTGGAACTAGCCCTAATGTATCACTTTGTATGAGGTATTATAGTCTCAACCGTGTGGTATACACCTTGTATAATGACTAGAATAATCAAAGAGGAAAATATTATTGCTCTCTATATCCTTATCCATATATAAAGTAGTCATTTTATGTGCTTCTTCTTCCTTGGACTGGAAGAGTTTTTTCTTTTCCTTTTCTTTTATATAATAACTGTCAATATCTTACCAATGAACCACCATAGTTCCTTTTTGTACAAAAGATATTATATTTTGATCTTCCTTGGAAGTGCTTTTGGCCATTGATCATGGGTACTTATACCATATGCCATTAAAATCCTATATATTTTTTCTCTTTCTTGTTGAACCAAATAAAACCACCAGTACCATTGCAAGGAGCTCAAAACATCATAAGTTTTTAAAAAATAAGCTTCAAATGCTTTGATATAAATTATGACCTTTTAGAGTTTTCCCTTTTTAAAGGAATATAACTACCAAAATCATAAAAATTTAAAGAATTAGTAGTAGAATTAGTCAATGGAGCACTACCACATCATACAAAGAACACTAATAAGAATATAACTAAAATTTCCCAAGTGTTTCTTGCATCTACTATTGATTGGTCAAGGAGTGAATCATATCTTTCAGTTGTTATTTTGGTATTAGCTAAGTACTATATAAATATAAATAATTTAGAATATAAATATAAATAAAATAATAAGTGTATAATTCACTTTAGTATTGCTCATTTGTTTGCTAGTGAAGTTAATTAGATGATCATACATGTTGTCATCTTGTTGATTCAACATGCTTCTAATCATCATCCTCAATACATATTTTTAGGAGTTAAATGGATTATTTCAATTTAAATTCTTTAAAAATAGTACCTTTAAAAAGGTTTTGCTTAAACTCTTAAAATCTTACCTTAACTTTCTTCCCTTGCTCATAAAGAATACCTTTTCCTATAAAATTTGTTAGGGGTTATGCAATCTATGAAAAAATCATAATGAACTACTTATAATATCCTACATAACCCAAAACCAATTATAATTTTTCTTTCTCTTTTATTCCTTACTCTTAAAAAAAATACCGTTACATTAATACATTGACTAAAACCTTTACCTCATCCAACTACTTAAATACTTCCTAATAAAATAAATAAAAATAAAACATTCGTTAATTTAACCATACCATTTTAAAATAAATATATAAAAAATAGAAAACTATATATATTTTCACGCAAAAATTGATAGGATGGTTCAAAACAAAATATTAAAAATGGTATTAATATAAGACGAAGAAAATAAAAAGGCTTGAATAAGCTCAAATATACCGTTAAGACATTACACAAGACATCAACGACTATCGTGATAAATTGTTCTCCTAATTACATAGACTATGTAATTTAATTCTTAAACATCTAGAGCAATTTGATGGGAAAATTAATTACTTCACTTGAAATTCAACGAAATTGTCGCTCACTTCTTTGGAAACCATGTTGCATTAGGTGACTGTTGATTTTGATGTACCAATCTCGAGGAGCTTGTTTCAGCCCATACAAGGATTTGATCAACTTACAAACTTTATGTTCTTACCCTTCAATAAAAAATCCTTTTGGTTGGATCATGTACACTTCTTCTTGTAGGTCACCATTCAAGAAAGCACTTTTTACATCCATCTAATGTAACTTCCACCTAAACTGAGCTACAATGGCACAAAGTACTCGTATGGTAGTCATTTTTGTAGTAGGGGTAAAAGTCTCTTCATAATCTATTCCTTATTTTTGAGCATAGCCCTTTGCAACAAGATGGGCTTTATGCTTATCAATAGTACCATCTACCTTATACTTCACTTTGAATACCCATTTTCAGCCAATGGGCTTCTTTCTTGAAGGTAAATTTACTAGATTCCATGTATGATTTTTCATGAGAGATGTATGTTCTACTTCCATAGCATCCTTCCACTAAGGCTCACTAAGTGCATCCTGAATTATTGTGGGTTTATTTGTATCCAATGCTATAATATAAACCCTCTCATCCTCCATATATTTTTCCCTATTTTCCTCTGCATCCATAGATAGGTCATCAAACTTTTGACAAATCTCATAAAATTCTGAATTTGATGTCTCTGCTCTCTTATGTTGAGTCATACTGTGAGTACAAGGTCAATCTAGAGTTAGATCTGGAAGTGATGCCAACTTGGAATCTCTCAATGTACTGGTATACCATTTTGGAATCTTGTTCTGAGGAGGTGAAGTCTCTTTCTTAGGGTCATCTTCCTCAAGGTATACAATTGTAGAAGTGTTATTTGATGTGAAAGCTTCATCAAATACCACATCTCTACTTATATGTGTCTTCTTGGTCATAGGATCTATCAATCGATATCCCTATGAATGCTCATCATAACCAAGAAAGATACATTACAAGGTCTTCTCATCTAACTTCTTCCTTTTCTATTTTTGTATGTGCATGAATGCCTTACGTCAAAAAACCCTTAGATGATAAATGGAGGGTTTCTTAACACTCTATGCTTCTTGTGGAGTTTTACATTGTAGAGCTCTTGTGGGTGCTCTATTCAGGAGGTATGATGTTGTGTTTATTGCTTCTGCTAAATACTCATTCTCAAGATGTGCTCCCTTTAGCATACATAGAATCATTTACACAATGGAACGACTTCTCCTCTCTACAACTCCATTTTGATGCAGAGTATAGGTTGGAGGTAGTTGTCTCTTAATCCCATGTTCTTTTAGAAATGATGAAAATTCCTTGGAAGTATATTCCCTCCATCGATCTGAGAGAAGGGTTTTGATAAAACATCCTGAATCCTCAACAAGCTTCTTGAATTGTCGAAAGTACAAAAATACCTTTGACTTCAATTGAAGGAAGAAAACCCACATCTTTCATGAATGATCATCAACAAATAATTAAAATACTTCTTTCCACCATAGCTGATTCACATAGGACCACACAGATTGGTGTGTACCAACTCCAAAGTTTTCTTAGCTTTGGAAGAGCTAGCTTCAAACGGTACCCAATTTTGTTTCCTTGTTAAGCAATCCGAGCAAACTAGAAATATGGATGAAATATTGGTAAGTCCTCTCACCATCTCATATTTTCTCAACTTGAGCAAATATCCTGAACTTAGATGCCCATATCTCTTATGTCATAGAGAAGTAGCCTCCTTTGTAGTTGCTTCCAAAGCAACATGAGGTGTTGAAACGATATCTAAAATGAGTAAGCCATGCTTGTATGATCCGGTTGCTACATATTTTCCTTTTCTAGTTATAAAACATCTCTTTTTATCTTTCACAACATGGAACACAACCTCCATATTTCAATCCAACATCTAAGGTATGGACAACAGATTATTAGCTAATCCAAGGACATAGAGTACCTTCTCAATATGATATTTATCATTTGGAAGAGTGATAGAAATATCACCTTCACCCTTCACTTGGTAGACTTGATTGTCAGCAATTATTACTAGCTTACCTTCTTTCTCCTCAAATGTCTCAAACCATAATTTATCGCCAGTCATGTGCTTACTAGCCCTTGAATCAATATACCATACAACATCTATCTAGGAAGATAAAGTATGAGTCATGAGCACCTTGTGTGCTCTCTCAGATTTTGAGTCTGAGTCGGATCTTACAGAATCTGAGTCTAAATTTGATTCAGCATAAGCAACATGCCCCTTAGGTTGCTTATTATTTTTTTGTATTTTATATTTCCCTTTGCCCTTTTTCTTATGAGGTTGGTCATTTTGTTGCTTGTTCTTAAACCAACACCTGTTGGTGTCATGGTTATTCATATCACAAATCTTGCAATATTGTTTGTCATTCTACTAATATTGTTTCACTTTTCCTTTTGATGAAGATCCTCCTTTTTAAAATTTTCCTTGTTTCTTACCCCCTTGCTTAGTGTAGAGAGAATTATCTAGCACTTCATCCTTCTGAAACTGGTTTGCCTCCTTAGTTTAGAGTAAATTCACCAACTCCACAAAATATACTTGTCTACCAGATACATTAAGAGAGGTTATCAACATCTTGTAGGATTCTAGCAATGCTCTTAAGATGACAAAGGTCAAGAGAGTGTCATCCACTGGTTGTCCCATAGCATTCAACTTGGCTTTCAATTATGCCACTCTACATAGGAATAGGTCAACTGTCTCACCATATGTTATACTGAGCATATGTAGTTGAGTTTGACAATGTAGAATAGTGGACTAATTCTTACCTTCATAAATAGTAAGTAAAGTATCCCAAACTTCTTTACTAGTTTTGGCATCATAGATGTGAGGTTGGACCTCATCTGTAGTAGTAAGCAGGATAAACATGAGATATCTTTTTTCCTTCTTATAAAAATTTTCTTGATCTGTTCCTACTATTGTAGGGCATTTTGTAGTGCCAGTCACTACATCCCATAAATATTCCACTTGAAGAATGGCACGAATATTTATGTTCCATGATGCGAAGTTAGAACCTTTCAACAACTATGAATCTAAGAGATATTTGTGAACAACGGCCATTGTGAAGGTTCCTTATATCACCAATTGGTCTCCCTTTCTTTATACCTATCAGACCTTTATACTGAAACTACTCTATATATACCCACCCTTATGTGAGGGAGACTATAAGTATATATGAGCAGCACTATACATGGAACTTAGGCGATACTAAAAGAGCATCGTGTTGTTTATGACACCTACCATAGAATGTCTATTCCTCATGCATGGGGCATAACTTCCCCTAAACACTTTGAAAAGCTCTTCATCAGGATTTATGTCTAACAACAATCATGATGTGGGTATGAATGAAGTGAATAGCAGAACTAGTTTACCTTATTTCTCCTCAATGATTGATAGAGAATAAGCTTAGACATAGTTGTTGCAGCTATATTAGGCATTAGATATAGTAGTCCAAGCACGACAACATAACCTATAAGTGTGGACCAGAGGTATCGTATATATTGAACGTTGCTATGCAATAAATTGCATAAATAGGTGTATAAATTTGGGGTCTTTTCTTTTGCTTTATTTGTGTAACTATCAATGCAAGAAAACAAGAAATTTAAATGCAAAAAAACAACCACAAATACCCACAAATTTTAACTACTTGAGGTGTCGGTTTCCACCAAAAATGCACCTATTACAATGTCATTTTTAAGATGAAAAAGAACATATTCACTTTCCACAATTTTATTCCCCCCTTTATCTTAGAATTTTGCAAAAAGAAATACGTATGAAATGCCCCTTTTTTGTTGCAAAATAAACAATGGGAAAATTTTTGGAACCCTTTCTAATTCCAAAAAAAACAACTTATCCCTCAAAAAAAAACTTGGAAAGAAAGGAAGCTTTGTAGGAAAGAATACCTCAAAACAAGCAGCGTCTCCTTTGACTGATAGCAGGAAAAAATGCTTCTGAAGGACAAGAAAAGGACCTTCCGAGGCAAAAAATGATGTTATGCAAAAATTGCAAAAAATTGATAAAAAGTTTCTAGGGTATCAAATTTTATTGTTGGGGCATTAATTTGAGTGTTGGGCATCAAACTATCTCCCAGGGTGTCAAACTGCTCACTGGCTATGCCAAATTGCAAGTGAAGGTGTCAATGTGATTTTGTCGACGTCAATGACTCGCACAGGGTGTCAAAACTATGCTTCGGGCATCAAAAAATTTTGGTTCGCACTTGGTACTCCATGGGATTTGATCCCACAACCTACTGGTGGTGAGCCTTAGCACAGAAAACCTCGCTAGTTTAGCTACAACAACCGACAAGGAGATTATCAAAGAAGGAGAATCATATTTTCTATGTGCGACCAAAAAGAAACAAAAAAAAATTGGTTCTTTATCCCACATGCACTATGGGAGGGCAACGGTATGGTTTAAAAACCATTCAAAATACTAAATATTTTGATTACCTTCAGGTAATCAAGCCCATATTTTGGTCTTCATGACACCTAACCAACGAATGCCATGTCACCTCTCCCCTGCAATCGAACCCTGCCAAGTTAGCAAATGCCAAGGTAGACATCCTATCAGTAAATGACTACCATGTGTTGCCTTATCTCGGTGTGTGTGTGCCATGTCACCCACTATATCGATCTACGTGTCTACCTATGGTCTTGCGGTTGCTATCAGGATTGTTGTTAGAGTCGGTCTATGTCATCCATGTCGATCTATGGCTCGATCTTGTTGTCATCGGTTTGTGTCATCCACATTGGTTTATGGCTCTGTCTTGCTTTCTTTGGTCTGTGTCGTCAGCATTGTCCACGTCGGTCTATCTCCTCACATCAATCGGTTTGTGTTCCCGTTCACCTTGGAATGTGTCTCTATCTTGGAGTAGTTGAACTACCTTACCCGTCGATCACCACCTTGTCCAAGCACTAGCTATGATACCATGTAAAAAATTGTACAGTAATTTCATTGATATTGGAGATAGATTTAAATACATTCCAAAGTGGTTGAGGTGGTTCACAAACCAATTGGGTGGTTGAAGAAAGCACAAAATTGGAGAGTGTTAACCAAGCGCTATTTTAATAAAACCTATTAATGTCTCCAATAATTAAATATCTCTAACACTTCTTCTTCCTTGGACTGGAAGAGTTTTTTTTTCCTTTTCTTTTATATAATAATTGTTAATATCTTACCAATGAACCCCCATAGTTCCTTTTTGTACAAAAGATATTATATTTTGATCTTCCTTAGAAGTGTTTTTGGCCATTGATCATGGGTACTTATACCATATGCCATTAAAATCCTATATATTTTTTCTCTTTCTAGTTGAACCAAATAAAACCACCAATACCATTGCAAGGAGCTCCAAACATCATAAGTATTTAAAAAATGAGCTTCAAATGCTTTGATATAAATTATGACCTTTTAGAGGTTTCTCTTTTTAAAGGAATATAACTACCAAAATCATAAAAATTTAAAGAATTAGTAGTAGAATTAGTCAATGGAGCACTACCACATCATACAAATAACACTAATAATAATATAACTAAAATTTCCCAAGTGTTTCTTGGATCTACTATTGATTGGTCAAGGAGTGAATCATATCTTTTAGTTGTTATTTTGGTATTAGCTAAGTACTATATAAATATAAATAATTTATATTATAAATATAAATATAAATAATAAGTGTATAATTCACTTTAGTATTGCTCATTTATTTGCTAGTGAAGTAAATTAGATAATCATACATGTTATCATCATGTTGATTCAACACGCTTCTAATCATCATCCTGGATACATATTTTTAGGAGTTAAAAGGATTATTTCAATTTAGATTCTTTAAAAATAGTACCTTTAAAAAGGTTTTGCTTAAAATCTTAAAATCTTACTTTAACTTTCTTCCCAGGCTCACAGAGAATACCTTTCCCTATAAATTTTGTTAGGGGTTATGCAATCTATAAAAAAATTATAATGAACTACTTATAATATCTGCATGACCCAAGACCAATCATAATTAATTCTTATTTGTGAAAAATAGCAACCCCTTATTTATTTATTTCTTAAATCCCTACCTACATAGACTATGTAATTTATTTCTTAAACATCTAGAGCAATTTGATGGGAAAATTAATTACTTCACTCATAATTCAACGAAATTGTCACTCACTTCTTTGGAAACCATGTTGCATTAGGTGACTTTCGATTTTGATGTACCAATCTCGAGGAGCTTGTTTCAGCCCATACAAGGATTTGATCAACTTACAAACTTTTTGTTCTTACCCTTCAACAAAAAATCCTTTTGGTTGGATTATGTACACTTCTTCTTGTAGGTCACCATTCAAGAAAGCACTTTTTACATCCATCTAATGTAACTTCCACCCAAACTGAGCTGGCATGGCACAAAGTACTCGTATGGTAGTCATTTTTGTAGTAGGGGTAAAAGTCTCTTCATAAACTATGCCTTATTTTTTAGCATAGCCCTTTGCAACAAGATGGGATTTATGCTTATCAATAGTACCATATACCTTATACTTCACTTTGAATACCCATTTGCAACCAATGGGCTTCTTTCCTGAAGTTAAATTTACTAGCTTCCATGTATGATTTTTCATGAGAGATGTATGTTCTGCTTCCATAGCAGCCTTCCACTAAGGCTCACTAAGTGCATCCTGAATTGTTGTGGGTTTATTTGTATCCAATGCTATCATATAAACCCTCTCATCCTCCATATTTGTTTCCCTATTTTCCTCTGCATCCATATATAGGTCATCAAACTTTTGAAAAATCTCATAAAATTCTGAAGTTGATGTCTCTGCTCTCTTCTATTGAGTCATACTGTGAGTACAAGGTCAATCTAGAGTTAGATCTGGAAGTGATGCCAACTTGGAATCTCTCAATGTACTAGTATACCATTTTGGAATCTTGTTCTGAGGAGGTGAAGTCTCTTTCTTAGGGTCATCTTC
Source organism: Wollemia nobilis (assembly GCA_028583015.1). Taxonomy (NCBI): domain Eukaryota; kingdom Viridiplantae; phylum Streptophyta; class Pinopsida; order Araucariales; family Araucariaceae; genus Wollemia; species Wollemia nobilis. The sequence continues at coordinate 1,212,253 of JAQPPZ010000383.1, read as the reverse complement.
CTCAAGGTATACAATTGTAGAAGTGTTATTTGATGTGAAAGCTTCATAAAATACCACATCTCTACTTATATGTGTCTTCTTGGTCATAGGATATATCAATCGATATCCCTATGAATGCTCATCATAACCAAGAAAGATACATTACAGGGTCTTCTCATCTAACTTCTTCCTTTTCTATTTTGGTATGTGCATGAATGCCTTACGTCCAAAAACCCTTAGATGATAAATGGAGGGTTTCTTAACACTCCATGCTTCTTGTGGAGTTTTACATTGTAGAGCTCTTATGGGTGCTTTATTTAGGAGGTATGATGTTGTGTTTATTGCTTCTGCTAAATACTCATTCTCAAGATGTGCTCCCTTTAGCATACATAGAATCACTTACACAATGGAATGATTTCTCCTCTTTGCAACTCCATTTTGATGTAGAGTATAGGTTGTAGTCAGTTGTCTCTTAATACCATGTTATTTTAGAAATGATGAAAATTCCTTGGAAGTATATTACCCCCCTCGATCTGAAAGAAGGGTTTTGATAAAACATCCTGAATCCTCAACAAGCTTCTTGAATTGTCAAAAGTACAAAAATACCTTTGACTTCAATTGAAGGAAGAAAACCCACATCTTTCATGAATGATCATCAAAAAATAATTAAAATACTTCTTTCCACCATAGCTGATTGGCGTAGGACCGTACAGATCGGTGTGTACCAACTCCAAAGGTTTCTTAGCTCTAGAAGAGTTAGCTTCAAACGGTACCCGATTTTGCTTCCCTGTTAAGCAATCTGAGCAAACTAGAAATATGGATGAAATATTGGTAAGTCCTCTCACCATCTCATATTTTCTCAACTCGAGCAAATATCCTAAACTTAAATGCCCATATCTCTTATGCCATAGAGAAGTAGCCTCCTTTGTAGTTGCTGCCAAAGCAACATGAGGTGTTGAAACGACATCTAAAATGAATAAGCCATGCTTGTATGATCCGGTTGCTATATGTTTTCCTTTTTTGGTTATAAAACATCTCTTTTTATCTTTCACAACATGGAACACAACCTCCATATTTTAATCCAACATCTGAGGTATGGACAACATATTATTAGCTAATCCAGGGACATAGAGTACCTTCTCAATATGATATTTATCATCTAGAAGAGTGATAAAAATATCACCTTCACCCTTCACTTGGTAGAATTGATTGTCAGCAATTATTACTAGCTTACCTTCTTTCTCCTCAAACATCTCAAACCATGATTTATCGCCAGTCATGTGCTTACTAGCCCTTGAATCAATATACCATACAACATCTATCTAGGAAGATAAAGTATGAGTCATGAGCACCTTGTGTGCTCTCTCAGATTTTGAGTCTGAGTCGGATCTTGCAGAATCTAAGTCTAAATTTGATTCAGCATAAGCAACATGCCTCTTAGGTTGCTTATTCTTTTTTTTTAGTTTGCATTTCCCTTTGCCATTTTTCTTATGAGGTTGGTCATTTTGTTGCTTGTTCTTAAACCAACACCTGTTGATGTCATGGTTATTCATATCACAAATCTTACAATATTGTTTGTCATTCTACTAATATTGTTTCACTTTTCCTTTTGATGAAGATCCTCCTTTTTAAAATTTTCCTTGTTTCTTACCCCCTTGCTTAGTGTAGAAAGTAGTATCTAGCACTTCATCCTTCTGAAACTGGTTTGCCTCCTTAGTTTAGAGTAAATTCATTAACTCCACAAAAGATACTTGTCTACCAGATACATTAAGAGAGGTTATCAACATCTTGTAGGATTCTAGCAATACTCTTAAGATGACAAAGGTCAAGAGAGTTTCATCCACTGGTTGTCCCATACCATTCAACTTGACTTTCAATTCTGCCACTCTACATAGGAATAGGTCAACTGTCTCACCATATTTCATACTGAGGATATGTAGATGAGTTTGACAATGTAGAATAGTGGACTGATTCTTACCTTCATAAATAGTAAGTAAAGTATCCCAAGCTTCCTTACTAGTTTTGGCATCATAGATGTGAGGTTGGACCTCATTTGTAGTAGTAAGAAGGATAAACATGAGATATATTTTGTCCTTCTTATAAAAAATTTCTTGATCTGTTCCTACTATTGTAGGGCATTTTGTAGTTCCAGTCACTACATCCCATAAATATTCCACTTGAATAATGGTACGCATATTTATGTTCCATGGTGCGAAGTTAGAACCTTTCAACAACTGTGAATCTAAGAGATATTTGTGAACAACGACCATTGTGAAGGTTTCTTATATCACCAATTGGTCTCCCTTTCTTTATACCTATCAGACCTTTATACCAAAACTACTCTATATATACCCGCCCTTATGTGAGGGAGACTATAAGTATATATGAGCAGCACTATACATGGAACTTAGGCGATACTGAAAGAGCATCGTGTTGTTTATGACACCTACCATAGAAGGTCTATTCCTCATGCATGGGGCATAACTTCCCCTAAACACTTTGAAAAGCTCTTCGTCAGGATTTATGTCTAACAACAATCATGATGTGGGTATGAATGAAGTGAATAGCAAAACTGGTTTACCTTATTTCTCCTCAATGATTGATAGAGAACAAGCTCAGACATAGTTGTTGTAGCTATATTAGGCATTAGATACAGTAGTCCAAGCACGACAACATAACCTATAAGTGTGGACCAGAGGTATCGTATATATTGAACGCTGCTATGCAATAAATTGCATAAATAGGTGTATAAATTTGGGGTCTTTTCTTTTGCTTTATTTATGTAACTGTCAATGCAAGAAAACAAGAAATTTAAATGCAAAAAAACAACCACAAATACCCACAAATTTTAACTACTTGAGGTGTCGGTTTCCACCAAAAATGCACCTATTACAATGTCATTTTTAAGATGAAAAAGAACATATTCACTTTCCACAATTTTATTCCCCCCTTTATCTTAGAATTTTGCAAAAATAAATACGTATGAAATCCCCCCTTTTTGTTGCAAAATAAACAATGGGAAAATTTTTGGAACCCTTTCTAATTCCAAAAAAAAACAACTTATCCCTAAAAAAAAACATGGAAAGAAAGGAAGCTTTGTAGGAAAGAATACCTCAAAACAAGCAGCGTCTCCTTTGACTGATAGCAGGAAAAAATGCTCCTTTGCTCACTGTGGATCCAAAAATGCTCCTGAAGGACAAGAAAAGGACCTTCCGAGGCAAAAAATGACGTTATGCAAAAATTACAAAAAATTGCAAAAAATGCAAAAAATTGATAAAAAGTTTCTAGGGTATCAAATTTTATTATTCGGGCATTAATTTGAGTGTTGGGCATCAAACTATCTCCTAGGGTGTCAAACTGCTCACTGGCTATGCCAAATTGCAAGTGAAGGTGTCAATGTGATTCTGTCGACGTCAATGACTCGCACAGGGTGTCAAAACTACGCTTCGGGCATCAAAAAAGTTTGGTTCACACTTGGTACTCTATGGGATTTGATCCCACAATCTATTGGTGGTGATCCTTAGCACAGACAACCTCGCTAGTTCAGCTACAGTAGCTTATGAGGAGATTATCGAAGAAGGAGAATCATATTTTCTATGCGCGACTAGAAAGAAACAAAAAAAAATTGGTTCTTTATCACACATGCACTATGGAAGGGCAACGGTATGGTTTAAAAACCATTCAAAATACTAAATATTTTGATTACCTTTAGGTAATCAAGCCCGTATTTTGGTCTTCGTGACACCTAACCAACGAATGCCATGTCATCTCTCCCCTGCAATCGAACACTGCCAAGTTAGCAAATGTGAAGTCAAACGTCCTATCAATAAATGACTACCATGTGTTGCCTTATCTCGATGTGTGTATGCCATGTCACCCACTATATCGATCTACGTGTCTACCTGTGGTCTTGTGGTTGCTATCAGGATTGCTGTTAGAGTCGGTCTATGTCATCCACATCGATCTATGGCTCGATCTTGTTGTCATCGGTTTGTGTCATCCATATTGGTTTGTGGCTCTGTCTTGCTATCTTTGGTCTATGTTGTCTACATCGTCCACGTCGGTCTGTGTCCTCACATCAATCGGTTTGTGTTCCCGTTCACCTTGGAATGTGTCTCTGTCTTGGAGTAGTTGAACTACCTTACCCGTCGATCACCACCTTGCCCAAGCACTAGCTCTGATGCCATGTAGAAAATTGTATAGTAATTTCATTGATAGTGGAGATAGATTTAAATACATTCCAAAGTGGTTGAGGTGGTTCACAAACCAATTGGGTGGTTGAAGAAAGCACAAAATTGGAGAGCGTTAACCAAGCGCTATTTTAATAAAACCTATTAATGTCTCCAATAATTAAATATCTCTAACACTTCTTCTTCCTTGGATCTACTATTGATTGGTCAAGGAGTGAATCATATCTTTCATTTGTTATTTTGGTATTAGTTAAGTACTATATAAACATAAATAATTTATATTATAAATATAAATATAAATAATAAGTGTATAATTCACTTTAGTATTGCTCATTTGTTTGCTAGTGAAGTAAATTAGATGATCATACATGTTATCATCTTGTTGATTCAACACACTTTTAATCATCATCCTGGATACATATTTTTAGGAGTTAAAAGGATTATTTCAATTTAGATTCTTTAAAAATAGTACCTTTTAAAAGGTTTTGCTTAGAATCTATTGGTCACGAATCTGCCACAGGAAAGGATTTTTATATAAACTGCACCCTAGACCCGGCCAACATTGAAAGGCTGGAAGCAAGAAATGGCTCCTAGACCAATCTCCAGAGTGGGTTGGTTCCCTTACTATTCTAAATTTGTTTTAAGATTAGAGTTTCTGGAAAGAGATTAAAACTTTGCGAAAAGAAATGGGAAATATGGCTGTAGCTGAAGTTATAAGATCGAGAAGAACAACAGCAGATCACTTAAAGTACAGCAACAACAAGTAACAGAAGATATCAACTTAATTCCCTCACAACCGTATGCAGAAAATCCCTCCAAGATTACATTCCAGGACTCATTCCCTTACAAGCAATATTCAAATCCAACATGCAGAATTCAAATGTAATAGCAACTAAGGAATATGAGTGTTATTAGAAATGTAAATAATAGAAAGGAAAATCACACAAACAGCTGCTTGAAAAATTAGAGGCCAATTCTTTCATTCCTGCAAATGAACTTCAAGCTTTTAGCAGAAAACTCCCGATACTTGCAAATGAGATTTACATTGATTTTTATAGAGGGCTGGCCTCTTTGTAGCATTTAAAATTTGCAACAGACCTCCTTGAGATCTACAATTTGTACAACGAAAACAATGAACATGATCCCCTTAATCGCAGCCTTGAAGATCGAAAAATTAAATGCCATAAAGAGTTAGCAGTCTTCATTAAATTGTGTTCTTGAAAATGTGCATGAAACCGTTAGAACAATCCATGAACAGTAGCTTTGAATAAATGGAAATCTTCAATTTTGGTAGCTTGGGCGCGTTCTTCTATTTTGACCGCATTGGAAATCCACAAAATATTTAATTCTAGACCGCATTTAATTCTTGGAACTCACAAAACTACTTTGGGCCACAGCTTAAGCATTCATAATCAATAATAAAAATAAATGTGGCAAAAATGCCAACATTTCTTGGCGGCTCGTGGGGTATACAGTTTCGTTGTATGCAAGAATCCAGGCCTGAATCCATTGGGCAACAGAGTCATGAAAACTTAGAACAAAAGTGGTGTTGTAGTACATCTCATGGATCGTTGCAATAGAAACTTTTGCTGAATAATCGAAAGTTAAAGAAATCTACATTTGGCTCAACTGAACATGGAATGGAAATGAATGGAATGAGATCCTGTGGATGCGCAGGCAGTGAAATGCAAATGGAATAGTAATATGATGAAATGATGTAGTGATAAAGTGATGTGGTAGACACAGTAACAAAATGCTGTTATACTACTGGCTGCAATGGAAATGAAAAAAAAGTAAATGAACTAATGGAATGGAAATGGAAATATGAAGGCTATGGAATGAGAATGAACTAAACTATAAATAAATGCATAAAATGACAGAACTTAGAAGAAAGGGATAAGAAGGAATGAGAATAATAGGAATGGGGAAAAGAAACAACAGTCGTGGCTTTGTTTTTTTTTTACTACAGAAGAAAAAGAAGAAGAAGGAGGAAGATGAAGAAAGGAAGGAAAGAAAAATGGAAGGGAAAGGAAGAATTTTCTAGAAAGCCACCAACTGCCGGGAATAGAAAAACAAGCACCTATGACTCGCATGCAAAAAGAGCCGAGATGAACAAATAAAAACAATACCTTTTTTTTTTTCTTCTCTTTTCTATTTTTTTTTTGTTTTTTTTATACTATATACAATAGTTCACGACATTATTGGCATGTCGCCACCACAAACCCAATCTCAGAGGGTTATCCGATAAATCTGCAGTGTCCTGACCAGATCTGATCATACTTGAGTCGGTCCTTGAAATTGGGCTAGCTTCTTCTTGAAGTTCTCCATGTTTCAGACACTGGCAAGTTATCATGCATGTTAGTACCCACACAATTGATAAATAATGCAGCAAAGAAATTTGCCACATGATGGTCTCCCGTAGGTACCAATTATAGTAATGACTGAAGCCAATCCCACCATCTTGAAGGGTTCTCTGATTGTGGACTGAGAACAGGTTCCTCCAACTCTTGGATCTGATCACAAAAATTGTCCAGCAACAATCCTTTCTCCAGGATCTCTTCAGACTCTACCTGTTGATCTGACATATTTAATAGGTTCTGACTAAATGCTTGTGTGTCGTGCCCTGGGATACAAACAGGGTGCAAAGATGTGACCTCCTTGTGCTCAGGTTCTGCCACTTGAATCTGTTCTTCTTCTTCGCTTATATCCTCTGGATCCATCTCCTTATGAAAACTGTAAGCAACCATATTGTTCATTGCTAGGAAAGTTCTTGTATATTCCAATCCTTGGCTTTGGATGATATCTGTCCCTTGAGCTCCACACAACTGCATCTCAGGTTTCTGCTTAGTATAAGGGATCTAGCATGAAAAATACTGCACAGGATAGACAGGAGCAGCAACTACCGAAGAAAGTAATGGAGTTTCTTCCCACAGTAATTTTCCTGATAAGAGCAAAAGTTGTTCTACTCGCACTGCTTCCTCAAAGATTTGAGGGAACCTTCGTTCACCTGATTGCAGCAAGAGGAGACCTATGTCAGAATGGAAAGCTCGAACATAGAAGAGGTGGGCTTGGGTGGGTGTCGGTTGAAGCTTCTCTAGAATTCTCTTCCAGCTTCTACTGAATCGGACATTGAAGTATGTGATGCTCTCTAGAGGTGCTCGCTTGATGTACATAAAAAACTGATAGAGATCCAAAGAACTGTAAAAGGGATCTTTGTCAAATATTTTGATTAGTGCTCCCGCTAGATCATCCCATGAGCTGATGCTTTGACACCTGAGTAGTCTATACCACTGCAATGCCCTTCCTTCCAAAGACAAGACCAGAATTCTGATCATGATATCCTCATGATTTATGACATGGATCATTGACAAAGTAGCAATGTCTTCAACATGCTCCAAAGCCATGCCCTCGGTACCATCATATTTTGCTAGGGCCTTCAGGGCACCTTTGGGAATTTCATGCTGAATTTGGAGATTCAGAGGGCCAGGATCATCCCATCTAGGAAAAGCCCTCGTATTTGTGGCAGTGGTCTGCGGGATCACGGCTATCACCATTAAGTCAGAGTCGCCAGATGAACATTCTTTTAACTTGAAAAAGGTAGGCGTCCACGATCAAAAAATTTGGATCTTCAACTCAGCAAAGTCGCCAGATGAACTTACAAATCTCCGCTATGAGGTCAAGACAGCTCATCGAAATCTTGAGACCTCCGGGTGTTAAACAATAAAACTTATGGATCTTTTGAGATAGAAGAAATCTGTCCCACTAGGCATGCCAAAAATTGTTGGTCACGAATCTGCCACAGGAAAGGATTTTTATATAAACTGCACCCTAGACCCGGCCAACATTGAAATGCTGGAAGCAAGAAATGGCTCCCAGACCAATCTTCAGAGTGGGCTGGTTCCCTTACTATTCTAAATTTGTTTTAAGATTAGAGTTGCTGAAAAGAGATTAAAACTTTGCGGAAAGAAACGGGAAATATGGCCGTAGCCGAAGTTATAAGATCGGGAAGAACAATAGCAGATCACTTAAAGTACAACAACAGCAAGTAATAGAAGATATCAACTTAATTCCCTCACAACCGTATGCAAAAAATCCCTCCAAGATTACATTCCAGGACTCATTCCCTTACAAGAAATATTCAAATCCAACATGCAGAATTCAAATGTAACAGCAACTAAGGAATATGAGTTTTATTAGAAATGTAAATAACAGAAAGGAAAATCACACAAACAACTGCTTGAAAAATCAGAGGCCAATTCTTTCATTCCTGCAAATGAACTTCAAGCTTTTAGCAGAAAACTCCCGATACTTGCAAATGAGATTTACATTGATTTTTATAGAGGGCTGGCCTCTTTGCAGCATTTAAAATTTGCAACGGACCTCCTTGAGATCTACAATTTGTGCAACGGAAACAATGAACATGATCCCCTTAATCGCAGCCTTGAAGACCGAAAAATTAAATGCCATAAAGAGTCAGCAGTCTTCATTAAATTGTGTTCTTGAAAATGTGCATGAAACCGTTAGAACAATCCACGAACAACAGCTTCGAATAAATGGAAATCTTCAATTTTGGTAGCTTGGGCGCGTTCTTCTATTTTGACCGCATTGAAATCCACAAAATATTTAATTCTGGACCGCATTTAATTCTTGGAACTCACAAAACTACTTTGGGCCACAACTTAAGCATTCATAATCAATAATAAAAATAAATGTGGCAAAAATGCCAACAGAATCTTAAAATTTTACTTTAACTTTCTTCCCAGGCTCACATAAAATACCTTTCCCTATAAATTTTGTTAGGGGTTATGCAATCTATAAAAAAATTATAATGAACTACTTATAATATTTGCATGACCCAAGACCAATCATAATTAATTCTTATTTGTGGAAAATAGCAACCCCTTATTTTTTTAATCTCTTTTAATACCAGTTATAATTCCTTACTCTTAAAAAAAAAGCACCGTTACATTAATACATTGACTAAAACCTTTACCTCATCCAACTGCTTAAATACTTCCTAATAAAATAAATTAAAAAAAAACATTCGTTAATTTAACCATAGCATTTTAAAATAAATATATGAAAAATAAAAAAGTATATATATATATATATATATATATATATATATATATATATATATATATATTTCACGCGGAAATTGGTAGGATGGTTCAAAACAAAATATTAAAAATGGCATTAATATAAGAGGAAGAAAATAAAAAGGCTTGAATAAGCTCAAATATACCGTTAAGACATTGCACAAGACATCAACGACGATCGTGATAAATTGTTAGGTGATCGTGATAAATTGTTCTCCTAATTACATAGACTATGTAATTTATTTCTGAAACACTAGAGAATTTGATGGGCAAATTAATTACTTCACTCGAATTTCAACGAAACTGTCGCTCACTTCCTCGTAAACTAGTAACCTTTGAGAGCGTTCTATGCAAAATCCCCTAAGTCTTACCAAATTCACATGCTGTATGTTTCCGATGGTGCCCGTTTCTGCACGGAATTGCTTTTCTGCATGCGATGTTCTCTCTAATCTCTTAACAGCTACAATCGTGCTGTCTGGCAGTGTTCCTTTGAACACGGATCCAAATGCTCCGCTCCCCAACTTATGCTTGAAATTCTTGGTTGCAATTCGCAGCTCCCTGTAAGTGAACATTCTGAGCGATGTTGGCATGTCATCCTGCCTTCCTGCCTGAAGCAATCTTCGACTCCTCCATCTAATAAAGACTGCAAAGAGCAGACCCGAAACAGTCAGGAAAACAGCGCCCATTGGAAGTAGTATAGAAAACCCGAGGACTCTACCATTTTTCTTCGATGACAAGTGTGTCAAATGAGAAGCAGCCAACCGAATGAAAAGGGACTGGCCATTTGATGAATCGCGCAGATTTAACAGCTCCCGGAACCACAATAGGCAAACAGGAGGAGTGGAATTAGTTGTAAGAAAGGCTGTGAAGGTGCAGTTGTTGAGACAGACAGTGTGACATTGTTCTTGTGTTAGTATTTCGGGAATCGAAACAACTTGATCACTGGGCAAGGACTTGTCCCTCACTTCCAAGAAACCGTCGGTAGTGGGATATTTTGGAGGTATTTCTAGAGGCCAACTTTTGTATACAAAATATTTTGACCCTCTTTTTTTAAACCATATGATGTTTCTTATCTTTTTTTCATTGGTTTTAATGACCAAGGACTTACTACAAGTGGAGGAAGGTGTCATTGTGTTATAATATTCAAAATATATTTCCCTGATTCAAAAGGGTAAATTTACTATATTTTATACAATCAAAATATTTGGTTATATTTATAAGAGATACAATGAGATTTGTAATAATTATACTAGTTTTTAATACTTTTGGAGGTATACAAGAAAAGAATTTAGAATATACTCTAGTTAATGTCTCTTCCACCTTTAGGATGTTAATTCAACTTTTTCATGAAGAACTAATATTTCATGATCTCTTCTTTCTTCTATTATTTGTCTAGGTACTTTTGGAATTTTGTAATGGTTCTTTTAATTATTGGGTTCATGCAAAGCCTCTTGGTGAGAAAAATAAGGTGTCATAAGGGAAACATAAAATTTACAAACAAGGTGTTGCATGTTGTAAAAGAGAAAGGTATGCTTTCATGTCTTACCTTATGCAACTATAGAAGATTGAAGCAACTTTATAGAATGTGTACTCTTATATTCTCTTCCTCATATTGATTCTTGGATAATGTGTTCTTTGTATATGTGTTGGAGTATTTGATATCAACATTAATGACTATGGTCTATTCTAAATAGATTCTCATGTAAAGGTATTTTTGCATCAACCAATTTTAATTAACAATTGTCCCAAGCAAAGAGAAAGAGCAAGAAGGAAAAGTGTCACGATTTTGTGACATGTTGCTCAATCACGGATGGCAGCAGCCAGAGTGCAAAATGGGAGACGAATATCGTGATTTCGCAACATGTCTCATTTTTGTGGTATGTCACATTTTTGCGACATATAGCGGCAAAGGAGCAGAAAGAAGGCAGAATGTCAGGATTTCCTGACATGTCTCATTTTTGTGACATGTCATCGTTTCTTCCGCGGTTCTCTTTGGGCTATCTTCTCTGTTTTTCGGTCTTCCTGTTCCAAGGCTTCTGTCGTTTGTGTTGTAAGCCATGTTCAACTGGTAATGTTAGAAGGTCGAGGATCCTTTGCTAGTCTTTAGTTCTGGTCCCCAGCTTTACACTGATTTTGTACAAAGATTTTGGGTCAACTGAAAAAACCCATTTGATATAAAATCTTTCACGTATCAAAAAAAAATAATCTATCTAAAGGAGAAAAACTCAAACAAATAACATATGAGCTTCAAAATATACTTCAAGAGTTTTATTTTTCTATTTTAACATGAAAGGATGGTCTGGTTTGAAATCTATCAAATGTTATATTTCATAGTAGTTGCCAATAATGAATGAAATCAACACATTTCCTAGTATTGCTAAAAATAAATAAAAATAATGCACATGATATATGGGGTTGTCTTTGGATACCAAATAATCTCACTATAGCAAAATAGAATACACCTAACTAATATTGAAATGGTTGCTATGATGTAGTATTTATACCAAAATACAAGTTTCTTTTAGTTCAAGTAACTAACCTTTAGATTGAAACTATTAAAATATTACAAATTATCTCTTTCCATGTTTACAAGGCCCCAAAGACCTTATATATACAATACAATACATAATTGAATTGTGGCCTCAAATATAACTTAAATACCATGTATTCCAACCAAGTAGCTCCTACATGTGCACAAAAGAAACCTGGGGCATAATCGTGGTAAAGATATTTACTACCTACTCTATTGATGACATGAAAACAAGATCAAGCATTCCATGCACATATTTCCATCTCAAAAATATATGCAAATATCAATATGCTTGGATTGCTAATGAAACATTAGATTGTGAACATATTTCCATGACTTTAACTCACATCGTCAAATCCGCGTGTAAGAAAAAATAAAAAATGGGCGGCAAGGGATGTGGACGTCAACCGTTCATAACTTGACCGCAAGTGCAAGTGGACGTCTGCGTCCATGACTTTATCGACATTGTCAAACCGCGTATCGGAAAACACAAAAAATGGACGGCAAGTGGGAATTGGACGTCAATGGTTCATAACTTTCTCGCACATCGTCAATCCGCGACGTCAAAAAAGACAGGAAAAAATAGACAGGTAGTACAAGTGAACTTCCGTGTCGATGACTCTCTCCGACATCGTCAAATCCGCGAGGTAGAAAACAAACAGGAAAAAATAGACAGGGAGTGCAATTGGACGTCCCGGTCGACGACTCTCTCCTTCATCGTCAAATCCGCGTGCCAGAAAAAACAAAAACAGAAATGGACAGCAAGATTAATGAAACAGGAGAGGGAACATGGACACGATGATAGTGTCGTCGTCTTATAAAATTTGTCCAATGCATCAATGGAATTATTCTTATAGCTAGAAGATATATGTACAATAATCATGTTTATCTATGATTTCATCTTCCTCTTTAATTTCAATATAACTATATTGAGAATCAATTAAAAACTTTGAGAGGTAAGTTGTACCTTCTCCAAATGTTTCTTCTCTTAAGAGCCATTTAATTAAGGTATTTATGGTTACAATAAGTGCTAATCGAAGGCTTATAGTGTCTACAATTTTTTCTCAAAATATCTTTGTTAAACTTATTAAGTTCACCCAATATAAGAAAGCAAAACAAACTAAGTAAAATAAATTTATTTCTTGTCATATCAAGAAGAACATTTGTTTTCATTTTTCCATAAAGTTAAAATTGTTGGCATAAGCTTCACATGCCTTATGATAACTTCCCCATACAACCATTTATCAATATAAATTTGCAAAACATATGACACATCAATTAGCATGATTGTAAGTAATTATTTTAATCCATTATTTCTTTTTGCTGAATTTTGAACCCATGAATATACTTGGTTGTAGCCTTTTCAACATATAATAGCTCTAGGAATCTTGTGAGAAGTATTTGTTGGAGTTAAACACTTATGATGAGCTACACAATGAGCTAGAAGTGTCATTTTTTGAAAAATGATAAAAGCATATGGTTTTGTTTATTTATCCAAGAGGTTAATTCTAAATGTTCTATCCATCATTCCATTTCTACAATATAAACATGTTATATAATATCAATGGATCATTTCTATTCTATCCTAAAATCCTATGAATACATTGTAATTTTTTTATTTATTTATAAATATATTTAAAGAACCTACAATTTGTCATGTTAAACAATATTTAAACATCATCAATATTTTTTATTAAATTTTATGTTATAATTTAATTACTAAAATAGGATCTCACTCATAATTTTATATCATTAGCTAAAAGTGCTTCAATACATATTGCCTATCCACATATATATCAAAGTAGTTAGCTAAGATTAATTGTTTAAAGTTATCATATACATGAATGATGTCCAAGGATATATTCTAAATAATAACATGCATATGTAATATAATGAGGTACATGCCATATTATTAATCTTGTAAAGCAACATTGGTATTTTATTTCTATATTTTTATGATTTATTATAAAATTTATACACTCATAGAATGAGATATAATACAAATTAGTTGAATTTTATTTCTAGTACAAGAATATTCATCATCCTTATATAAAACAACATGCAATATATATAAATATCAAAGAGAAACATGTACATCAACCATTTCATGTACTAAGAGTCATTAGATTATAATAAATTTATATAATTTTTTAACATTATATTCTTTTAATAACACATTACAATCATAAACATGTCCATTTATCAAATTTGATTTAAAATTTGGACATAGAATAACATTTTTCATCATGTGAGTTATCATTCCATTATATTGCAAAAAACATACATGTTTCTAAACTTTTAGAAAGAATAACATTTATTCCTAATACCTTAAGAACACAAGAATATGCTCACATATCCTTTATATAGGGGGAATGATTACAATGTAATATAGCATTGACATGAAAATGGTATATTCAAAAGTAAAACCATACATTTAAAGGAAAACACACACATCTACATAGTACATAGTCATTTCACATGGGAAAACTTAATGGGAAAAACCATGGGAAACACATTTTTTTATTATTTATTCAATTATGAAGACCAATAACATTTATAATAATTTTAGAATTGAAAATGGGTCCCACTAAGATTTCATATTTGCTTGTCATTTATTTACTATTTACATTGCTATGTCCATGAATCAAATTTGATATTAACTATGTGTGAGGTAACATTAATATATTTTTAAAGATATTTTCAATGTTAGGTTTTCCATTGACAAGTGTCATCTATCCTCTAATGTGGAAAACACGAAACTCTATGTAGCAGGATAAGAACTCATTTGTTCATGAGAAGTAGGAAGCCCTAATATCAAATCCTTTTGAGGGATGCCAAGTACTATATAAAAATAATAATGTACATTGCACTTGGATCCTATCAAAATTACCACTTTCACCATTATATTAATCTCCTCACTATGCCCTGAACTTGGGCCCTAGTAGATGTTCTTTTTGAAAGTATTTATTGGAAATGAGGGAAATTTTCAAGCAAGAAGCTTAGGTGCTAGCTAGATATTTTATCTCCCCAATATACCCATCAAACAAGAAAGGTGGTAACTATCCATGTTCTAAAATTATGAAGGACTTTGCATATTTTGTTAGCTAGTGTGAGCTAATTGACTTGGGATTTGAAAGGTACTTGAATTACTTGGAGTAACAGGTGTGTGGAGGATCAACTTATACTTATCAAGATAGATCAGGTGCTAGTTTTGAAAAAAAGGATTAACATTTCTTGGAGATGCATCCCTGGTTTTCCTTCCTAAATATTAGTCAGACCATAATCCTCTCTAGCTATAATCTCCTTTGAACTCGAAGTTCTTTTCCAAATTTTTTTGATTTGAGGTCATGTGGTGTGGCCACTCTGAGTTGGAAGCAAGGATTAAGGAATGGTGGTCAATTTTGGTTTTGGGAAAAGGCATTTTAAAAATAGCCAATAAGCTTAAGCTTATCAAGATTAGGTTAAAAGTTTAGAATAAGGAAACTTTGGGGATATTTTAAAAAAGAAGGAAACTCTCAAAGATCAACTAAAATATTTGGAATTAGTTATGGAAGCATAGGGCTTCTCTATAGATACCAAGTGAAAGGAGAAGGAGTTGTCTAATTTGCATAACACCCTATCTAATGAGAAAGTTCTATGGAAGCAAAAATCAAGGGCATTGTGGCTTAAGGAAGGAAGTTGAAATGCAAAATTATTCCATACTACTACTTTGAGGCAAAAGAGTTCAAATAGAATCTGAGAAATTTCCAAATTTGATGGATCTAGAGTAGTGGATATTAGAGAAATTAGAGTTGAGGCAGTTGCTTTCTTTGGATCCTTGCTAGGTTCAAGAGATGTCATGGACAAAGAGGCATAAAATATTCTATTATGCTCTATTATCAATATAATTTTTGGATGAAATGAATCTGAGCCTTGAAGCTCCCTTTAGAGATGAAGAGATAAAATCTACTATGTTTGGCATGGAGGCATTGAAAGCCCTTGGTCTGGATGGGTTTTCCACTTTATTATTTAATTTTTTTTTGCATATTATTAATAATGAGGTATGTAAAACAATGATATCCATTCAATATTCCAATATTATCCCCTTTGGGGTGAATTCCACCTTTTTGGTGCTTATCCCAACATTAGCAGGGGCCAATAAGTTTTGTGAATTTTCCCCAATCAGCCTCTGCAATACTATTTACAAGATTATTACAAAGACGATGACTAACAGATTGAAACCTATCATACCTCATCTTATTGACAAGGTGCAAAGTGATTTCATGGCTAATAGGAAAATCTTGGAAGGTGTCTGTTAGAGTATATTACATTATTTGGTACATGTGAATGTACCATATTGGGTACATAACTAGAGTAGGAGTTTACTTTAGAGTAAGGTTTGAGTAGTTACATGAGGAAGAAGCAATAAATGCACAAGTGTTAGATTGTGCAATGATTCTTTAGAATAGGAATTCAAGTGTCCTTAGTTAGTTGTACATGTGCAAAAGTGTCTATCATGTAGAATGCACATGTGTCCTTAGGGTAGGAAAGTGAAGAGTCATATACTAGTATATATTTATGACTTAGCATTGTAATTAAGAATGAAGTATTCATTATCCGTAGCATGCACTCATAAAGTAGTAGAGAGATATTATATCAAGTTTTAAATTTTCATGAACTTTCATTAATGGCTCTTCCATGAGTATTTTAAAAAGTTTCTTCTATTATTTACTTGCTTATTAGTTAGCCATTATCATAGATATAACATTGCTTACTTATTTCACTACTTTTGGTTGCATTTCCATTAACATACACCCTTAAAAGCTAATAGTGTCACCATTGTTCATGAAATTATCCACTCGATTTTAAAAAAGTGGAAGGCCAAGTTTCTTAAAATTAAAATTCAAATTTAAATTCTAGGGGTTTAGTACCACTTTATATAGGAAAGGCTTTTTCTCCATGGAAAACGTCCCTAAGGACGTGGAATGGTTTGGTATGACCAGATGGAGATGTTGGTTGTATGTTGGCATGCTTTGCAGTGGGGTGGTTGGACACATCATCAATTGATTTCTTTGCTAGATAAGTGAGGATTGGTTTGGTAGGACTAGATGGAGAAGTAGGTGGTTTGTTGGTACACTTTATAGTGAGGTGTTTGACCACATCATCAATCACCTCCCATGTTGGAGAATCCTTCCTAAGAATGTGGATTGATTTTATAGGACCAGATGGAGTAGACGTATTTCAACTGGTTAGCCATATCAATAGCTGCCCCTAGTGCTAGAGACTATTTTATTGGATTGCATTTGAATATTTTTTGATAATTTGTGTTGCTACAAATCACCATGATTATTCATGGAAATGGTGATTTTCCATCAGGATTCAAGGTTTCTTAATTCTAAGTGGTAGGGTGATAACTTTTCTTCCTGCGCTTGGGAGATGAACCATCCTTTTAGCTTGTGGTACATTCAATTATTAGGATATTTCAATCATTGTTGGAAAGTGTGCAGAGATGGTAATCTTGAGATATCAAGTTTGAATGGTGGAATCTATTATTGGTTTCATTAGCAATGTGTGTATGGAAGTGTGATCTCCCTTTGTGGTCATCCTCTTAATTTGTCACACCGCAGAATCTGGTAAGGTTTTCAAATTCTCATTGAAAATACTTGTTAGGGCCCAAGGGGATATTTTTGCTCGCTAAATTTGGTAAGGGATATTTTTGCAGTGTTATTTGTCATAGGTTTGGAGGAATTGAAGCCAAGTCCTTTTGTATTTGTACATTGAATATGGACCATCATTTGTTGTGGAAAAGTCAAAATATTCCACTGGAGCCAAATTCTCTAGAGGTGGATAATGAGATCAAAAAAATCTTATGCAAAGGAGGTTTGCTCTAATACATCCAATTATTCCATGGTCACCATAGAGGAATTTACATACAAATGGTACACTCACGGAGGAAAGGT
Organism: Wollemia nobilis; assembly: GCA_028583015.1. Lineage (NCBI taxonomy): Eukaryota > Viridiplantae > Streptophyta > Pinopsida > Araucariales > Araucariaceae > Wollemia > Wollemia nobilis. The sequence continues at coordinate 1,194,516 of JAQPPZ010000383.1, read as the reverse complement.
CAGGTTCATATTGGTGGTTTGGAGTTTGAATTCTTCATTGCCCTAGTTGGGGAGGTGACAGGTCTTCTGGTGGATAGTGCTTACCACAATAGGAAGAAGCACTCCCTAATTAGGGAATTGAGCTTCTTTATTGATGAAGATGAGTACTTGCAAAAATTGTAGAATAGATATAATTCCAAAGCCCTCAAAACTTCCTAGAATCAAGTCATATGAGTGATCATGGATTATTTCACACTGGATTCCAATAGGGAGGTGTTACACAACTTCCATATCATATTTCAAAATTAGTTGAAATGTAAACAATTTGTGAATGTTTTGTCTTTCCTATTTCATTCCCTAGCTAATAAAATGATAGACATGAGGGGAGGAAAAGGGTTGAACCCTTTTCACCAGGGCCCAACCTTGTTGATTTTCAAGTATGTGGCTAAGGCCAAAGGGGTGGCAGTGGATGAGGCCCTATCACAAATTGAAAACCAAAAAATTCCTCCTATTTTTGATCCACCCCCGATCTCATCCAAAAAATCCTCATAGAATGATTTAGAAGACCTTAAGAGCCCCATTATCTCTACCAAAGAGAAGATCAAGAACTTGGGTGGCATTTCGGTTTTTCCTAGAGGAATAAAAGGTGGGTGGGATAGACATTCCAAATACCTATCCATAAAATTTATTCATGTTGAAACCTCCCTTGTCAATGTGGAGATGTCAGATTCTAAGGATTAGTCTCCAACAAAGAAGAAGGGAAATATGTCAAAGGAGTTGATTGAAGTTGGAGAGGATACTCCCATGATGAGGCTTGAGTCTTCCAATATCATGCTCTTCGTCAACAAGTTGGAAGATAAGCACTTGGCCCTAATAGGGTTTCTTCATGTGGCTATCTCGTTTATTGAGGAGATCCAAGGCATGAAACAATTATAGCATGGTGAGTTGAGAACCCCCAAAAAGGAATTTGGGAATTGAGGGAATTCTTGAAAATCTTGTGGACTTGGAGCGAGTCCTTAAAGTCATTCCTAGTGAACCCATCCCCTAGAACTGAGTTTAGAGAACAAAACAACCCCCATGGTTCACCCCATAAGGCTTCTCTCCTCTCTTATGGATCCAGTACTTTGGTAATTGTATGCGATAGGGTGGTTTTTCCCCTCTATACATAGGATGCTCATTTAAGTGGTTGGAGCTCTTTACTATTATGGATCATGATGCTCTTCTTCAAGGAGAGGTCATGCCTTTGGACCCAAGTAGTGATGGAGATAATCAGGATAAATGGGCATGGAATTAGGGTGTTCTACCTTTTTATGTAAGGAACAAAAGAAGAAATTTATTTCTTGTATAAAAATTAGAAGCATGTCTTTTAAATTGATTTTTTTAAGAATGTCACTCTAGGGATATTTTAGAGGTAAAATTTCTAGAGGCCATAACTTTTGTATACAAAATATTTTGACCCTATTTTTTTAAACCATCCTCATAGAATGATTTAGAATACCTTAAGAGCCCCATTATCTCTACCAAAGAGAAGATCAAGAGCTTGGGTGGCATTTCGGTTTTTCCTAGAGGAATAAAAAGTGGGTGGGATAGACAATCCAAATGCCTATCCACAAAATTTATTCATGTTGAAACCTCCCTTGTCAATGTGGAGATGTCAGAGTCTAAGGATTATTCTCCAACAAAGAAGAAGGGAAATATGTCAAAGGATTTTATTGAAGTTAGAGAGGATGTTCCCACCCAGGTGTTGTAGGTGAGTTGGAGAGGAGAGGGAAATCCTCCAATGGAGGTCCCAAGTTCAAATCTCCACCCTACCAAAAATTTGAATTGGGTACCCAAAATCCAATTGATAATGTTGGTGTGGAAACGACTTCTCGGTGACATTAACGGTGTAGAATCTCCTGGTCATGGTCTCTCAGACCAAGGCGGCCCCGCAAGATGTTTATCACTTAAAAAAAATAGGATGCTCCCATGCCGAGGCTTGAGTCTTCCAATATCATGCTCTTCCTCAACAAGTTGGAAGAGAAGCACTAGGCCCTAATAGGGTTTCTTCATGTGGCTATCTCATTTATTGAGGAGATCCAAGGCATGATACAATTATAGCATGCTGAATTGAGAACCCCCAAAAAGGAATTTGGGAACTGAGGGAATTCATTTACTAAGGCATAAGTGTTTTTTATTTGGTTGTTCTTTGGGTCCTGATTGTGATGAATTATGATCCTATTTTTTGTTTCCCTACAGGATTCGATGTTCTAGTCTAGCAATGTTTAGTCGGATGGTTTGTAAATGTAGTTTGTTATTTTAGTTGGTTTGGATATTTTAGTTAGTGCCTCTTGGGCTGGGTCTTAAGCTATTTCAGGTTCTCTTTTTATAAAAATGTTTGGGGGTCATTTCAAAACACCTTCTTTCATCAAATCAAAAAAACAATATACTCTCTATTGTTATTATCATTTCATTTTTTGGTAATGTATCAAATTTGAAATTACCACCACCCATGCAATTTAAATATTTAGTAATTTACTAATAAGAAACTTTGAAGAGTCTTATATGGATGAAAACTAGATACTTATTGCCAAACCATATATCATCAACGCATATTATAAATATTATGCTTTCTAGGCCATTTTTTTGTACAAATATTTAGATCTAATGAGTTTATTTTAAAATTATGTTGTAAAATATGATTATTAATCTTTATATACCATGATACTAGTGCTTTCTTTAGACCATATAAATATTTTTTTAACTTACAAACTTGTGTTCCTATCATTTGATAAACAATCCTTCAAGTTATGACATATAAACCTCTTCTTTGATATCACCATTTAGAAATGAATATTTTACATGCATTTGATGAATTTTCCATCCAAGATGTGCCACTAATACACAAACTTCTCAAATATTAGTCATTCTTGTTGTTGGTGCAAAGGTTTCTTCATAATCTATTCCTTCCATTTGAGTATATCCTTTTGCAACTAATCAAGCTTTATATTTGTCAAGAGAACCATCTACTTTGTATTTTATCTTGTAGATCCACTTACATCCTACTACTTTCTTCCCTTGTGGTAAATCAACTAGATTCCATGTTTTATTTTTTATTAATGTTGCATATTTTGAATCCATGGCTGCCTTCCATTCTAGGAGTATCAAAGCAGTTTGAGTAGATGTAATTTGTACTTTAGACTCATTAATCCCCTATTTATTCTTGTTAAACTATGCGTTTGTGGTATTTTAGTTGTAATATCTATTATTTGCTCTAATTTTGAGTCCTTAAGTGTATCTCTAAACCATTTTGGCTCTTTCTTTTGTGATGTTGTAGTCAATTTTGAATTTGCAATTTGCTCATCATATAATTTTCATTATGACTCTTCACTTGATGAGTTCTCTCCATCTGAAAAATTAGAATTGATATTATATCAAATTTTTGATCTTTAATAACATTTTTTTCCTTCATCAAAAATTACATCTCTGCTTATAATTTTTTATTTTGTAACTGGATCAATTATTATGTATTTTGTTCAATTATCATCATAACAAAGAAATATCCCGCAAATGGGTTTATCATCTACTTTATTTCTTTTTTTTTTTGGAATATGCACATATGCCTTACATCCAAATATTCTTAATTTTTCTACTATTGGTTCTTGTCTTGACCATACTTCTTCAAGGTAAACAATATTTAAACATCATCAATATTTTTTACTTAAATTTTACGTTATGATTTAATTTCTAAAATAGGATCTCACTTAGAATTTTATATCATGAGTTGAAAGTGATTCAATACATATTTCATGTCCACATACATATCCATGTAGCTAGCTAAGATTCACAAGAATATTTTCTTTTGATTTCTAGCACAACTTACTTCTTAGAGCTTCATAAACACCTTCAACCAAAGAGGCAAAGGGAAGATCCATTTTTTTTGTTTTCCAATTACTCTTATTGTTTGGAAGAATTTATGCCTACTCTAGATTATGTACCATTTTGATCCCTATGTGTGAACGAGATATTTGGCAAGCGGCTATGGGAGGGTTTCATCTGGGTTGAGTGCAAGCAGCTCCAGAGGTTGGTTTTTAGGGCCTTCGGGCCCTAGCGGCCAATATTTTTGTGGTTTATGCTCAATATTTTAGGAGGAAATGTTGCAGGGGATCCAAGATGGGTTAGAAATTTATCTTTCAATAGATCATACTATGAACTTGAGTGACAACGACTTCCAATTTGTTGCACAAAAGAAAAGTGAAAACCATACCTTTCCATGACGTCTAGGGCAAGGATTAAAGAGATCACGAAACAAGTTTCAAGCAGTTGATAAAAAAATGGCTCATATCTCAAGTGAATCTGGTGCTAAGGTGCACCCACAAAATAATTCTACTATGAAAACCCTTGTCAAGGGTAATAATTTTGAAGACTCAGTCCCAAAAATGAATTTTAGGGATGCCCTTCATGGTGGACAGCCTCATCCCAATGCTAATATCAATCTTAGGGCTTCCCATAAACCTCTAAGAATGCCTAAGATTGATCCCAGGAAAACAGAGTCAGGATGTCTTAAAGCAGCTGATGGAACTCCTATTGTTAAGATTGATATGGGTAACATTCAGACTGGCATTGAAGATTTGGACAAAATAGGACTAATTTATCGGTTCGTGGGTTTTCATTCGAGTCTATCTTCTTTCAAAGTCTGGGCTGCAAAAATCTGGAAAACTAAAGGTGAGTTACAAATCTCTATTTATCCAAATGGTTATTTTCTTGTTTTATTTGCTAATAATGAAGATAGAGAGAAAAATTTTCAAGGGGGTCCTTGGTTTTTTGGAAGGGCGGGGCTTTTCATGAAGCCCTGGAATACTAAATTTAAAGTAGGAGAAGAGATGCCTTCTATAGCTCCCATGTGGGTTAGACTCTTTGGCCTCCCTATTGAATTTTGGAATCCTACTATTTTTTCTTCAATTGAAAACTCTTTAGGAACTTTTATGATGATTGTTGATTGTACTCAAAATTTTGAACATATTATTTATGCTCGGATTTGTGTTTTAATGTATTTTGACAAACCCCTACCTAAAAATATCACATTACAATTTGGGGAAGACACTTGGGAGCAAGTAGTGGACTATGAGAACATTCCTTTTCGTTTTAGAATTTGCCATGAATATGGTCATTTGGCAAGTGCTTGCCCAAATAAAATTCCTGATCAAAAGAAAGAAGATATAAACTCAAGCAGGTTTCCAAATACCTAAGAAGAAGAACACTAAAAAAAACCAGTTATGAAGGATCAATCAAAGTCATCTACTAATATGTTTGAAATTCTTTCCACAAATGATGTCCCAAGTGAGGAAGAGGAAATAATGGAAACTAAAATCTTAGAAACACAATTTAAATATGAAGGGAAGAACTCAGAGATAAACCAACAAATCAAAGGTTTTCAACAGAAAAAAAGGAGAAAATTTACACAAGAAAAACAATCTTTCAAATGTCAAAACTTCAAATAATGCAGGTCCCAATATAGACTCCGTTGAACCATCTAGTAAAATTTTGGCTATGTACGAGCATTATTCAAGGTTAGAATCCATCTCAGATTCAATTGGAATAAGTCAAGAAATAGGGAAAAAAATTTGAAGATGGATTCTAATCAAAAAGTAGGTCACAAGACCAATCAATATCATATGGTAAAAGAAGGTGAAAAGCTTGTAGAGGAAGGTAAGATTAATGCCCTTACAAAGATAAAAAAAAAACCGGGCCAAAAAAAAAAAAAGAAAAAAAAGAAAAAAAAAACACCCCACCTCTCCCACGAAAAAAGAAGCAAGGGGGAGGGGCCCCGCGCCGGGGAAGGCGGGGGGAAAGGGGGCCCAGTCCCAAGGGGGGGGGGGTTTTTTGGGGATAAATACAAAAAAGAGAACCCCCCCCCCAGAGCATCCCCCCCCTATTTATTTTTCCCTCCCCTTTGGGGGGGAAAAAAAAAAAAGGGAGGGATATTACTCATATTATCTCTCATTTCGAGGGGGGGGGAAGGCCCCCCGCCATGGGGGAAAGAAAAAAGGGGGGGGCCCCCCTCCTAAATCTTGGATCTTGATCGGAGGAGATTTCAATACCATCCTCTCTCTGGATGAGAAAATGGGGGAAATAGAAATTTGGACAAAAGCACTGACCTCATGAGAGAATATATTGCAAACCTCCATCTTGTGGATATCCAACCAGATAATGGCCTTATGACTTGGTCTAATAGAAGACAAGGCTTAGCTTGTATAATGGAGAGATTGGATAGGTTTTTGCTCTCTAAAAATTTCTTAATCCATGGTCACATTCCTAAAGTGAAGACTCTTAATAATGTTGGTTCGGATCATTGGCCAGTCATGGTGGAAATGTGGAAAACCAATGTGAGTTTCTCTCCTTTTCATTTTCAATTAATGTGGCTTAGAGACATTTCCTTTAGAACTCGTGTGCAACAATGGTGGAAGGAAGGTAAACCTAGGCATGGGACTAAGATGTTCTGTTTTGCCAAAATACTGCAATACATTAAATCCAAAATCAAGACTTGGAATTGGAAATATTTTGGGGATGTTCATAAAAAAAACATGAAGTTATTGCTCATATTGAAAATTTGAATAAGAAAATTCGTTTATATGGCCTCACAGAGAAGAGAAGTGCAGATGAAATTAAACTCACAACTCAGTTAGAGGAATGGGAAAAAAGAGAAGAAATATTATGGAAGAAAAAATCTAGAATTCAATGGCTCAAAGAAGGATATCGAAACACAAATTTCTTCCACAAATATCTTCTAGCTCGAAGATCTCACAACTTTATTTCTTCCTTAAAATCAGATTCTGGAGATGTTGTTTATACTTGGGATGGCATGAACTCTATTGTTGTTGATTACTTTTCCAATATTTTTGTTGCTACTCCTCTTGACTCAGCTTAACAAACAAATGTTCTTCAAGCAATCCCTTCTCTTATCACTTTTGAGGAGAACTCTATTTTGACTACTCCTGTTACTATCAATGAGCTTCAACAAGTAGTTTTTAAAATACAAAAATGGAAAACCCCAGGTCCTGATGGTTTTCCCATTGAGTTCTACCAAGAGTTCTGGGATATCCTTCATGTTGATTTATTAGAGGTGGTGGAAGAAGCCAGGAAATCCAAAGAAATTTTGAAGGTTAACAATAAAACTTATATTACTCTTGTTCCAAAATCTCAAGAGGTTGATCATATCTCAGCTTTTAGACCTATTGCTTTATGTAATGTTCTTCTCAAAATCATTACTAAAATCATGGTAGAAAGGTTGAAGCCTCTTTTGCATAAGATTATTTTCCCAGAGAAAGGGGGTTATGTGGAAGGACGTCAAATAGTAGATGAGATAGTTCTTGCTCAGGAAGCCATCCATTCCATGGATATGCAAAATTCTCCTTCCATGTTCATTCGGTTAGACTTATCCAAAGCTTATGAAAGAGTGGATTGGCACTTCCTTATCAAAGTTTTGAAGCAATTTGGTTTCTCTAAGGATTGGATGGATTGGATTATGGGATGTGTCTCTTCAGTTTCCTACTTAGTTCTTATCAATGGCAGGCCTTCTCAGTCATTCCCAAATTCCAGAGGTATTAGGCAAGGTGACCCACTATCCCCTTATTTATTCATCATTCTTGTTGAATGCTTGGGTAGGACTATAACCAAAAAGAGGGAAAAAAAACCCTTGAGGGAGTTACCATTGCTCATGGAGCTAGATCTATCTCTCATATTCAATTTGTGGATGACTCTACTCTTTTAGGTAAAGCTACAATTAAGGAAGCTTCTAATATTAAGCAAATCATTAGCTATTTTTCTAAGGCTACTGGGTAGTTGATCAATGAAGACAAATCTAAAGTTATTTTCTTTCACTACTCTACTAGACAGGAATCCATGGTCTTGGATAAATTAAGATATAAGAAGACCTCTCTTCCAATCACTTATTTAGGTATTCCCATAAATATTCAAAGGTAGAAAAATAAATATTGGAATTGGTTGTTGGACAAAGTCAAGAAGAAAATTGGAAAGTGGACCAACAAGTGGCTTTCTTTTGGGGGTAGAATCACCTTGGTAAAATCAGTCCTTCAAGCTATTCCTATTTATGTTTCTTCCATTTTGAATATCCCAAAGGTCTGTTCTTCGAGAATTGGATCAAATCAGTCATCGTTTCCTTTGGAGTGGTACTAAGGAGAAAAGAAAATGGGCCTTGGTGAAATGGGATACTTTATGTCTTCCTAAGAGTGAAGGGGGGTTAGGATTCTGGTCTTCTATTAATAACAACAAAGCTTTAGATGCTAAATTATATTGGAGGATGTTGCATAACCCCAATGCTATTTGGGCCAATAATCTCCATGCTAAATATGTTGAGAACAAAAGTCCTGAAGACCTTGTTCGCTATCAACTTCCTACCAAAGGTTCTCCCATTTTAGCAGTTCTTAAGACTGGTGAGGATTTGATAAAGAAAAAAATTATTTTGGATCATTCATAATGGTCAACAGGAAAATTTTTGGACAAATTCTTGGGATGGTCACAAGCCTTTGATAACTCAATTTCCCGATTGAAGGCCTTGGATGGAGGAGCTTCACCGAGCTAATTGGATAAAGGTGGCTAATTACTGTCAGTACCATACTGGTAATTCAAAGGTTGGTAGATATTGGATCCCTATTGAGGACTGGCCTATTCAAATCCCAGAAAGGCAAAGACAAGATATCCAAGGCATCCTTCATATGGGATCCCTCTCTTGGTCCCATGAAAAATATTGTTTTGGATGGAACAACACTACTAAGGGTGAGTATTCAGTTGCTCAAGGTTATTTGACCTTATGCCATAATAATCCCAACCATTCTTCTGACATATTTTCTCTATTGTGGGCTCAAAAGCTCTGGCCTAAGGTGAGGTTCTTTAATTGGCTTTTATTGCATCGTAGGGTGCTTACTGGTGAGCAACTTATGAAGTGTGGTTTTCATGGCCCTTTTAGATGTGAAATGTGTGAAGAGAATGTAGAAAATTTCAACCATATTTTTATTGAGTGTACTTTAGCCTCTTAGCTATGGAGGAGAATGGCCACTTTACTTGGCTTACAGTGGTCCAATTTTTTTTACTTTTGAATAGCTTTGGAGGGATTGGCCTAATCAAGAGGGTGTTGATCATTTTATTAGGAAGTTAGTTTGGATGGGTTCTACCATTCTTCTTTGGAATATTTGGAATGAAAGGAACAACCAAATTTTTAATCAAGATAGGAAGGATATTCACTATATTTGGCATAATACCATAGCCAACTTAGTTGAATCAATCCATCAACTCCTTAATCACCCCCAAAACTCCCACCAAAGATGGGATCAAGTGATGCAAAGATTGAAGATTAAATCTTCTAAGGGCAACCAACTTAAAGGGAATGTGAGTATTAGTAAGATGGATAGGACTAGAAATTGGTAACCTCCTCCTAAGGATTTTGGAAAAGTCAATACTTATGGAGCCTCTAGAGGGAAACCTAGAAATGCCAGTGTGGGAGGAATTGGTAGACTTTCAGATGGCTCCCTGGTTTTTACTTTTGTTGAGAATTTGGGTATTCTTTCCAATAACCTTGTTGAGGGGTATGGTATCCTCAGAGGCCTTCGGGAGGCTACTAAGGTTGGATGGGAAAAGGTGTTAGTTGAGTCTGACTCTCAACTTATGATTAATCTCTTGAAGACTCCTTCTAAGAATCATAAGGTGGATTGGAGAATAAAAATAATTATTGAGAAGATTCAATTAATCCAGATGGGATTTTTGAAAGTTGATTACAATCATGTGGTCAGAGATCAAAACAAGAGTGTTGATGCTTTAGCTAATTGGGCTTTGGATAAAGGTGATCTTACTTTTTATGGCCACCCTCCTACATGGTGGGCTTCTCAAATTAGGGAAGCTCTTCTTTCTATCATTTCTTTGGATGGCTCCAGTTCTGAAGGTACCTAGTTTCTTCTTGCTTTTTTTTTTTTTTGCTTCTCTTTGGTTTATTCAGTTTTTTTTAGTTCCCTAGCTCATTCTATTATTTATTTTGTTTCCTCTATTGATTCTTGCCTTAATAGTCTTTTGGTCTAGGTAGGTCATTGTTATGTTCAATTTTTTTTCTTTTTTCTTTTTTGTTTTTTTTGTTTAGTTTTTTAAGGTGGGTGGGTTCTTTTGTTTTGTTTTGTTTTTGTGTTCTTTGTGTTGTTTTTTGTTGTTCATGTGTTTTTGTTGTTTTGTTTATTTTTTTTAATGTTTTTTGTTATTGTTCTTGTGTTTTTTTCGTTCTTGTTCTTGGTTTATCTTTGTTTATGTTATTTCATGTTTTTATGTGTGAGTGTTTTCTATGTTTTTTGTTTTTGTTTATTGTCTGTTGTTGGTTGTTTTTTATTTTTATTTTTATTTTTTATTTATTTTTTTATTTTTTAGGTTTTGGTTGTGTTTATTTTTCATGTTTTCTTTTTGTTATGGCTTTGTAGTGTTCTGTTATTTTTGTCTTGTTTGTGTTTTGTTATGCGGTTCTTGTGTTTTTCTATGTGGTTTGTGTTGTGGTTTATTTTATCTTATTGTGTGTGTTTGGTTGTGTTTTTGTTTTTGACACACTCAAGGAGCATGTTTTTTATTTTATTTTATTATTTTTGTTGTTATTTACTTATTATTAAATTAATTTTGTGAGTTTGTTTGCTCATTGAGTATGTCAAAGGTGGTAGGCCAGGTCCGAGTCCTAGGATTTTTTGGTGAAATGGATACCCCTGCCTCCTTGGGTCTTACCCAAAAGTGGCATCCCTTTTGGGATGTTTTCCACAAATAAAAAAAAATTATGTACCATTTTAATTAGAAATTTTTAACCTATTTTATGCAAATAACAACCACTTATAGTAAAAGTATTACCACTTTGACTTTAGAAGGGTTTCTTGACTTATTCACAAATATTTAAACATTATTTCCTCACAAAGAGGTATTGGTGCTATTACAAAGGAGATAAAAACTTGATATTTTCATCCCACTTGGAAGCTTTGGTGCCTTGTCTAGAAGACAAAAATGGAGATGTATTCATTTACATTAGTTCAAGTCTTACATAGTGTAGACACAGAAAATTGACCCACTTTAGTGGAAAATCTTCCTTGATCCCTCTAGAGGACCCCTTAGACTTGCCTAAGGCAAGGACAAGACCTTCCACCCTATGTTTTACCTATTTTCCCTCTTTGTGCGAAATCACGCCCTTGATGGGGCTCGAATTTGCACTGTGATATCACGATCGACCTGGAAAGGGCATGATTTCACATTTTTAGGGTTAGCATGTTTTACATCGACCATCCTTGGTTTTATTGCTCTTTTCACCTTCAAATCCACTATATAAAGAGGGTTTGAATACACTTTTCAAAAATGATAACACATAAGTTAACACACTCTCACATAATTGACATTTAATGATTTTATTGCTCGCATTTGATTTTTCGTAAAGTGTTTTATTCGGTATGCATATTTCTTCTTCTTCTCTCACAAGTAACTTTGAACTTTGGAGTTTGATTATCTATTACATTGTTCTTCCTCACTCTTGGTGGATTGTTTTTGGATCCCTAAGGAGAGATTAAGCTTTTGGAAGATTTAAAACCATTCTATTTTGCTTCTACACTCTCTACCAGGTGAATTATCTCTTTTGCATGCACATTTAGGTTTTATGAATGACGTAATCAAGTTTCTGCATTCATATTTATTTTTCACATAGTTTATGTGAAATCGTACCTGGTCTGCTATTGGGTGTGACTTTACCTAATGTTATCGCGGTCACCCATTATGGGGTGCTATTTCAACTAAGACAAAATATGGGGTAATTTGCTATCTCTATTTTCTCCATTGCATTCTAATTTGCATCTAGAGCATTGTGGCATATTCTATTTTATGATTTTTGCATTATATTTTGTTGTATTGCATTAATGTTTGTTTTCTTCCAAAGGTTAATTTCTACTTTTAATTATCAAAGGTCATCTAAAATGACCTAGGGGGATTGAATGTTATGCCTCCAACCACTATTGTACAATGGATCAGGCCCCCTAATGCTAATCCCATTTTCAAGTGTTTCTTATGTTATCTTGCAAGAATAGCTATTATTAATATTGGACAAAGGGATAAAATAAAAGATCAATCACCTGACAAGTTAAGTATTCTGAGTAGTATTTTAGGCTCTTTGTTGAGTGCTATTATTTTTTTTGTAAAAACCCTAGATCTTATTTAAAATAAATATATTTTATTTAATTCTAGGCATTGAAAACAAAACAACATATAGTGTGCACTTAGGTTAATTATGTTTGTGCATCCCTTCTTGAGCCCTTGCTAAAAGGTGGCTTGTTTAGAACCCTAGGTTAGAAAAGCATTCAAGGAAAAGAATCATTCTAGGGTTAGCCCTTGTATTCTTGCATTATGTATTTCCGTAATATCACTTTTCTATTATAGCATAGATCTAAAAATACCAAATACATGTGTTTGTTTTGAATTGAATACATCAAACATTATTGAAAATCTTGTGGACCTAGAGCAAGTCCTTAAAGTCATTCCTAGTGAACCCATCCTCCTAGAATCGAGTGTAAAGAATAAAACAACCCCCGTGGTTCACCCCATAAGGCTTATCTCCTCTCTTACGGATCTAGTCCTTTGGGAATTGCATGTGATAGGGTGGTTTTCCCCCTCTATACATAGGATACTCATTTAAGTGGTTGGAGGTCTTTACTATTATGTATCATGATGCTCTTCTTCAAGAAGAGGTCATGCCTTTGGACCCAAGTAGTGATGGAGATAATCATGATAAATGGGCATGGAATTAGGGTGTTCTACCTTTTTATGTAAGGAACAAAAGAAGAAATTTATTTCTTGTAGAAAAATTAGAAGCATGTCTTTTTAATTGGATTTTTTTAAGAATGTCACTCTAGGGATATTTTGAAGGTAAAATTTCTAGAGGCCATAACTTTTGTATACAAAATATTTTGATCCTATTTTTTTAGACCATATGATGTTTCTTATCTTTTTGAATTGGTGTTAATGAAAAAGGACTTACTACAAGTGGAGGAAGGTCTCATTGTGTTATTGTCTTAAAACGTATTTCCATTATTCAAAAGGGTAAATTTACTATATTTTATAGAATCAAAATATTTGGTTTATATTTATAAGAGATACAATAATATTTTTGATAATTATAGTAGTTTTAAAAACTTTTGGAAGCATACAAGAAAAGAATTTAGAATATACTCTAGTTAATGCCTCTTTTACCTTTAGAATGCTAATTTAACTTTTTCATGAAGAGCTAATATTTTATGATCTCTTCTTTCTTCTATTATTTTTCTAGGTACTTTTGGAATTTTGTAATGATTATTTTCATTATTGGGTTCATGCAAAGCCTCTTGGTGAAAAAAATAAGGTGTTTTAAGAGAAACTTAAAATTTACAAACAAGGTGGTGCATGTTGTAAAAGGGAAAGATATGCTTTCATGTCTTACCTTATGCAACTATAGAATATTGAAGCAACTTTATAGAGTGTGTACTCTTGGATTCTCTTTCTCATATTGATTCTTGGATGAGGTGTTCTTTGTATATGTGTTGGAGTATTTGATATCAATATTAATGACTATGGTCCATTCTGAAGAGATTCTCATGTAAAATTTAAAAGTTTTAAACTAATACAAGTGATGAATTGGAAGGTTTTATGTATTAAAAGATCACCAAATTAAAATATTCCACCTATTCTCTATCATTGTTTATTAGGATAGTGATTGGGTAAGCAATAGTCTTTTGCATTTACTGACTGGGCATGCACAATACCAAGCATAGATATTTTGTTATAATATAGTCAGTTGCCTCCACAAATATCAAAATATTATATAAAATAAAATTTTTAGGTGTCATGATTTTGGTGTTCCTATCTTGATTTTGAAGCCAAAATTCCGAAATGGTGGCATGAGCCCGCTCCTGGTGCTGGTATTCACAAATTGTTATTTAAGTTGAGAAGGATTAGAGACTATCTCAAGTTGTGGAACAAATTCTCTTTTAGAAATTTGTTCCAGGAAAAAGAGCATTTGAAGTCTCTCATGTCTCTATTGAAGCTTAGATCGAGTCTCAAGGTTTTTTTGAGGGGTTTCTTACAAAGAAAAGATATGTCCTTTGTTCTATCCATGATATTCATGTTAAATAGGAACTCTTATGAAAACAGAAGTCCAGAGAGTTGTGTTTCAAGGAAGGTGATAAAAATACTCGATTTTCCATTCGTCCACTTTATGTCGAAGAACTTGGAATAGAATTAGAGAGATTGACAACTCTAATGAAGAGAGGTCTTTAGATATTTTATAAATAAGATAAGAGGTGGTGGAATTTTGTAGCTTGTTGTTGTGTTGCTTGCCTCCCTGAGATTATGAGGTGGATGTAAGAATGTTGGAGGTTATTCCCAGTCTGGTTATGGTTGAAATGAACAATTCTCTTATTGCCCTACTGACGGATGATGAGATTATTATTGCTACTAAGTATTTGGGCCCATTAAAGGCTCCTGTCCCGGATGGCTTCTTGCTTGATTTTTTCCTTAAATATTGGCATATTTATGGGAAGGATGTTTGTGACACCATTCGCCATGTCCAAACCTCAAAATCATTTCCAAGGGCATTGAACTCTACTTTTCTAGCTTTAATTTCCAAGGACTCTATGTTGTCATTCAATGACTTCAGGACAATAGTCTTGTACAATACAGTTTATAAAATTTTCTCCAAAGCTATGGTCAACATATTAAAACCTATCCTTTCGACCATTAATTACGTGACCCAAAGCGGTTTCATTCCGAAAAGACAAATCCTTGATGGTGCGATAGTAATTCATGAACTTCTTCATTCAACTCAAAAAAGTGGAAGGGTATATTTTTTCCTTAATTTGGATGTTAATAAAGCTTATGACAGGGTTTCTTGGCCCTTTTTATTTTTGGTCCTTAGAAAATTAGGCTTTAGTGATTCCTGGGTGAATCTTATGGAGGCTACCATTTCCTCAGCCTGGTTTTCTATTTTGATAAATGGATCCCTGATCAAAATTTTCAACTCGCAAAGGGGCTTGCAACAAGGTGACCCTATCTCCACATTTCTCTTTATAATAATGGTGGAGGCTCTTGGAAATTCCATTAAATCACAAGACATGGAGTTTTGTGTCAAGTCGGCTATGCAAATCCCCCTATTTCTCATCAACGTTTTGTGGATGATATGATGTTATCCTGTCTAGCGTCTATCTACCATGCTAGAGATGTCAAAAGTATTTTAGATTGTTATGGGAGAGCCTCTGGATAGTTGATAACCTTTCTCAAAAGCAGTATTTTTTTCACAAAAACTCTTCAGGTTCGTCAGCATAGGATTACCTCTCTGCTGGGATGTCAGATTGTTTCTCTTCAAGTCATGTACTTGGGTCTTCCTTTGTTTGTTGGGCGTCTGAAAAAAGAACTTTGCACTCCTGTAGTAGAAAGGGTTCAAAAAAAAATCCAGCATTCATAGTTGACTATTTATATTTTTTGAATGATGTAATCAAGCTTTTGCATTCATATTTCATTTTTCGTATAGTTTATGTGAAATCATGTGCGGTCTGCTATGGGACACGACTTTACCTAACTTTATCATGGTCACCTATTATGGGGTGCTATTCAAATAAGACCAAACTAGGGGTAATATTTTATGCCCTTTTTTTCCATTGTATTCAAATTTGCATCTAGAGCATAGTGGCATATTCTATTTTATGATTTATGCATTTTGTTTTTTTGTATTGCATTAATGTTTGTTTTCTTCCAAAGGTTAATTTTTGCTTTTAATTATCAAAGATCATCTAAAATTACCTAGAGGGCTTGATTGTTGTGCCTCCAAGAAATGTTGTATAGTGGCCTAAGTAGGCCCCCTAACGCTAATCCCATTTTCAAGTGTTTCTTGAGTTATCTTGTAGGAACAAGTATTATTAATATTGGACAAAGGGATAAAATAAAATATCAATCACCTGAAAAGTTAAGTATTCTGAGTAGTATTTTAGGTTCTTTGTTGAGTGCTATTATTTTTGTTGTAAAAACCCTAGATCTTATTTAAAATAAATATATTTTATTTAATTCTAGGCATTGAAAACAAAACAACATATAGTGTGCACTTAGGGTAAATTTTGTTTGTGCATCCCTTATTGATCCCTTGCTTAAAGGTTGCTTGTTCATAACCCTAGGTTAGAAAAATATTCAAGGAAAAGAATCATTCTAGGAAAAATATTCCTGCATTTTGTATTTTTGCATCATCATTTGTCTATTATAGCATAGATCTAGAAAGACCAAATACATATGTTTGGTTTGAATCGAGTA
This sequence comes from Wollemia nobilis, assembly GCA_028583015.1. Classification (NCBI taxonomy): domain Eukaryota; kingdom Viridiplantae; phylum Streptophyta; class Pinopsida; order Araucariales; family Araucariaceae; genus Wollemia; species Wollemia nobilis. The sequence goes on along the minus strand of JAQPPZ010000383.1, from coordinate 1,178,217 downwards.
TATCAAACATTCTTGAAAATCTCGTGGACTTGAAACAAGTCCTTAAAGCCATTCCTGGTGAAACCATCCCCCCTATAAACAAGTTTAGAGAACAACACAGCCCCCGCGGTTCACCCCATAAGGCTTATCTCCTCTCTTGTGGATCTAGTCCTTTGGGAATTGTATGTGGTAGGGTGGTTTTCCTCCTCTACACATAGGATGCTCATTTAAGTGGTTGGAGCTTTTTACTATTGTGGATCATGATGCTCTTCTTCAAGGAGAGGTCATACCTTTGGACCCAAGTAGTGATGGTGATAATCATGACAATTGGGCATGGAAGTAGGGTGTTCTACATTTTTATGTAAGGAGCAAAAGAAGAAATTTATTTCTTGTAATTTTTCCTTGTAGAAAAATTAGAAGCATGTCTTTTAAATTGATTTTTTTAAGAATGTCACTGTAGGGAAATTTTGGAGGTATTTCTAGAGGCCATAACTTTTGTATACAAAATATTTTGACCCTCTTTTTTTAAACCATATGATGTTTCTTATCTTTTTTCATTGGTTTTAATGACCAAGGACTTACTACAAGTGGAGGAAGGTATCATTGTGTTATAATATTCAAAACATATTTCCCTGATTCAAAAGGGTAAATTTACTATATTTTATACAATCAAAATATTTGGTTATATTTATAAGAGATACAATGAGATTTGTAATAATTATACTAGTTTTTAATACTTTTGGAGGTATACAAGAAAAGAATTTAGAATATACTCTAGTTAATGTCTCTTCCACCTTTAGGATGCTAATTCAACTTTTTCATGAAGAACTAATATTTCATGATCTCTTATTTCTTCTATTATTTGTCTAGGTACTTTTGGAATTTTCTAATGGTTCTTTTAATTATTGGGTTCATGCAAAGCCTCTTGGTGAGAAAAATAAGGTGTCATAAGGGAAACTTAAAATTTACAAACAAGGTGTTGCATGTTGTAAAAGGGAAAGGCATGCTTTCATGTCTTACCTTATGCAACTATAGAAGATTGAAGCAACTTTATAGAGTGTGTACTCTTATATTCTCTTCCTCATATTGATTCTTGGATAATGTGTTCTTTGTATATGTGTTGGAGTATTTGATATCAACATTAATGACTATGGTCTATTCTAAATAGATTCTCATGTAAAGGTATTTTTGCATCAACCAATTTTAATTAACAATTGTCCCAAGAAAAGAGAAAGAGCAAGAAGGAAAAGTGTCACGATTTTGTGACATGTTGCTCAATCACGAATGGCAGCAGCCAGAGTGCAAAATGGTTCGCAACATGTCTCATTTTTGTGGTATGTCACATTTTTGCGACATATAGCGGCAAAGGAGCAGAAAGAAGGCAGAATGTCAGGATTTCCTGACATGTCTCATTTTTGTGACATGTCATCGTTTATTTCGTGGTTCTCTTTGGGATATCTTCTCTATTTTTCGGTCTTCCTGTTCCAAGGCTTCTGTCATTTGTGTTGTAAGCCATGTTCAACTGGTAATGTTAGAAGGTCGAGGATCCTTTGCTGGTCTCTAGTTTCGGTCCCCAGCTTTACACTGATTTTGTACAAAGGTTTTGGGTCAACTGGAAAAACCCATTTGATATAAAATATTTCATGATCCAAAAAAAAATAATCTATCTAAAGGAGAAAAACTCAAACAAATAACATATGAGCTTCAAAATATACTTCAAGAGTTTTATTTTTCTATTTTAACATGAAAGGATGGTTTGGTTTGAAATCTATCAAATGTTATATTTCATAGTAGTTGCCAATAATGAATGAAATCAACACATTTCCTAGTATTGCTAAAAATAAATAAGAATAATGCACATGATATATGGGGTTGTCTTTGGATACCAAGTAATATCACTATAGAAAAATAGAATACACCTAACTAATAATTAAATGGTTGCTATGATGTAGTATTTATACCAAAATATAAGTTTCTTTTAGTTCAAGTAACTAACCTTTAGGTTGAAACTATTAAAATATTACAAATTACCTTTTTCCAGGTTTACAAGGCCCCAAAGACCTTATATATACAATACAATACATAATTGAATTGTGGCCTCAAGTATAGCTTAAAGACCATATATTCCAACCAAGTAGCTCCTACATGTGCACAAAAGGAACCTTGGGCATAATCGTGGTAAATATATTTACTACCTACTCTATTGATGTCATGAAAACAAGATCAAGCATTCCATGCACATATTTCCATCTCAAAAATATATGCAAATATCAATATGCTTGGATTGCTAATGAAACATTATATTGTGAACAAGTTGGATGGTGCTTTGACTATCATTTAAAAGAGTGAATGGATATGTCTAATGAATACCAACCTCCTCTAAAATCATGGTATCCACAAAATATTCTTAGCTACCTCATTGACAGCATATTATTTAGCTTATGTAGAAGATTGATATATGATAGATTATTATTTGTAGCAACATGAAATAGGATTCAATCTAAAATAAAATATAAAGTTGATGGTGGAGCATTGCTCATCCAAATTATTGAACCAATCGACATCTAAAAATCTGGTCAAAATCAAAGGTGGACCAATTTAATAATGAATACAAATATTATAAATATTTTTTTTATATTTAAAATCCTCTTGGTTATTTTCTAGTGATTCTCTCAAGGGACCTACATGTACCTAGAGCAATAACCCATAACAAATGCTATATGAGGTTGTGTGTGAGTAAGGTAAAGTAGGCCACCAAAAAGAGATTGATATAGAGTAGCACCCTCCAAAGGAGACATAATTAGTTCAAAGCTTCAAGCCTAACAAAAAAGGAGTTTGAGTGGACTTATAATCCTCCATCTTCGAGCACTAAATAAGGTATAATACATACTTATGAAATAGTGATGTTGGAATCCATTTGATCAAATCTAAATCCTTAAAATGTAAGTGTATTATATCCATGTCTATAATCTCAAAGATAGCACAAATCCATGACTTGATGTCCTAAATAATGGAAGAAGAGTTACGTATGAGAAGAACATCCACATAGAGAACAATGATCAAAGTCTCTCCGTATTTATGTTTGGTGTAAATGTGATGTTTAACCTCACATCATAAAAACCCACAACTTATGAAGAAATAGTGTATCTTCTCATATTAAGTGTGGGGTGCCTACTTAAGTCTATACAAGAATTTAGTCAACTAAAAATACAAGGGAGTGGGACCTTCAAGCTCAAAACTAGATGGTTGTTGCATATAGATATCCTCTTAAAGCTTTCCATATAGAAATGTGCTCTTCCAATCTATATGATGTAGCTTCCATTGAAATTGATCTTCTATAGAAATAATAATCCTATTAGAATCCATCCTAGCAACTAGAGCAAATTTATTTGAATATTCAACTCCCTCCTATTTAAATAATTAATTATAAATAAGGTATATCTTATGCTTATTCACTTGACCATCCAAGTCAATAAGCCATAGATTGTGCTTCTTATATTAAAATTTGTTTATTCACAATAGTTAGAAATTAAGAGTCAGCTATATCATGATGTTAATAAGGATAAAGAATACCATAACCCTTGCATTTTGAACCAAACAAATGAATGTAACCTTTTACCTTCCAACATACATAATCTGAATTCAAACCACTGACGGCTTGTATAAGAAAATGTAGCTCAATCAAGGTTCCATAAACACACATCATTTTTATGAGATGTTTAGTAGGGTTAAGAGATGCAATGTCTCCATGAGTGGAGAAAGAGATAAAAAAGTTTGATCACATAGCTAATCCTAAAAAAAAAATGGAGTACATCCACTAATATAAAGCTAACTAATTTGTTTATCAAAGTCCTATGTATCCAAATGGTGAAAATTTTGATGTCGAGACTGAACACGATGTTTGATGTTGAGATTGGACATGATGATACTAATCATTGAATACGCCTCAATAAAATTAATCATAGAATATGTTTTTATATTTATATCATCAAGTTAATCGTTTAGAAAGTAAGAGGATCATCCCCCTACACATGCTTAAACTCGATGTTAATAGAGGTGATGGTGATGAATCCCACTGAGTGGGACCAAGAACCTTTACCTTTAAGCCTATTACCACATTGGAAAAGGGTATGGACATGTTGGGGTTTATACACCACTCAAGTCCCACAATACAATTAATTTAGAATTATTCACAAACACACTACATTAACAAGATAAACAAGTATTCACGTAGAACAAAATTACAATCATAGTATAAATCATTTATTGGAAAATTAGAACCATTCCTTGATTAGAATCCTTTTAGTGCCATAATGATGGTATGAATCTTGAGTGATCGGTGGTCTTGCTCATACCAGGTCATCAACGCTGATGTGGTATAGGCTTGTCGGGAGTAGCAACCATGTGCTTGGTAGTTACTAAAAGTCGTGTGGATGTAACCAACTCCCCTATGTATCCAAAAACAATATTACAACCTACATTCAACCAGAACACAAAAATATTTTAATTTTTATTTGTAGTATACTATAGTGGTATGGTTTTCATGTAGAAGTCTATCTTTTGTAAGGTATAACTTTTGATCTGACCATTAGATCAGTTTGAAATTTTATAGGAAACTGGATAACAAGGTGGAAAATATAATGGCAAGGATTCATTGGAATCCTTGAAGAATTTTTAGTTTTGTTATCGGACCCTAATTCCTTCATCTAGTACCCAAAAATGGGATTTAGTATTTTTTTCTAAATCTAAAAGAAAACATATTTGGAATAACTTCTTATTTAGGCATGGATAGGTATTTAAATTTTCTATGAGGCTTAATATAGATTATACAATGGAGTGTGTTAATTTAGGGGGCTATATGAGCTTTTTTTAGTTGGCACTAAAATATGAAATTATCGAAAAAAAGAAAAAATATATAAATAATTAAAATAGCAAAAAGGTGTGAAATCCAAGAATGAGAAAAAAAAAATTGATTATAGATTTTATTTCCATCTATTGTAGCTTTTATATTATTGGGATTTTTTTCTTGCTTTGTTTATTTTCGTCATAGTTTTATGTGATTGAAGGTTCTTTTTGTGACATCTTGTGGCTAGATTTATACCATTTGGTATCAAAGCAAGCTGGATCTTACTGGATGAGAGGAGGTAATCTTATCACAAAGCAAGTTGGATCTTGTTGGAGGAGAGATGGTAATCTTTTCGATTAAAGTTATTTTACTCTTCTAATATTTTCTATTTGAAATAACATAGATCAGACTAGTGTGAGGAGATGAAGAGGAGATTATTCTCAACTCAACAAGAATATCCAGGAGCTATAGGCACAAGTTACGTAGTTGATTGGAATGATAGCCTGTATGAGGGAAATACATACCGTAAAATTTGTAGATCTATATTCTGATAATGAGACTATGGAAGGAGATAACGAGATAAAGGTTTATGTTGAGGAAGAACCAAAGGGAAAGTCATAGTTTGGGGAAAGCTAATTAGGGTTGTGGAAGAAAATAAATATAAGATCAATATTGATGTCCTTGAGTATGTAGGAAGGTTGAAATCAGAGGAGTTGATAAACTAGTTGGATAGCATGGAGAAGTTCTTTTAGTGTAAAAGCATTTAATATGAAAATAAAATGAAGCTTGCATGCACGAAGTTGAAAGGGTATGTATTGATTTGGTGGGATAATATACATAAGGAGAGGCAAAGAAAAGGAAAGGAAAATATTAGGGTCTGATGTAAAAAAAAAAAATTTAAGGAGAAATTCTTGCCCAAAGATTATGTCCAAACATTATTTTGTGGACTTCAAAACATTAGATAAAAGGATCAAAGCAATGAGGACTACACCAATGAATTCCATAAGTTGTCAATTTGCGTGGGTCTTGAAGAGTGAGAAGAATATAAGGTTGCAATATATGTAAATAGATTAAGTTATGCCATACAAGATGAGTTGAGTATGCTTTAGATCCATAGTGTAGAAGATGCATATCAATTTGCATTAAAAGAAGAAGAAAAATATAAGATGAGAGGAGTGAGCAAAGGACCATCATCACCTCCACCTAGTTGGCATGGTGGATTTAATCCCTCAAAGGGAGGATCTACTAATACATGGAAACAAGAAGAGTTTGGGTAAGGTCATAGTAACCATGAGAGAGGTAGAGGATTTTAAATAGGTAAAGGCTATGGTGGAGGATGAAATTGGGATGGCCCACAAAGACAATATACCTATTATAAATGCAATCAGGAAGGGTACAAAGATTTTGAGTATCCACAATGTCTTGCATAAGAAAGAATATAGGGAGAACAAGCTAGAGTAAATATGATTGAGGTCAAAGAGCAATTTGAGGTAGAAGTTGCAGTAGATATGGGGGAAAACCTCATGATAAGAAGGACAATGATCATCCCAGGGAAGGAGAAAGCACAAGATAATGATGGCGGTGATTCATGACTGTGTATGAGTATCTTTCAAAAAAGATGCACATCTAGAAAAAAGGTATGTAAGATGATTATTGATAGTGGTAGTTGTGAAAATATGGTTTCCACTGAAATGGTTGAGAATATTAACTTAAATTTTGAGAACTCGTATCCCTATCGTATATTGTGGGTCAAGAAATGGAATGAGGTAATTGTAGATAAGATATGTCTAGTTAGATTTTCAATTAGGAATACCTACAAGGATGAAGTATGGTGTAATGTAGTTCCAATGGATGCATGTCACTTATTACTAGGGAGGCCTTGGTAATATGACAGGAAGGCTACCCATGATAGGGGAATGAACACTTACACATTATGAAAATATGAAGTAAAAGTGGTCTTATTACCACAAAAGGAAGAAGGGCAGAGTGAAATCCTGTTGACGAATAAGGAATTTGTTACAGGGATGAAATAAGCTAGGTCTTGTTATGTGATGATAGTAAAGAATGTGGATACTGAGGACCACCTGTAACATCAAAGTTGCTAAAAGAGTATACAGATGATGAGCATATTTAGGAATTATACGAAGGAGTCAGAAAGATGTTGCAAGATAGTAATGCAAAGTACATAGGGACCATAGATGTAAGCAGAATAACATAATTATTTGAGTATAGTTGCATGAGCTTGATAAACGACAGTCGCAAGAGCAAAGTTCTTTTCAACCATAGGAAAATGATGTAGGATCCTATCTTTCGAAGGACATAACTTTTGATCCGACTATTGGATCAACTTGAAATTTTATAGGGAGCTAGATAACGAAGTGGATAATATTGTGGCAAGGATTCTCTAGAAATTGTAATTTCTTATTTGATTGGTTTTAAGATTTAAGGCTTATTTTAAGGTTTCTTTTTTATATATATTTTCTTGTAAAAAAATGTGTAATCTACGAATGGAAAAAAAATATTTATCAGTTTATTTTCATCTATTATAATTAGAGTTTAATTTATTTCCAGCTATTATGAAAGATGGATTGAGAATTTTTTTTGCTTTGTTTCTTTTCATCACAATTTTATGTGATTGGAGTATAATTTTAACGAGCACTGTAGACACAAAAACAACACCAATCTGATTATGTGACTGCAAACACTGATCGCTTTGACAAACACAGCCCCCAGGGCAGCCCTCAGAGGTCAAACAGTGGTCCTAACCACTTTCATAGCAATTTTGTAAGGTCAGGAAGAAATTTGGCACATTTAGACACTTTGCTCAGTATTCGTCTCACCCAGGGACGAATACTAACTAGAATTCGTCTCATCCAGGGACAAATTCTGAAATCGTCTCACCCAGGGAGGAATTCCAAGTTTAACGGGAAAAAAGAAGAATGGTGCCAAGTGGCATCCCAGGATAGTCAGTTGATGACTCCTGCCTCGCACACGTGTGTGGGTGGACAGAGAGGCCGTTAGAGGACTGTCACAAGGGCAGTTATGAGAACCCAAGTCAATGGAGGACTCCTCCCTCATGGGAAGACATGACTACCACATGGCACCTATGACCAACACATGGCATTTGTGCTTCCCTCTCAAAATAGACCCCATGGGTCTATAAAAGGTGGGACTTTTCTCACCCAAAATTATAGATTGAAGGAGATTTCAAGCAACGAAGTGCTACCGAGTTGAACACCCATTTGCATCCCCTTTGATTCACCTTCTCACATCCACCAATCTCTTTTGCAAGGGAGGTTGTTGGGTGGCTTCTGAAAGCTTGAATCTGACCCAAAGCCAATATATGGACACCTGAACCAACCAATTTGCAGACATCCCAATCCTAAGAGGTTTTGGGCCCATCCTTAGTGGATTGGCGCCGAAATCAAGTGCCAACGGTGGGAGGCCCACTTGGGCGCCCCCGCACTTTCTAAGTTTTAAAGCATTCTAGATTATTGTTTTAGTTTGCATATCATGTTATTTTGTTTGGTTAACTCATAGCTTCAATTTTGTAACATTTTGATCAGATTTTATCACGTTTTGTGTCACTTTGTTGTTTCACTAACTTGCAAGTGGCGATATCGAATTCTCGAGGATAGAGGCCAAATTGGGAGAATCCGACCATCTGGATCATCCCAAAATGGCCCCAATTACATAACCCCCCTGTTTGCAGGTGTTTTGCAGGTCCCGAGATTTGACATTGGAGCAGCAGCAGGTCGGCTTTTCCAACACAGAAGAATTCGTCCCACCCAGGGACGAATAGCAGTCAAAATTCGTCCTGCCTAGGGATGAATTCCAGTTGAAGGCAGATTGGCCAACTGTTTCAATGGCAGTGGCTCTCTGGTGATGTCTTCTGTCCTCTGTCATATTTTTAGGTCATTTAGAGTCATTTTGTCTATCGATTTGGCTAATTATTTACATACATATTTTGGCGATTTTAGAGAACAAACACTTACTATTTGCAACAGGTGCTACTGACATCTTCGTTGTTTCTTTGTTCGCAGGAGGAGCAACAGAGGTTAAGGACTCATTGACATCTGGATCCGTTTAACGCTCCTAGCCCCTAAAAATGGAGGAGGCGATTTTGTAATCGTGTTGGATAAGTTTAATAAAAAGGGCTATGACTTCTCTTCAAAGATTTTGTAACTCGTTTCAGTCTATTTGCCTCTTTCATTTTAATGCATTTCTTATTTTAGGGTTTAGGCGCTGTTTCAATTCAAATGCATCTAAGTAGTTGTTCTTTCTAAAAAGCTGTTTCACTGAAAGCACGAGATTCCGAGCGAAGGAAACACTAATTGCGATGCATTCAAAATCAAATACGCTTAAGTCCTAGAAATGTAAAATGCATGAAAATGAAAGAGACGCATTGAAATGAGTTACACAAGCAAATGGAGAAAACACAGCCCTTTCATTAAACTTATCCTGATCTCGGTTACAAATATGCCTCCTCCCTTTTTGGGGGCTAGGAGCGTTAAAAGGATCCGATTACAATCTTGACTTAAGTGTTCCTCTTTCCGCGTGCCCACATTGCAAAATGGGCGGGCCAAGATGATGCCGCCGCTGATGTTGATGAGTCCTTAACCTCTTGCTGCTCCTCCTGCGAACAAAGAAACAACAAAGATGTCAGTAGCACCTGTTGCAAATAGTAAGTGTTTGTTCTCTAAAATCGCCAAAAGATGCATGTAAATAATTAGCCAAATCGATAGACAAAATGACTCTAAATGACCTAAAAATCTGACAGAGGACAGAAGACATCACCAGAGGGCCACTGCCATTGAAACAGTTGGCCAATCTGCCTTCAACTGGAATTCGTCCCTGGGCAGGACGAATTCTGACTGCTATTCGTCCCTGGGTGGGACGAATTCTTCTGTGTTGGAAAAGCCGACCTGGTCTGCTCCAATGTCGAATCTCGGGACCTCCAAAACGCCCGCAAACAGGGGGTTATGTAATTGGGGCCATTTTGGGACGACCCAGATGGTCGGATTCTCCCAATTTGGCCTCTATCCTCGGGAATTCGATATCGCCACCTGCAAGTTAGTGAAACAACAAAGCGACACAAAACGTGATAAAATCTGATCAAAATGTTACGAAATTGAAGCTATGAGTTAACCAAACAGAATAACACGATATGCAAACTGAAACAATAATCTAGAATGCTTTAAAACTCAGAAAGTGCGGGGTGCCCAAGTGGGCCTCCCACCGTTGGCACTTGATTTCGGCGCCAATCCACTAGGGATGGGCCCAAAACCTCTTAGGATTGGGATGTCTGCAAATTGGTTGATTCAGGTGTCCATATGTTGGATTTGGGTCAGATTCAAGCTTCCAAAAGCCACCCAACAACCTCCCTTGCAAAAGAGATTGGTGGATGTGAGAAGGTGAATCAAAGGGGATGCAAGTGGGTGTTCAACTCGGACAGCACTTCGTTGCTTGAAATCTCCTTCAATCTGTCCTTTTGGGTGAGAAAAGTCCCACCTTTTATAGACCCATGGGGTCTCTTTTGAGAGGGAAGCACAAATGCCATGTGTTGGTCATAGGTGCCATGTGGCAGTCATGTCTTCCCATGAGGGAGGGGAGTCCTCCATTGACTTGGGCTCTCATAACTGCCCTTGTGACAGTCTTCTAACGGCCTATCTATCCACCCACACACGTGTGCGAGGCAGGAGTCATCAACTGACTGTCCTGGGCTGCCACTTGGCACCATTCTTCTTTTTGCCCGTTAAACTTGGAATTCGTCCTTGGGTGAGACGATTTCAGAATTCGTCCCTGGGTGAGACGAATTCCGGTTAGTATTCGTCCCTGGGTGAGACGAATACCGAGCAAAGTGTCTAAATGTGCCAAATTGCTTCCCGACCTTACAAAATTGCTATGAAAGTGGTTAGGACCACTGTTTGACCTCTGAGGGCTGCCCTGGGGGCTGTGTTTGTCAAAGCGATCAGTGTTTGCAGTCACATAATCGGATTGGTGCTGTTTTGGTGTCTACGAGATGCCCCTTTTTGGGATGCGTTGTGCATGGCACAGCGTCGAGCAAAAATAGATAACCAAAGCACTAATGATTAGGGTTTCTTGGTAACCTAACCAACTTTTGATGCCCCAAGCATGGAAAGGGCATGCATTCTTGAATCCTTGCTTCTGACGAGCTAAGGAGTTTGATTTCAAGTGTTAACCTATTTTGGTGAGGTGTGACTTGAACTTGGACATTGATCAGTCATGATTAGGCAAAGGGCGCAACCTTTTATCCTCAGGGGAACCTTGTGTTCATGATTCACGAAATGCCAAGTGTTTGATTGATTTGATTGTTGCTTGTTTACTGCCCCAAGCAGGAGCGTAATTGTCTTTGTCAATGATTCTTTGAATGCATGTCGTTTTCCTTAATTGGGTGTGTGATTGTTGATTGGTGACTAAGTGTGACTACCCCCTCAAGCGACGAATCGATGAGGGAATGACCTTCATGAGAAAAGCGACGAGTCGCTTGACCCAAGATGACTTGTGCAAGGGTGCCTTTAGAGGGTTTACCGTTTAGCATGTGCAATTTTTCCAACATTTGGACCTGTTTTTGGTGGGTGTTAACCCTTTTGGTGATGCCATAATGGGGTGAAATCATCAAAAACCCATCTTCCCGTGGAGCGGTCCGGCTATGGTAGCCTTCTTGGGGAAGTAAGAGAGTGACAATTTGAACCCCGACATCGTATTTTCTTTGCCTAGAGGTTAAGTGCAAGAGCACTTGTGTCCGGCAATGCTTATTGCTGTGTTTTTGTGTTGCGTTTATTTGTTGTTTTTTTTTTTTTTGTGACACCATTTGGGGATTAAATTGTCGAAAATCCGTCTCCCGTGGAGCGGTCCGGCTATTGTAGCCTTCTTAGGGAGTAGGATAGTGATAATTTGTGACTCCAGTGTCTATTTTGTATGGCTTGGATGTCAGGTGCAGCAGCACTCTTATCGGGCAAATTTATTGTCTGTTTTTAGTGCATTTTTTATCATTTTTTGATGTTTTTGAAGTTCTGGTTTGAATTCGTCCCTGGGTGGGACGAATTCCAGCTGTAGAATTCGTCCCTGGGTGGGACGAGCGCTAACCTGAGCGTTCGTCCCAGTCAAGGACGAATTCCAGCTCAAAAGGCCTATTTAAGGGCCAAAACTTGCATTTGGGCTCATTTGTGTCATTTTTTTCTTGCGATTTTGGAGCTCTGGGAGGAGGAGGTAATTCTGCAAAGCGAAGCGCTGCTGGAATTCTCTCTGCCATCATGAGTGCACAAACTGGTTCGAGCGGCGGAGCCGAGGCGAAACCTGTAAGTGTCCTCTAGAGCTTATTTTTGTTTAAATTTGCACTTGTTTTATTTAATTGTTTTTGTGATGCTGTTTTTGAAAATGTGTTTTAAAACTTAAATCTTGAAACTGGATTGAAGACAACTACTATTTCTTTTTATTCTGTACAGTTATTTTCCATGTATTTTTTTTTTTTTTGTTTAATTGTTTTCTTTTGCAGGTTCGGAGCCGGTACCGTGTACCTACCGCCTTTGCTGAGGCGCGGGGTGCACTGACTGATGGTGATTGGGAATGGCTTGATGCCCTTGGGCTCAAGAAGGTGTCTCGACTGGAGCCTGTGGTCCCGGATCAGGCCTATCTGATGGCCCTGATCAGACTTTGGGATCCTCGGACCAACACGTTCCATCTTTCGACAGGGGAGATGACTGTAACTTTGGAGGATGTCTATCGGTTGCTTCGGATTTCGATAGACGGACTGCCTATTAGGACATCGCCGCGTGATCAGCGGACTATTGTACTTACGAGATGCTTTGGGCATGGGGAGCGGCTGGGTGTAACGAACCCAGTGGAGACCACTGAGGTGGACTGCCAGATCGGCGGGATTTTGGTTGGTTGGTGGCAGGAGAGGGGGTGTTAGGAGTGAGGCACGCATTCTTGATGGGCCTTATTTCTAACATGCTTCTCCCTGATTCGTCGAGCGCGAGGTTCCCTTGGAACCTGCTGGATTTGGTATGGCAGTTGGTAGAGTGCCCGATAGAGGCACCACTAATTTTGAGATGGGGACAAACATTGTTGGCACAGCTCTACGGGGAGTCGTATGCGGTCCGCTGTCGGCAGCGGAAGGGTGTCGATTGCGAGTTATCCGTTGCGAGTCTGGGGTTGGCAGCACATAGCAGTGGAGAGGCCGACCGGGTTACCGTGGATGACTCGGGCGGCGATGGATGACACGGAGATAGGCTATGCAGTTTTGTGGCGGCGGTCTGCAGAGCAGGGGCAGAGTCGGCGATGGGCAGGTGTTGTAGAGCACTATACCGATGCCTTTTCTCGGCTCACTCCAGGGGAGGTGTTTTGGCGCCCTTATCGGGACTGTCCAGCCTGGCCGGAGGCGGAGAGTGGCTCCGTCGGGTACGCAGGGAGCGGTGGTTGACTGGGAGGCACGGGACGGAGCATGAGTTCTTTTCATACATCCGGGTTACACGACAGTTTGGGGTGCGATAGGGGTTTCCTGGTGAGCCCGTGGTCTATCGACGATGGGGAGATGAGAGGGATCTAGATCCACCGGTCACCGCGCCATTGGGCGAGGAGTCAGATGTGGTTATTGACGTCCCGGACGTAGATGACGTCGGGACTACCACTGAGTATGACTCGTGGTGGGTACTACGACGATGGAGAGGAGAGGGGCCACTGGGAGGCACGGAGGCGGCAGTGGAGGGTGCTGAGGCAGCAGGGGATGATTGGGGAGGTCCGTTGGATGATGCGGACATGTTGGATGTGGGGGATGAGGATGTAGACTTGGGCGCTCCGGATCAGCCGGACATGCAGGACGTGGAGGAGCAGTGGGAGCCAGAGCAAGCTGCTGTTCCAGAGGGTCCTGTTCGTCAGGCAGACACAGAGGAGGTGGAGTCTGAGATACGCGCTGAAAATGCATGACTGATAGAGCTGCTGTGGATACGGGATCTAGAGTTGGGGGATGCGAGGTGGGAGAGGGATCTCCTACGGTCTGAGCTGGTAGAGCGGGATAGGGTTCTGGCACAGCGCGACGATGCGGTGTCATACTATCATCGACGAGAGGCAGATTGGTGTCGGCACCGGATAGACTTGGAGAGGGAGGTCATCCGCCTTGGTGGGCGGCTACCTGAGCCCTCGGTCAGTGGATCTTCTCGTCGGACGAGGGATAGTGCGACTGAGCAGTCAGCATCATCTCGTCGTCGACGATTAGATGAGGGAGGCGGTAGCAGGCATGATGCGGGGCTGGCAGTAGCCGCCCTGCAGGGTCCCATAGGACCCACACCACGGGGGTAGTTCCCGTCGCACCGATCCTACGTGATTATGGTGGTCGACGCTTTAGGTTGGGTTTTTGGATATGATTGCGGGGTCTGAGGACCGATTTTGTAGCCTGCGGGCATTTTTTTGACGATATATATATATATATACCGGTTTTATTGTGGTTTCTTACATGTGATGATTTTATTTTTGTTATGCATGATGGCTAATGACTATGGATTTATGCATATTTATTTATTTTGATGAATGCTTATGTTATGATGAATGCAAATGTTTTTTATTTCTTTTTGATATGCAAAGTGAAATTGATGAATGATATTTGTGGTGATTTGAGAGCCCTTTTTTATTTTTTTTTTAGGCAATTGCTATGATGTATGGCTCTTGTATGTATACATGTGGTTTTCTCTTTTTGTATTTTCTGATGGTATTGTAAGGATGAAAAGTAGCGCAGTTGGTTTATAAATGTAGCTAAGGTTTTCTGAGACTCAGACAGTTTTAACTCACTAGCCATGACTGTACTTTATCTTACAAGACTTTTGAACAAGGTATGAATCGGACTTGTTTTTGACCAAGCTATTTCACATCCCTGTGTGTGCAAATGAGTTCATTATTGTGGTATTTATCAGGATACCGCCAGTGCCAGATGGGCTTTCAACCGAACCTGTACTGAGGATCACCTAATTAGCTCCACTAACTCCTTTGTTGTATGTAGTTAGATTAGTCTGCGGTGTTATCCAGGATGCCATAAGCTAGCTCATCCACATGCAAACATTGATCTGTACGCAAGTTAATGTGACAGATATATCGTCATGCGAGAGGTTTACCGCCATTTATCGATAGGCTATCAACCAAATCGGTACTGAGGCTTGCCTTATGACCTTTTAGAATGCTGAGAGTTCCAGGGATTCAAGTTCTACTCCCTTCTTTTCTTCAATTGTATTGGGATACTTGCTCGTTTGTAGTGATAAGATCACTGTTTATTTTGATTTGTTTTTCTTTTGAGCAAGGGATTGGGGATATGTAGTGATGAAAATCACTATCGTTTGTGCCCTTTGATTTTTGCACTGTAAGATGTCAAGTATTTGATTTTTGACATTTTGCAAATTTTTGATGTTTTGCAACTATTGAGAACTAGGGATTCTTAGGGAATTGGGTAGGGAGGATGCTTGTCCTTTTGCCAACTCTCAACATTCTTGGGGTCATTCGCACAGGGGGATGAGCAAGATAACCGTTTCACTTTTGGTGACCTAGATTACTGTGCAGGTTTCATCTTTCGTTCACACAACTTAGGAATTGTTTTATGTGTTTAATTTGTGTTGGGACGTTACGTAACAAGGTGTATTTCAAGTGAAATTCTACCTTCGTAAAATCTGTTTGACTTTATACATTACATGGCTAAAGAGCAAAATGATGACTGAATCATGAAAACCCTTGATACATTAAAAGACCACTGACTCTAGTGTGGTAAATGCAATGCATGGTGTTTTTGTTTTTTTTTTGTAAAATGGAACAGTGTGGAACAAGATGGTTTATCAGAGCCATTACAGCCTATGGTGCCTTTGACCTATACAACCACAAATATGCAGCGTATGGATGCAATGCTTAATGCAGCTACATGTTTTTGTATTTTTGATGGATTTATTTTTGTGAATATGAATATGAGGTACGAGAAGAGCTCTCGATTGATGAATTTGAGTATGCCTAGATATGAGATGCAAATTTTTGTTGTTTTTGATTATTTTTTATTTTTGACCAAGTGATTGTGGACATCCTTGGAGCCTTTTGGTGACCAAGTGATTGCGATAATCCTTGGAGCTTTTTTTTGGGTGACCAAGTGATTGCGATAATCCTTGGAGCTTTTTGGGGTGACCAAGTGATTGCGATAATCCTTGGAGCTTTTGGGGTGACCAAGTGATTGCGATAATCCTTGGAGCTTTTTGGGGTGACCAAGTGATTGCGATAATCCTTGGAGCTTTTGGGGTGACCAAGTGATTGCGATAATCCTTGGAGCTTTTTGGGTTTGACCAAGTGATTGCGATAATCCTTGGAGCTTTTTGGGTTTTGACCAAGTGATTGCGATAATCCTTGGAGCTTTTTGGGTTTGACCAAGTGATTGCGATAATCCTTGGAGCTTTTTGGGTTTTGACCAAGTGATTGCGATAATCCTTGGAGCTTTTTGGTTTGACCAAGTGATTGCGATAATCCTTGGAGCTTTTTGGTTTGACCAAGTGATTGCGATAATCCTTGGAGCTTTTGTGTTTTTGACCAAGTGATTGCGATAATCCTTGGAGCTTTTTGGTTTTTGACCAAGCGATTTTATGGATCGTTGGAGCATTTTTGGGATATGGCTCTCTTAGATATAAAATTGTCGCAAATGACTGATATTCAAGGGTTCTGTTTCCTTGATACCGTCAAGAGAAGCTAGCCGGTACGTCCCGGGTCCTATTTTGCTATCAATGACATATGGACCTAACCAATTTGCCGTGAACTTGTCCCTTAGGTGGGACGGCAAATTAGAGTTCTGTTGGTTTTCCTTCAATACCAAATCACCAACCTGAAAGTCCCTTAGATGAACTTTCATGTTGTAAGCTTTCTTAAGCCGCTCTTGATAGATACGTAAGTGCTCGAGAGCATTCACGCGTCGTTCGTCAAGCAACGTAAGTTGGTCTAACCGGGCTTGCCGTGCAGTGTCATCATCGATGAACTCCTGCATTGATATGCGAAGGGAAGGAATTTCCAACTCGAGAGGCATTACTGCCTCTGAGCCATACACGAGCGAAAACGGAGTTGCCCCAGTTGGCGTCCGAACGCTAGTGCGGTAAGCCCAAAGGGCAAGTGGGATTTGTATGTGCCAATCCTTATGACTGTCTGCGACTGTCTTTTTAAGGATGGCCACTAGTGTTTTGTTTGATGCCTCTGCTTGCCCGTTTGCTTGCGGATAATAGGGCGTTGAAAAGTCTGTGCTGAATTTTGTACTTTGTGGTCAAAGCACGCACGTCTTTGTTCTTGAATGATGGCCCATTATCCGATATTATTTTGGATGGAATACCAAAATGACATATGATGTTATGCAAGATGAACTCCACAATGCGGGGTCCTTTCGTTGAGGTTAACGGAATTGCTTCCACCCATTTGGTAAAATACTCTGTGGCCGTTATGATAAACGTGTGACGGCCTGACGATGCAGGGGAGATCTTTTCGATTAGATCGAGGCCCCACTACGAAAATGGCCAAGCATACTGGACTGTCTGTAGGGCCTGGGAAGGTACGTGCATCAAATTGGCATGATGTTGACATTTCACGCACTTCTTGACATATTCGCAACAATCTCGCTCTAAAGATGGCCAATAATAGCCCATGCGAAGAATGCGCTTTGCGATGGCCATACCACTAAAGTGACCACCACATGTACCGTCGTGCGCTTGGGCGATCGCCCAAGTGGACTCTTGCTGGTCCAAACAACGAAGAAGAATTCCGTCATAACTGCGACGATACAAAATGTCTCCTATCAAGACATACTTAGCCGCTTTCTGCTTGAATGTTCATTTTGCGGCGTGCGTCAATCCAAAGGGAAGATTACCTAACTTGAGGTAGTCTCTTATGGGTAAATACCAGTCCTGTTGATCAAAAACCTCGACAGTATGAACAGCCAATCCCTTTCGAAGTTCTTCCCTAACAAATGTTGAATGGGATAGAACTTGTAAGAATAGCGTTGTGTTGCTATTAATGGGAGTGGGGGAGAACAAGGACCCCCAGTTGGCACGTTTCAGACGATCTCGGATTCGAAAGAACTTATCCGAGGATGGTTCAATCTGGATCATGTGGATTCCTGGCGTCAAGTCTGAGCTTGCGCGCTCTATCGTGGATTGCGATAAGGTTTTGACTTGAATAGTTGTCATATCACCGGAAAGGTCTTGCGGGATTAGTGACCCCAAAGAGGCCATTGTGTCCGCAAAATGATTCGATGATCGAGGGAGTGCCTCGATGTCATACCACTCAAGTTTTGCCAGGAATTTGTCCACGAGGGCTTTATAGGCCTTCAGAACTGGGCATTTGCATTGATATACCCCTTTGACTTGATTGACTATTAACAGCGAATCACCAAAGATATTCAATCGTTTGATGTTCATGGCGATTGTTGTTTGAAGACCTAGGAGCAAGGCTTCATATTCTGCATTATTGTTGGTGCACTGGAAGTTTAATTTAAATGACAGGGGCATTGGAGCGCCCTGCGGTGTGAAGAATACAATTCCTGCGCCACCACCTTGCTCGCATTTAGAACCATCGAAGAACAGGGTTATGTCGGCCTGTGACTCAAGCTCATCAAAATCTGGCGATTCTGAGACATGGAAGACCCCATCATCGGGTAGTTCTATGACCAGAGGCTGATCGTCTTCAAGAGGAGCCTCTGCTAGTTGATCGGCTATGACTTGTCCTTTGATAGATTTTTGCCCAATGAACTCAATGTCAAATTCCGTCAACAACATGATCCATTTCGCCGTGCGACTACTATGATAAGTACGACTCATCATGTATCGCAATGGATTCTCCTTAGACACAACATACGTAGTGTTGCTCAACATGTAGTGGCGTAGCTTTTTGGTAGCAAACACCACCGCCAAGCAGAGTTTCTCAACGTATGCATAGTTAAGTTCGTAACTGACTAGGGTGCGGCTAAGATAGTAAGTAGCCTATTCTTTGTGAAGTTCATTCTTTTGGGCTAGCATGGCGCCCAGTGCCACCTCAGTAGCTGAGATGTATAAGTAGAACGGCACTCCTGGTCTAGGTGGTGCCAATACCGACGACGAAGCCAAGTATTGTTTGATTTCGTCAAAGGTCGATTGGCACTCGTCATCCCAGTGAAATGTAACTCCCTTGTGCAATAATTTGTTCATGGGTCGGCATTTGTCAGATAATTGCGCTATGAAGCGTTTAATCGATGCGACCTTTCCTTGCAGACTTCTGAGCTGCTTGATGGTAGTTGGGGGAGCCATTTCAAGGATTGCCTTGACTTTCTTTGGGTCCACTTCGATGCCTCGTTTTGAGACTATAAAACCCAAGAGTTTTCTAGATGTGACGCCAAATACGCACTTCTTGGGATTCAGTCTGACCTTATGCTCTATGAGGCGATCGAGAATCTTGCTTAAGTCACCGAGATGATCTGAGCGCAAAAGAGATTTGGCTAACAAATCATCCATGTAATCTTCCAAAGTTTTGTGCATGTAATCGTGGAAGATGTATGTCATGGCACGTTGGTAGGTAGCGCCAGCATTTTTAAGGCCAAAAGGCATGACCTTATAACAAAATGTCCCCCAAGGCGTTGTGAACGCCGTTTTAAGTTGGTCTTCAGGATTGATACGAATTTGGTTGTATCCTGAGAAGCCATCCATTAGGGAGAGCATTTCATGACCTGCTGTAGCGTCTACTAGCGCGTCGATGCTTGGCAAGGGGAAATCATCCTTAGGACTCGCTTTGTTTAGGTCTCAAAAATCGGTGCATATGCGAATCCTCCCGTCGGGCTTCTTGACGGGAACCATGTTGGACAGCCATGGCGGATAATCCACGCAGATGACAAACTGTGCATCCAACAGCTTTTGTAATTCGTCTTTGACCATCAAGGCCACTGTTGGGTGCATCTTGCGTAGTTTTTGCTTTACAGGCTTGATTGTCGGATCAAGCGTTAAATTGTGCGTGACTAGCTGCGGGTCTAGTCCCGGCATGTCTCTGTATGACCATGCAAAAACTTCCTTCTTCGCTTTGAGAAGGGCGATGTATTCGGCTTGCTCTTTGGGGGAAAGACTTACCCCCAGCTTGATAATCTGTGGATTCGTTGGGTCTAAGCCGATGTCTACGTCAGTCGTTTCTTCGACTGACATGTGGGATCCTTCCTCCAACTGATGTGGAGTCGGGATCAAATGGATATCATTGGCTGAGTTTAAATCTGCGTTTGGAACCTCGGGTCCCTCTTCAGCCTAAAAAATTTCTTGAGTTGTCCTTGGGGTCAAATGAGGCATTTCACCGAAAGGCCAGTACTCTGATGGTGATAAAGGTGAATTGACGCGATCCCAGTCGATGGCATCTATGTCTAGATGCAATGACCGTGTTGGATCGGCCGGATTGCGGATGGGTGCGGTCAAATCAATGGAGATCATGTGGATGGAATGAATTTGGTCTCCGGAACCGCGGGTGTGATAACTCGATTCTTTCAGATGCTCCCTATACTCTGGATCTGGCTCTACGGGAACGGGCACGAATGGATCTTCCCTAGGTGCGAATTCATCCCTATTTGCGAAAAGGATGGCAGGGTCTTTTCTCGACACTGATGTCATGATGGGATCTCGAGGTGGACGATGCTCATCTTGAATTTGGAGCCATGGATCCAATACTTGGTCCCACCTTGCTGGGTCTACCCACCATTCATGCCCTAGCCGTATGCCCATTTGTCCCATTAGATCTTCATGAGTTAAAGGGCGATAATTCCGTCGCGCATGTCTGAGATAGTCCATCTCAGTCTCATCTTCTGAATCACTTTCGGAGACCCAAAAATGTTCATTCTCTTCAGCAACTATTGCTTGCGACGTTGAGGACCCTCCTTGTTCCAGTAAGTTAATCTGGTCCCATTGTGGTTGTTCCACTCTTGGTGGAGGGACCTGATTCTCTTGACACTGTGTTGGTTCAGCTGGAACCTCTAAGGGGAATAGCTTCAAAAAGATGTCTGGAAGCCGTTGATGTTCTCTTTGAGGATTAATCTCTGAATTTTCGCCTCTCTCTAGCAAAGGAGAGGGATTACTG
Source organism: Wollemia nobilis (assembly GCA_028583015.1). Lineage (NCBI taxonomy): Eukaryota > Viridiplantae > Streptophyta > Pinopsida > Araucariales > Araucariaceae > Wollemia > Wollemia nobilis. The sequence continues at coordinate 1,157,297 of JAQPPZ010000383.1, read as the reverse complement.
CTGTTTCCAGGGGTGTTTGTTGACCATGGGAGGTAGTCTCCCAATGTGTATTCTGTATTTGGATTGGCATACGGATCTTGTGCCAATCCCCCCTTGTTGCCTATTTCTAGGCCTTGCATATTTTCAACCAAGATGTCTAAGGGCAGGGGGTGGTTGAACCCTACTCCTGACTTGTCATATGGCATCTGATATCTTGATTGGCAAAGGACCCGCATCCCTTGCTCATATCTGCCTAGCCCGTATCCATGCCAATTGCATTGACCGAGATATTTTAGGGCAAAGTTTGGGTTTGACAGATAGTTGATGTTTTCAACAAAAGGCTCTTCGTCTGCTTCCTTTTGTTGGCATGGTTCAAGACCATGATCAAGGCCCCCATACACGAAATTCGTCTGGTTTGGAGGGTAGCCTAGAGGAACAACTGTCCCTATGGGAAGGCGAGGTCTTCCCATGTCTTGTACTGACTCCAATGCTGGCGTCGCCACAACATTTTGCACTAAATATTCCCCCAGGCCCGTACTGGCCATTTCAACAGTGATTGTTGATGATTGGGTGGGAGGAAACGGTAGTCCTTCCTGAGTCCATTCCATGTTTGGTGGTTCAGGAGTCTTAGTTTCTGTTGTGCGAGGTGTCTCTTCTGTTGATATTGTTGAAATTGTGGGCAACCTTTCTTCTAAGGGTTTGACCTCTTCCATGATCTGTTTTCCCTTGTCCTTCTGTTGGGCCATGATAGGTGGCGTTGATGATGAAGGAGCAGGTGATGAAGTCTCACCTGGCTGGGATTTTGCCTTGTTGGTCACCAGTGGTGCCTGCGGTATTGGACCCTGTTTAGATGGATTTAACTGGAAATCCAAATGTGTTGAAGGGAGGGTCGATTGAGGCATGAATTGTACCGCATTGCAATACTTAAAGGGCTCTAAGTCCATTGGGACTACATGTATTTCTCCTTCATAAGCATACTTTAAGCACTGGTGGGCGATCGAAGGGACACACTTCATGTCCCTGATCCAAGGCCGCCCTAGCAGTATATTATAAGCCATCTCGCCTTCCAACACATGGCACAATGTAGGTATTGTCTTTTGTCCTACCTGGATAGGCAGAACAACGGTGCCGACTGTCGAGCATATTGCATCGTTGAAAGCTCGCAGTGTGTACGTGGAGGCTATGATGTGAGAGGCTGGCAGCTTCAAATGTTTTAAGGCTACAGTGGTAATGATGTTACTGGACGAGCCAGTATCTACCAACACTCTCTTGTACGGGATCCCGTTGACCCGCGCGATAACGTGCAGGGGTGGATCTGCCATGTCATTTGATATTGTTTTGACTTCGTCTTCTCTGAATGTGATGACCGGCTCCGTACATTGTTTCACATGTCCCACGAAGTTGTTGAAAGAATTTGCTTCGTGAGTCTGTAATTCGATGGCTTTTAAAATGTCCATAAGAGCTTCCCTATGGGGTGTTGACTGTTGAATAAGCTCGTAAATGGACAGCCTAGCCGATGTGGTCCGCAAACTCTGCGTGAGTTTGGTCCGTATCGTGACCTCGGGTCTAGGCGGAGGCAACTGCGTTGGGCGTTGTTGAGGCTGCGATGTTGTCGAAACTTCCCTTGTAGCTACCTCGGGGGCAACTGCTGGGTACCTTCTGTTCCTTGTTACTATGCTAATCATTCCCACAAATCCCTGCATGGGAAGATTCTGTCGCACCTCGTTAATCTGGAGTGGTTTTGCCTGTGCCTCGTGGGCAGGCAAAGGGTCCTTGAATACCCCCATTTGTTGGTTGTTTGGCGCTATGGGGTTGTCCACGGCCAATGTTCTATTGTCGATCAAATCTTGGATTAGTTCTTTGAACTTCCAGCATCCATTTAAGTCGTGTCCTCTGCGCCTATGGAATCTACAATACAATTCCTCTCTGTATCCCCTAGGCTTAGGAGCATTAGGGTCTATATTTTGAATTTTTGGCAGAGTGACTAAATTTGCCGCTGACAAGCGGTCAAATAGGGAGTCCCTGGACTCCGTGTAAGGGGTGAATTGTCGCCTAGGGCGACGCTACTGATTCTGCTCCTGTCTTCTATTATCTCTTTCATAAGCAGGAGGCACTGCCTGGTAATTAGCCTTTTGAGGCTGCATTTCTGGCACAGGCGTGGGAACATTTATCGCAACTTGGTTGACTGCAGCGTGTTGTGGTTGCGTTGTCCCGGTTTTAGTGGTTTTATTCCACTCTTTCTTTTTAGGCTTGGCGATTGCGCCTTCGCCTATCTTAATCTCTTCTATAACTCTGGCTTGCGCCAAAGCTTCTTCTAAGTTGTCGTATTGTCGCAGCAACAATAGACCAGAGATTGATTTTAAGCAACTTTTTGTGAACATCTACGTGAGATCAGACATAGGGGGACGGTAGGGTAACTTAGAAAGCAAAGCTCTCCATCGATTCCCATATGCTGCCATTGTTTCTTCCTCAAATTGCCTGAGGCTCGCCAGATCACTCAGTGATGCTTTCTTCCTTGTGTTGAAGGCAAAGCGTTCAAGAAACGCATCTACTAATTGATCTAAGTTGCTTATGCTGTGTTTAGGTAGTTGTGTGAACCAATCCGAGGCAGGGCCTACGAATGTGGTTATGAACGTTCTAAGCAACAATGCGTCATTGTCTTGGATGCCGAAGCATTGGCTTAGAAATCTTGTAACGTGTTCTTGTGCGTCCTCTTCACCTTTAAAGATTGCCAATTGAGGCAGCTTGAAGTGCTCGGGGTAAAGAGGTGTAGGCACTGAGGGATGCACCGGATTACTGCGGAGTTGACGTAATGTGGGTTTTTGATGCCCAGCTGCTTTTGTCTCCACAGACTCCAAACGCTCTAATAGCGCTTGGTATGCATCGAAAGATTTTATTTCTTCCTCTCTTGTTCGCTCCCGTTGTAAGTTATGGTAAACTGGGGGCCTATGGAGGGGTGGCCGAATGGCAATCCTCCTGCCTTGATGGGGAGTTTCAGCATATTCTATTTCTGGTTCGTACTCCTCATAAAGTTCTTGAGGAGTCTCTGGGCGAGACCCATGACCTTGATCGAGTCCTCGCTGAAGGTACCCATCATTGTTTCGGGGAGTGGCCTCCCTCTCGGGTCTATAAGGTCTCGGAGGCAAAGCTTGACGAGGTCGTGGAGACCTGTCCTGCACCAACGAATTATGCCTCTCATATTGTTCGGCCCTTTGGATGCGAGGGGTTGGCTCCCTCTCAGGTAGTTCATAGCGTAACTCATCCGCTTCGCGTTGCATGCGCTCTCTATCCAAGCGGTGTCGGTACTCTATCTCCTGATGACTTTGTCTAAGCCGCGTGATTTGGGCTTGACGGATGGTCTGTCTAGCAACTATCGGGTCAATTTGGTCTACCCTATTTTTCTCAGGAGGTTCGAATGTGTCTCCTATGTGTCTGCCTCGAGTTTGCTGATCTAAAGTTTCAATGGGTCGTTTCCCTCTGTCGAGGTGGGCGACATGTACTCGAGGCTCCGGCCTTGATGTTTGATCATGATACCTAGCAAGTGCGGAAACGCAAGGTTCCCACGCTGTTTGTTGTCCTCGAGGAATGCGATGGCTTTCCTCGTACTCTCTTTCACGGGTTTGGACGGGGCGGGCGGAGTTAGCTCGCCCTGTGTAAGGAGCCCTGCGCTCCGGATTTTGTCTTTCCGTCCTGATGGGAGGTAAAGAAGGGACGCCATATCCACGTTGTCCCTCCAAATGGATGGTGTGCCTCTCTAGCGCTCCATCGCGCTGTGGCCACTCATGTCTAACCTCAGAAGGCGATTCTCTGTTTACATCAAGGTCTACATGTAGGGCGTCTTCCCGAAAGGGGCTGCTTTGAATGGGCATACCCCACCGAGGATTCTGAATCGGATTCTTTTGTAGGCCAGACCGATAAGGCGGTATGACCAAGTCCTCAAGACTGAAGCGAAGGCGACTTGTGCCTGCTTCTTGTGTACCTTCCGGAGCTTCTGCCCTTGATTGGGCTTGGCTACGGGTATACACCATTGCGTTGCTTCTATACTATCTAAGTAGATTTTTTATCTCGTTTATGATGATTTTTTTTTTGTCTACACTAAGCAGAAATAAACACACACATGCGCAAACCGTGATTATCTCTTTTAAGGATTATTGGTGTGCCCTAAACTGGTTTAGTGCATTTTGATGTTTTGTTTTGTTTTTGTAGGTTTTGAAGAACGTTTAAATGCATAATGAAGGCTCATATAACTCCCAAAATGGTAGCCCCTTCAATATACCAACCAGGCCGATATACCAACCTCTCTATATACCCGCCCTTACGAGAGGGAGACTATAGGTACGTGAGAGCAGAAGGTACATGGTACGTAGGCGGTACGAAAGGGGGATTGTCTTGTTAATGGCACCTACCATAGAAAACTTATCCTCGCGTGCATGGGAATCACCCCAGCGACACTCGGTCAGCTTTCATCAGGATTTACGCCTAACAACAGTTGACAATCGGGAAATGGATGCAAAGCTAAGCCAAGGTGGTGATGAACCCACCGTTGGTCTTGCTCAAGGGCTGGGGTCTTACGACCAGCTCCTTGGTTTAAAATTATTGCGTGAAGTGTGTGGGATTCATTTTATTTAATGAAAATGAAACAAGCATAAATGACTTTTCCTATGCAATGCAAGATTAAATGAAAACAATTAAAGAAACAGAAATAAAAATAAAAAATTTAACAGAGATTATGAAAATCCCTACCTCTTCTCTGCCTGGACCGGTTGCTTCTAAATTTCTGTTCTAAAAAGTTGCAGACAGAAATTCGTCCCTTGGTGAGATGAATTACAGAATAGAATTCGTCCCTCCTAGAGACGAATTTGAATTCGTCCCAGGGTCAGACGAATTTCGAGTAATGTATTCGTCTCTTCCTAGAGACGAATAGCAGTCTGCAACAAAAAATGTACCTATCAAGCACAAAACACAAAAATTTAATCAGTTTCTATGATTTTAAACACCAGGGAATAGGGTCCCACCGTGATCGCCACTGAAAGCACGAGATTTCGGAAGCTTTTCAGAAAGAACAACTACTTAGATGCATTCGAATTGAAATAGCGCCTAAGCCCTAAAACAATAAATGCATTAAAATGAAAGAGGCAAATTGAAATGAGTTACAAAAGCTTTATATGGAGAAGTCACAGCCCTTTTATTAAACTTATCCAACACGGTTACAAAATTGCCTCCTCCCTTTTTAGGGGCTAGGAGCGTTAAACGGATCCGATTACAATCTTGGTAAGTGTTCCTCTTTCTGCATGCCCACATGCAAAATGGGCGGGCCAAGATGATGCCGCCACTGATGTTGGTAAATCCTCACTTCTTGCTGCTCCTCCCGTGATCAAAGAGACAGACAAAGATTTAGTAGCACTTGTTAGAGAGAATAGTAAGTTTATTCTTTGAAATTGGTAAAAGATGCATGCGAACAATTATCCAAATCGATAGATAAAGTAAGTCTAAATGACCTAAAAATTTGACAGAGGATAGAAGTACATCACCAGAGGGCCACTGCCATTGAAACAGTTGGCCAATCTGCCTTCAACTGGAATTCGTCCCTGGGCAGGACGAATTCTGACTGCTATTCGTCCCTGGGTGGGACGAATTCTTCTGTGTTGGAAAAGCCGACCTGCTGCTGCTCCAATGTCGAATCTCGGGACCTGCAAAACGCCTGCAAATAGGGGGGTTATGTAATTGGGGCCATTTTGGGATGACCCAGATGGTCGGATTCTCCCAATTTGGCCTCTATCCTCGGGAATTCGATATCGCCACCTGCAAGTTAGTGAAACAACAAAGCGACACAAAACGTGATAAAATCTGATCAAAATGTTACGAAATTGAAGCTATGAGTTAACCAAACAGAATAACACGATATGCAACCTGAAACAATAATCTAGAATGCTTTGAAAACTCAGAAAGTGCGGGGGTGCCCAAGTGGGCCTCCCACCGTTGGCACTTGATTCCGGCGCCAATCCACTAGGGATGGGCCCAAAACCTCTTAGGATTGGGATGTCTGCAAATTGGTTGATTCAGGTGTCCATATGTTGGATTTGGGTCAGATTCAAGCTTCCAAAAGCCACCCAACAACCTCCCTTGCAAAAGAGATTGGTGGATGTGAGAAGGTGAATCAAAGGGGATGCAAGTGGGTGTTCAACTCGGACAGCACTTCGTTGCTTGAAATCTCCTTCTATCTGTCCTTTTGGGTGAGAAAAGTCCCACCTTTTATAGACCCATGGGGTCTCTTTTGAGAGGGAAGCACAAATGCCATGTGTTGGTCATAGGTGCCATGTGGCAATCATGTCTTCCCATGAGGGAGGGGAGTCCTCCATTGACTTGGGCTCTCATAACCGCCCTTGTGACAGTCCTCTAACGGCCTATCTATCCACCCACACACGTGTGCGAGGCAGGAGTCATCAAGCGATCGTCCCGGGCTGCCACTTGGCACCATTCTTCTTTTTGCCCGTTAAACTTGGAATTCGTCCCCGGGTGAGACGATTTCAGAATTCGTCCCCGGGTGAGACGAATTCCGGTTAGTATTCGTCCCCGGGTGAGACGAATACCGAGCAAAGTGTCTAAATGTGCCAAATTGCTTCCCGACCTTACAAAATTGCTATGAAAGTGGTTAGGACTACTGTTTGACCTCTGAGGGCTGCCCCGGGGGCTGTGTTTGTCAAAGCGATCAGTGTTTGCAGTCACATAATCGGATTGGTGCTGTTTTGGTGTCTACACTATGCAGTAGGTAAGTTTATTTTCATACTCGATGCAGTAGGTAAGTTTATTAACACGATATGCAAACTGAAACAATGATCTAGAATGCTTTAAAACTCAGAAAGTGCGGTGGCGCCCAAGTGGGCCTCCCACCGTTGGCACTCGATTTCGGCACCAATCCACTAGGGATGGGCCCAAAACCTCTTAGGATTGGGATGTCTGCAAATTGGTTGGTTCAGGTGTCCATATGTTGGCTTTGGGTCAGATTAAAGCTTCCAGAAGCCACCCAGCAACCTCCCTTGCAAAAGATATTGGTGGATGTGAGAAGGTGAATAAAAGGGGATGCAAATGGGTGTTCAACGCTTGATCCGACAATCAAGCCTGTAAAGCAAAAACTATGCAAGATGCACCCAACAGTGGCCTTGATGGTCAAAGACAAATTACAAAAGTTGTTGGATGCACAGTTTTTCATCTGCGTGGATTATCCGCCATGGCTGTCCAACATGGTTCTCGTCAAGAAGCCCGACGAGAGGATTCGCATATGCATCGATTTTTGACACCTAAAAAAAGCGAGTCCTAAGGATGATTTCCCCTTGCTAACCATCGACGCGCTAGTAGACGCTACTGCAGGTCATGAAATGCTCTCCCTAATGGATGGCTTCTCAGGATACAACCAAATTCGTATCAATCTTGAAGACCAACTTAAAACGGTGTTCACAATGCCTTGGGGGAAATTTTGTTATAAGGTCATGCCTTTTGGCCTTAAAAATGCTGGCGCTACCTACCAACGTGCCATGACATACATCTTCCATGATTACATGCACAAAACTTTGGAAGATTACATGGATGATTTGTTAGCCAAATCTCTTTTGCGCTCAGATCATCTCGGTGACTTAAGCAAGATTCTCGATCGCCTCATAGAGCATAAGGTCAGACTGAATCCCAAGAAGTGCGTATTTGGCATCACATCTGGAAAACTCTTGTGTTTTATAGTCTCAAAACGAGGCATCGAAGTGGACCCAAAGAAAGTCAAGGCAATCCTTGAAGTGGCTCCCCCAACTACCATCAAGCAGCTCAGAAGTCTGCAAGGAAAGGTCACGTCGATTAAACGCTTCATAGCGCAATTATCTAAAAAATGCCGAACCATGAACAAATTATTGCTCAAGGGAGTTACATTTCACTAGGATGACGAGTGCTAGTCAGCCTTTGATGAAATCAAACAATACTTGGCTTCGCCGTCGGTATTGGAACCGCCTAGACCAGGAGTGCCATTCTACTTATACATCTTAGCTACTGAGGTGGCACTGGGCGCCATGCTAGCCCAAAAGAATGAACTTCACAAAGAACAGGCTACTTACTATCTTAGCCACACCCTGGTTAGTTACGAACTTAACTATGCATACGTTGAGAAACTCTACTTGGCAGTGGTGTTTGCTACCAAAAAGCTACGCCACTACATGCTGAGCAACACTACGTATGTTGTGTCTAAGGAGAATCCATTGTGATACATGATGAGTCGTACTTATCATAGTAGTCGCACGACGAAATGGATCATGTTGTTGACGGAATTTGACATTGAGTTCATTGGGAAAAAATCTATCAAAGGACAAGTCATAGCCGATCAACTAGCAGAGGCTCCTCTTGAAGACGATCAGCCTCTGGTCAGAACTACCCGATGATGGGGTCTTCCATGTCTCAAAATTGCCAAATTCTGATGAGCTTGAGTCACAGACCGACATAACCCTGTTCTTCGATGGTTCTAAATGCGAGCAAGGTGGTGGCGCAGGAATTGTATTCTTCACACCGCAGGGCGCTCCAATGCCCCTGTCATTTAAATTAAACTTCCAGTGCACCAATAATAATGCAAAATATGAAGCCTTGCTCCTAGGTCTTAAAATAGAAATCGCCATGAAAATCAAACGATTGAATATCTTCGATGATACGCTGTTAATAGTCAATCAAGTGAAAGGGGTATATCAATGCAAATGCCCAGTTCTAAAGGCCTATAAAGCCCTCATGGACAAATTCCTCATAAAACTTGAATGGTACGACATCGAGGCACTCCCTTGATCATAGAATCATTTTGCGGACACAATGGCCTCCTTGGGGTCACTAATCCCGCAAGACCTTTCCGGTGATATGACAACTATTCAAGTCAAAACCTTATCGCAATCCGCGATAGAGCGCACAAGTTCAGACTTGACGCCAGGAATCCACATGATCTAGATTGAACCATCATCGGATAAGTTCTTTCGAATTTGAGATCATCTGAAATGTGCCAACTGGGGGTCCTTGTTCTCCCCCACTCCCATTAATAGCAACACAACGCTATTCTTACAAGTTCTATCCCATTCAACATTTGTTAGGTAAGAACTTTGAAAGGGATTGGTTGTTCATACTATCAAGGTTTCTGACCAACAGGATTGGTATTTACCCATAAGAGACTACCTCAAGTTAGGTAATCTTCCCTTTGGATTGATGCATGCCGCAAAACGAACATTCAAGCAGAAAGCGGCTAAGTATGTCTTGATAGGAGACATTTTGTATCATCGCAGTTATGACGGAATTCTTCTTCGTTGTTTGGACCAGCAAGAGTCCACTTGGGTAGTCGCCCAAGCGCACGACGGTACATGTGGTGGTCACTTTAGTGGTATGGCCATCGCAAAGCGCATTCTCTGCATGGGCTATTATTGGCCATCTTTAGAGCAAGATTGTTGCGAATATGTCAAGAAGTGCGTGAAATGTCAACATCATGCCAATTTGATGCACGTACCTTCCCAGGCCCTACAGACAGTCCAGTCTGCTTGGCCATTTTCGTAGTGGGGCCTTGATCTAATCGAAAAGATCTCCCCTGCATCGTCAGGCCGTCACACGTTTATCATAACGACCACAGAGTATTTTACAAAATGGGTGGAAGCAATTCCATTAACCTCAACGAAAGGACCCCACATTGTGGAGTTCATCTTGCATAACATCATATGTCATTTTGGTATTCCATCCAAAATAATATCGAATAATGGGCCATCATTCAAGAACAAAGACGTGCGTGCTTTGACCACAAAGTACAAAATGTAGCACAAATTTTCAAAGCCCTATTATCCGCAAGCAAACGGGCAAGAAGAGGCATAAAAAAAAACACTAGTGGCCATCCTTAAAAAGATAGTCGCAGACAGTCATAAGGATTGGCACATACAAATCCCACTTGCCCTTTGGGCTTACCGCACTAGCGTTCGGACGCCAACTGGGGCAACTTTGTTTTTGCTCGTGTATGGCTCAGAGGCAGTAATGCCTCTCGAGTTGGAAATCCCTTCCCTTCGCATATCAATGTAGGAGTTCATCGATGATGACACTGCGCAGCAGGCCCGGTTAGACCAACTTACATTGCTTGAAGAACGACACATGAATGCTCTCGAGCACTTACGTATCTATCAAGAGCGACTTAAGAAAGCTTACAACACGAAAGTTCACCTAAGGTACTTTCGGGTTGGTGATTTGGTTTTGAAGGAAAACCAACATAACTCTAATTTGCCGTCCCTTCCATATGTCATTGATAGCAAAATAGGACTCGGGACGTATCGGCTAGCTTCTCTTGACGGTATCAAGGAAACAGAACCCTTGAATATCAGTCATTTGCGACCATTTTATATCTAAGAAAGTCATATCCCAAAAATGCTCCAAGGATCCATCAAATCACTTGGTCAAAACCCAAAAAGCTCCAAGGATTATCGCAATCACTTGGTCACCCCAAAAAGCTCCAAGGATTATCGCAATCACTTGGTCACCCCAAAAAGCTCCAAGGATTATCGCAATCACTTGGTCACCCCAAAAAAGCTCCAAGGATTATCGCAATCACTTGGTCACCCAAAAAAGCTCCAAGGATTATCGCAATCACTTGGTCACCTCAAAAAGCTCCAAGGATTATCGCAATCACTTGGTCACCCCAAAAAGCTCCAAGGATTATCACAATCACTTGGTCACCTAAAAAAGCTCCAAGGATTATCGCAATCACTTGGTCAACCCAAAAATCTCCAAGGATTATCGCAATCACTTGGTCAACTCAAAAAGCTCCAAGGATTATCACAATCACTTTGTCACCCCAAAAAGCTCCAATGATTATCGCAATCACTTGGTCAACCAAAAAGCTCCAAATATTATCGCAATCACTTGGTCACCCAAAAAAGCTCCAAGGATTATCGCAATCACTTGGTCAACCAAAAGCCCCAAGGATGTCCACAATCACTTGGTCAAAAATAAAAAATAATCAAAAACAAAAAAAAAATTGCATCTCATATCTAGGCATACTCAAATTCATCAATCGAGAGCTCTTCTCGTACCTCATATTCATATTCACAAAAATAAATCCATCAAAAATACAAAAACATGTAGCTACATTAAGCATTGCATCCATACGCTGCATATTTGTGGTTGTATAGGTCAAAGGCACCATAGGCTATAATGGCTCTGATAAACCATCTTGTTCAACACTGTTCCATTTTACAAAAACAACAAAAACACCATGCATTGCATTTACAACACTAGAGTCAGTGGTCTTTTAATATATCAAGGATTTTCATGATTCAGTCACCATTATGCTCTTTAGCCATGTAATGTATCAAGTCACAGATTTTACGAAGGTAGAATTTCACTTGAAATACACCTTGTTACGAAACATCCCAACACAAATTAAACAAATAAAACAACTCCTAAGTTGTGTGAATGAAAGATGAAAACTGCACAGTAATCCAATCACCAAAAGCGAAACTGTTATCTTGCTCATCCCCCTGTGCGAATGACCCCAAGAATGTTGAGAGTTGGCAAAAGGACAAGCATCCTCCCTACCCAATTCCCTAAGAATCCATAGTTCTCAATAGTTGCAAAACATCAAAAATTTGCAAAATGTCAAAAATAAATTACTTGACATCTTACAGTGCAAAAATCAAAGGCACAAACAATAGTGATTTTCATCACTCCATATCCCCAATCCCTTGCTCAAATGAAAAACAAATCAAAATAAACAGTGATCTTATCACTACAAACGAGCAAGTATCCCAATACAATTGAAGAAAATAAGGGAGTGGAACTTTAATCCCTAGAATTCTCAGCATTCTAAAAGGTCATGGGGCAAGCCTCAGTACTAGTTTGGTTGATAGCCTATCGGTAACTTGCGGTAAACTTCTCGCATGACGATATATCTGTCACATTAACTTGCGTACAGATCAATGTTTGCATGTGGATGAGCTAGCTTATGGCTCCTGGATAACACCGCAGATTTATCTAACTAAATACAACAAAGGAGTTAGTGGAGCTAATTAGGTGATCCTCAGTACAGGTTCGGTTGAAAGCCCATCTGGCACTGGCGGTATCCTGATAAATACCACAATAATGAACTCAATCGCACACACGGGGATGTGAAATAGCTGGGTCAAAAACAAGTCTGATTCATACCTTGTTCAAAAGTCTTGTAAGACAAAGTACAGTCATGGCTAGTGAGTTAAGACCGTCTAAGTCTCAGAAAACCTTAGCTATAGTTATAAACCAACTGCGCTACTTTTCATCCTTACAATAACATCAAAAAATGCAAAAAGAGAAACCACATGTATACAAACAAGAGCATCTTAAACAGCCTATGGTGTCATAACCAAGCACCACAAATATAATTCATCAATTTCACTTTGCATATCAAAAAGAAATAAAAAACATTTGCATTCATCATAACATAAGCATTCATCAAAATAAATAAACATGCATACATCCATAGTCATTAACCATCATGCATAACAAAAATCACATCATCACATGTAAAAAACCACAATAAACCGGTATATATATATATATATCGTCAAAAAGATGCCCGCAGGCTACAAAACCGGTCCTCAGACCCCGCAATCATATCCAAAAACCCAACCTAAAGCATCGACCACCATAATCATGCAGGATCGGTGCGACGGGAACTACCCCCCATGGTGTGGGTCCTATGGGACCCTACAGGGTGGCTACTGCCAGCCCCCGCATCATGCCTGCTACCACCTCCCTCATCTAATCGTCGGCGATGAGATGATGCTGACTGCTCAGTCGCACTATCCCTCGTCCGACAAGAAGATCCACTGACTAAGGGATCAGGAAGTCGCCCACCAAGGTGGATGACCTCCCTCTCCAACTCTATCCAATGACGACACCACTCTGCCTCTCGTCGATGATAGTATGACACCGCATCGTCGCGCTGTGCCAAAACCCTATCCCGCTCTGCCAGCTCAGACCGTAGGATATCCCTCTCCCACCTCGCATCCCCCAACTCTAGATCTCGTATCCATAGTATTTCTGTCAGTTGCACATTTTTATCACGTATCTTAGACTCCACCTCCTTTGTGTCTGCCTGACGAACAGGATCCTCTGGAACAGCAGCTCGCTCTGGCTCCCACTGCTCATCCACATCCTGCATGTCCGGCTGATCTAGAGCGCCCAAGTCTACATCCTCATCACCCAACATGTCCACATCATCCAACGGACCTCCCCAATCATCCCCTGCTGCCTCAGCACCCTCCACTACTGCCTCCATGCCTCCTAGTGGCCCCTCTCCTCTCCATCACCGTAGTACCCACCACGAGTCATACTCAGTAGTAGTCCCGACGTCATCTACGTCCGGGACGTCAATAACCACATCTGACTCCTCACCCAATGGCACGGTGATAGGTGGATCTAAATCCCTCTCATCTCCCCGCCGTCGATAGACCACGGGTTCACCAGGAAACCCCTGGCGCACCCCAAACTATCGTGTAACCCGGTTGTATGAAAACAACTCATGCTCCGTCCCGTGCCTCCCAGTCAACCACCGCTCCCTGCGTACTCGACGGAGCCACTCTCCAGCCTCTGGCCAGGCTGGACAGTCCCGATAAGGGCACAAAAACACCTCCCCAAGAGTGAGTCGAGAAAAGGCATCGACATAGTGCTCTACAAAGACCTGCCCATTGTCGACTTTGCCCCTGCTCCGTAGACCGCCACCACAAAACTGCATAGCCTATCTCCGTGTCATCCATAGTAGCCTGAGTCGTCCAAGGTAACCCGATCGGCCTCTCCACTACTATGTGATTCCAACCCCAGCACTGCAGCAGATAACTACAACTGACGCCCTTCCACTGTCGATAGCGGACCGCATACAACTCCCTATAGAGCTGTGCCAACAATGTTTGTCCCCATCTCAAAATTAGTGGTGCCTCTATTGGGCACTCTACCAAATGCCATACCAAATCCAGTAGGTTCCACGGGAACCTCGGACCTGACGAATCATGGAGAAGCATGTTAGAAATAAGGCCCATCAAGAATGCGTGCCTCACTCCTAACACCCCCCTGTCCTGCCACCAACCAACCAAAATCCTGCCAGTCTGGCAATCCACCTCAGCTGTCTCCACTGGGTTCGTTACACCCAGTCGCTCCCCATGCCCAAAGAATCTCGTAAGTACAGCAGTCCGCTGATCACACAGCGATGTCCTAATAGGCATTCTGTCTATCGAAATCCGAAGCAACCGATAGACATCCTCCAAAGTTACAGTCATCTCCCCTGTCGAAAGATGGAACGTGTTGGTCCGAGGATCCCAAAGTTTTTTTAGGGCCAAAAGATAGGCCTGATCCTGGACCACAAGCTCCAGTCGAGACACCTGCTTGAGCCCAAGGGCCTCAAGCCATTCCCAATCACAATCAGTCGGTGCACCCTGCGCCTCAGCAAAGGCGGTGGCTACACGGTACCGGATCTAAACTTGTAAAAGAAAACAATTCAACAAAAAAATAAAAAAATAATGGAAAATAACTGTACAGAATAAAAAAAAATTCAAATCTAGTTTCAAGATTTAAGTTTTAAAACACATTTTCAAAAAATAGCATCGCAAAAACAAGTAAATAAAACAAGTGCAATTTTAAACAAAAATAAGCTCTAGAGGACACTTACAGGTTTCGCCTCGGCTCTGCCGCTCAAACCAGTTTGTGCACTCATGATGGCAGAGATAATTCCAGCAGCGCTTCGCTTCGCCGAATTACCTCCTCCTCCCAGAGCTCCAAAATCGCAAGAAAAAAATGACACAAATGAGCCCAAATGCAAGTTTTGGCCCTTAAATAGGCCTTTTGAGCTGGAATTCATCCTTGACTGGGACGAACGCTCAAGTTAGCGCTCGTCCCAGCCAGGTATGAATTCTACAGCTAGAATTCGTCCCACCCAGGGACAAATTCAAACCAGCACTTCAAAAACATCAAAAAAATGATCAAAAATGCACTAAAAACAGACAATAAATTTGCCCGATAAGAGTGCTGCTGCACCTGACATTCAAGGCATACAAAATAGACACAGGAGTCACAAATTATCACTATCCTACTCCCTAATAATGCTACCATAGTCGGACCGCTCCACGGGAAGACGGTTTTCCGATAATTTGAACCCCAAATGGTGTCACAAAAAACAACAAAACAACAAATAAACGAAACACAAAAACACAGCAATAAGCATTGCCGAAAACAAGTGCTCTCGCACTTAACCTCGTGGCATAGAAAATAGATGTCAGGATTCATATTGTCACTCTCCTACTTCCCCAAGAAGGCTATCATAGCCGGACCGCTCCACGGGAAGAAGGGTTGGCGACAATTTCACCCCATTAGGGCATCACAAAAAGGGTTAACACCCACCAAAAACAGGTCCAGATGTTGAAAAAAATTGCACATGCTTAATGATAAACCATCTAAAGGCACCCTTGAACAAGTCATCTTGGGTCAAGCGACTCGTCGCTTTTCTCATGAAGGTCATTCCCTCATCGATTCGTCGCTTGAGGGGGTAGTCACACTTAGTCACCAATCAACAATCACACACCCAATTAAGGAAAACGACATGCATTCAAAGAATCATTGACAAAGACAATCACGCCCCTACTTGGGGCAGCAAACAAGCGACAATCAAATCAATCAAACACTTGGATTTTTGTGAATAATGAACACAAGGTTCCCGTGAGGATAAAAGGTTGCACCCTTTGCCTAATCATGACTGATCAATGTCCAAGTTCAAGTCACACCTCACCAAAATAGGTTAACACTTGAAATCAAACTCCTTAGCTCGTCAGAAGCAAGGATTCAAGAAGGCATGCCCTTTCCATGCTTGGGGCATCAAAAGTTGGTTAGGTTACCAAGAAACCCTAATCATTAGTGCTTTGGTTATCTATTTTTGCTCTGCGCTGCGCTATGCACAACGCATACCAAAAAGGGGCATATGTAGACACCAAAACAACACCAATCCGATTATGTGACTGCAAACACTGATCGCTTTGACAAACACAGCCCCCAGGGCAGCCCTCAAAGGTCAAACAATGGTCCTAACCACTTTCATAGCAATTTTGTAAGGTCAGGAAGCAATTTGGCACATTTAGACACTTTGCTCAGTATTCGTCTCACCCAGGGATGAATACTAACTGGAATTCGTCTCACCTAGGGACGAATTCTGAAATCGTCTCACCCAAGGATGAATTCCAAGTTTAACAGGAAAAAAGAAGAATGGTGCCAAGTGGCAGCCCAGGACAGTCAGTTGATGACTCCTGCCTCGCACACGTGTGTGGGTGGACAAAGATGCCGTTAGAGGACTGTCACAAGGGCAGTTATGAGAACCCAAGTCAATGGAGGACTCCCTCCCTCATGGGAAGACATGACTGCCACATGGCACCTATGACCAACACATGGCATTTTTGCTTCCCTCTCAAAAGAGACCCCATGGGTCTATAAAAGGTGGGACTTTTCTCACCCAAAAGGACAGATTGAAGGAGATTTCAAGCAACGAAGTGCTGCCGAGTTGAACACCCATTTGCATCCCCTTTGATTCACCTTCTCACATCCACCAATCTCTTTTGCAAGGGAGTTTGTTGGGTGGCTTTTGGAAGCTTGAATCTTACCCAAAGCCAACATATGGACACCTGAACCAACCAATTTGCAGACATCCCAATCCTAAGAGGTTTTGGGCCCATCCCTAGTGGATTGGCGCCGAAATCAAGTGCCAATGGTGGGAGGCCCACTTGGGCGCCCCCGCACTTTCTGAGTTTTAAAGCATTCTAGATTATTGTTTTAGTTTGCATATCATGTTATTCTGTTTGGTTAACTCATAGCTTCAATTTTGTAACATTTTGATTAGATTTTATCATGTTTTGTGTCGCTTTGTTGTTTCACTAACTTACAGGTGGCGATATCAAATTCCCGAGGATAGAGGCCAAATTGGGAGAATCCGACCATCTGGGTCATCCCAAAATGGCCCCAATTTCATAACCCCCCTGTTTGCAGGCATTTTTCAGGTCCCGAGATTCGACATTGGAGCAGCAGCAGGTCGGCTTTTCCAACACAAAAGAATTCGTCCCACCCAGGGACGAATAGCAGTCAAAATTCGTCCTGCCCAGGGACAAATTCTAGTTGAAGGCAGATTGGCCAACTGTTTCAATGGTAGTGGCTCTCTGGTGATGTCTTCTGTCCTCTGTCATATTTTTAGGTCATTTAGAGTCATTTTGTCTATCGATTTGGCTAATTATTTACATACATCTTTTGGCGATTTTAGAGAACAAACACTTACTATTTGCAATAGGTGCTACTGACATCTTCGTTGTTTCTTTGTTCGCAGGAGGAGCAGCAGAGGTTAAGGACTCATCGACATCAGCGACGACATCATCTTGGCCCGCCCATTTTGCATGTGGGCACGCGGAAGGAGAACACTTACCAAGATTGTAACCGGATCCGTTTAACGCTCCTAGCCCCTAAAAAGGGAGGAGGCGATTTTGTAACCGTGTTGGATAAGTTTAATAAAAAGGGCTGTGACTTCTCTTCAAAGCTTTTGTAACTCGTTTCAATCTATTTGCCTCTTTCATTTTAATGCATTTCTTGTTTTAGGGTTTAGGCGCTGTTTCAATTCGAATGCATCTAAGTAGTTGTTCTTTCTGAAAAGCTTCCAGAATCTCGTGTTTTTAGTTTGCATATCATGTTATTCAGTTTTATAGACCCATGGGGTCTCTTTTGAGAGGGAAGCACAAATGCCATGTGTTGGTCATAGGTGCCATGTGGCAGGCATGAGGGAGGGAGTCCTCCATTGACTTGGGTTCTCATAATTGCCCTTGTGACAGTCCTCTAACGGCCTCTCTGTCCACCCAAACACGCGTGCGAGGCAAGAGTCATCAACTGACTATCCTGGGCTGCCACTTGGCACCATTCTTCTTTTTCTTGTTAAACTTGGAATTCGTCCCTAGGCACGCGGAAGGAGAACACTTACCAAGATTGTAACCGGATCCGTTTAACGCTCCTAGACCCTAAAAAGGGAGGAGGCAATTTTGTAACCGTGTTGGATAAGTTTAATAAAAAGGGCTGTGACTTCTCTTCAGTAACTCATTTCAGTCTATTTGGCTCTTTCATTTTAATGCATTTATTGTTTTAGGGTTTAGGCACTGATTCAATTCGAATGCATCTAAGTAGTTGTTCTTTCTGAAAAGCTGTTTCACTGAAAGCACGAGATTTCGGGCGAAGGAAACACTAATTGCGATGCATTCAAAATCAAATACGCTTAAGTCCTAAAATGTAGAATGCATGAAACAAAAGAGATGCATTGAAATGAGATACAAGCAAATGGAGAAAACACATCCCTTTCATTAAACTCTCTTGATATCTGTTACAAAGACACCTCCTCCCTTTTCAGGGGCTAGGAGCGTTAAAAGAATTTGATTACAATCGAGACTTAAGGTTCCTCTTTCCACGTGCCCACATTTGAAATGGGCAAGCCAAGATGATACCACCGTTGATGTTGATGAGTCCTTAACCTCTGCTGCTCCTCCTATGAACAAAGAAACAACAAAGATATCAGTAGCACTTGTTGCAAATAGTAAGTGTTTGTTCTCTAAAATCGCCAAAAGATGCATGTAAATAATTAGCCAAATCGATAGACAAAATGACTCTAAATGACCTAAAAATCTGACAGAGGACAGAAGACATCACCAGAGGGCCACTGCCATTGAAACAATCGGCCAATCTACCTTCAACTAGAATTTTTCCCTGGGCAGGACGAATTTTGACTGCTATTCGTCCCTGGGTGAGACAAATTCTGCTGTGTTGGAAAAGCCGAAGTGGTTCTGCTCCAATGTCGAATCCCGAGACCTCCAAAACACCTACAAACAGAGGGGTTATGTAATTGGGGCCATTCTGCGATGACCCAGATGGTCGGATTCTCCCAATTTGGCCTCTATCCTCGGGAATTCGATGTCGCCACCTGCAAGTTAGTAGGACAACAAAGCGACAAAAGGCATGATAAAATCTGATCAAAATGTTATGAAATTGAAGCTATGAGTTAATCAAATAGAATAACATGAGATGCAACCTGAAACAATAATCTAGAATGCTTTTGGAATAAAACTTAGAAAGTGCGGGGGTGCCCAAGTGGGCCTCCCACCGTTGGCACTTGATCTTGGCACCAATCCACTAGGGATAGGCCCAAAACATATTAGGATTGAGATGTCTGCAAATTGGTGGTGTAAGGTGGTCAAATGTTGGATTTGGGTTGGATGCACACTTTCAAAAGCCACCCAATAACCTCCCTTGCAAAAGAGATTAGTGGATGTGAGAAGGTGAACCAAAAGGATGCAAGTGGGTATTCAATTGGACAACACTTTGTTGCTTGAAATCTCCTTCAATCTATCCTTTTGGGTGAGAAAAGTCCCACCTTTTATAGACACATGGGGTCTCTTTTGAGAGGGAAGCACAAATTCCATGTGTTGGTCATAGGTGCCATGTAGTAGTGATGTCTTCCCATGAGGGAGGGAGTCCTCCATTGACTTGGGTTCTCATAACTGCCCTTGTGACAGTCCTCTAACGGCCTCTCTATCCACCCACTCATGCGTGCGAGGCAGGAGTCATCAACTAACTGTCCTGGGATGCCACTTGGCACCATTCTTCTTTTTGCTTGTTAAACTTGGAATTCGTCCCTGGGTGAGACAATTTCAGAATTCGTCCTTGGGTGAGATGAATTCCAGTTAGTATTCGTCCCTGGGTGAGACGAATACTGAGCAAAGTGTCTAAATGTGCCAAATTGCTTCCTGACCTTACAAAATTGCTATGAAAGTGGTTAGGACCACTGTTTGACATCTAAGGGCTTCCCTGGGGGCTGTGTTTATCAAAGCGATCAGTGTTTGCAGTCACATAATCGAATTGGTGTTGTTTTGGTGTCTACAGATGCCCCCTTTTGGGATGCGCTGTGCATAGCACAGCGTCGAGAAAAAATAGATAACCAAAGCACTAATGATTAGGGTTTCTTGGTAACCTAACCAAATTTTGATTCCCCAAGCGTGGAAAGGGCATGCATTTTTGAATCCTTGCTTCTGACGAGCTAAGGAGTTTGATTTCAAGTGTTAACCTGTTTTGGTGAGGTGTGACTTGAACTTGGACATTGATCAGTCATGATTAGGCAAAGGGCGCAACCTTTTATCCTCAGGGGAACCTTGTGTTAATGATTCATGAAATGCCAAGTGTTTGATTGATTTGATTGTCACTTGTTTGCTGCCCCAAGCAGGGGCGTGATTGTCTTTGTCAATGATTCTTTGAATGCATGTCATTTTCCTTAATTGGGTGTTTGATTGTTGATTGGTGACTAAGTGTGACTACCCCCTCAAGCGACGAATCGATGAGTGAATGACCTTCATGAGAAAAGCGACGAGTCGCTTGACCCAAGATGACTTGTTCAAGGGTGCCTTTAGATGGTTTATCATTAAGCATGTGCAATATTTTCAACATCTGGACCTATTTTTGGTGGGTGTTAACCCTTTTTGTGATGCCCTAATGGGGTGAAATTGTCGCCAACCCTTCTTCCCGTGGAGCGGTCCGGCTATGATAGCCTTCTTGGGGAATTAGGAGAGTGAAAATCTGAATCCTGACATCTATTTTCTATGCCAAGAGGTTAAGTGCGAGAGCACTTGTTTCCAGCAATGCTTATTGTTGTGTTTTTGTGTTGCGTTTATTTGTTGTTTTGTTGTTTTTTGTGACACCATTTGGGGTTCAAATTATCAGAAATCCATCTTCTCGTGGAGCGGTCCGGCTATGGTAGCCTTCTTAGGGAGTAGGATAGTGATAATTTGTGACTCCTGTGTCTATTTTGTATGCCTTTAATGTCAAGTGCAACAGCACTCTTATCGAGCAAATTTATTGTCTGTTTTTAGTGCATTTTTGATCATTTTTTTGATGTTTTTGAAGTGCTGGTTTGAATTCGTCCCTGGGTGGGATGAATTCCAGCTGTAGAATTCATCCTTGGGTGGGACGAGCGCTAACCTGAGTGTTCTTCCCAGTCAAGGATGAATTCTAGCTCAAAAGGCCTATTTAAGGGCCAAAAATTGCATTTGGGCTCATTTGTGTCATTTTTTTCTTGCAATTTTGGAGCTTTGGGAGGAGGAGATAATTCTGCAAAGCGAAGCGCTGCTGGAATTCTCTCTGCCATCATGAGTGCACAAACTGGTTCGAGCGGCGGAGCCGAGGCAAATCCTGTAAGTGTCCTCTAGAGCTTATTTTTGTTTAAAATTGCACTTGTTTTATTTACTTGTTTTTGCAATGCTGTTTTTGAAAATGTGTTTTAAAACTTAAATCTTGAATCTGGATTTGAATTTTCTTTTTATTCTGTACAGTTATTTTCCATGATTTTTTTATTTTTTTTTGTTGAATTGTTTTCTTTTGCAGGTTCGGAGCCGGTACCGTGTACCCACCGCCTTTGCTGAGGCGCGGGGTGCACTGACTGATGGTGATTGGGAATGGCTTGAGGCCCTTGGGCTCAAGAAGGTGTCTCGACTGGAGCCTGTGGTCCCAGATAAGGCCTATCTTATGACCCTGATCAAACTTTGGGATCCTCGGACCAACACGTTCCATCTTTCGACAGGGGAGATGACTGTAACTTTGGAGGATGTCTATTGGTTGCTTTAGATTTCGATAGACATACTGCCTATTAGGACATCGCCGCATGATCAACAGACTGCTGTACTTACGAGATGCTTTGGGCATGGGAAGCGGCTGGGTGTAACGAACCCAGTGGAGACAGCTGAGGTGGACTGCCAGACTGGAGGGATTTTTGTTGGTTGGTGGCAGGAGAGGGGGGTGTTAGGAGTGAGGCACGCATTCTTGATGGGCCTTATTTATAACATACTTCTCCCTAATTCGTCAGGCATGAGGTTCTCGTGGAACCTGCTAGATTTGGTATGGTAGTTGGTAGAGTGCCCGATAGAGGCACCACTGATTTTGAGATGGGGACAAACATTGTTGGCACAACTCTACGGGGAGCTGTATGCGGTCCGCTTTCGGCAACAAAAGGGCATCAGTTGCAGTTATCTACTACAGTGCTGGGGTTGGAAGCACATAGTAGTGGAGAGGCCAACTGGGTTACCATGGATGACTCGGGCTGCGATGGATGACATGGAGATAGGCTATGCAATTTTGTGGCGGTGGTCTGCGGAGTAGGGGCAGAGTCGGCGATGGGCAGGTGCTGTAGAGCACTATGCCGATGCCTTTTCTCGGCTCACTCCTGGGGAGGTGTATTGGCACCCTTATCAGGACTGTCCATCCTGGCCAAAGGCTGGAGAGTGGCTCTATCAGGTATGCAGGGAGCGGTGGTTGACTGGGAGGCACGGGACAGAGCATGAGTTGTTTTCATACAGTCGGGTTACACGACAGTTTGGGGTGTGCCAGGGGTTGCCCGGTGAACCCGTGGTCTATCGGCAGTGGGGAGATGAGAGGGATTTAGATCCACCTATCATCGCTCCATTGGGAAAGGAGTCAAATGTGGTTATTGATGTCCCAAACGTAGATGATTTCAGGACTACTACTAAGTATGACTCGTGGTGGGTACTACAGCAATGGAGAGGAGAGGGGCCACTGGGAGGCACAGAGGTGGTAGTGGAGGGTGCTGAGGTAGTAGGGGATGATTGGGGAGGTCCATTGGATGATGCAAACATGTTGGGTGATGATGATGTAGACTTGGGCGCTCCGGATCAACCGGACATGCAGGACATGGATGAGCAGTGGGAGCCAGAGCGAGCTGCTATTCCAGAGGATCCTGTTCGTCAGGCAGACATAGAGGAGGTGGAGTCTGAGATACGTGCTAAAAATGTGTGACTGACAGAACTGCTATGAATATGGGATCTGGAGTTGGGGGATGCGAGGCGGGAGAGGGATCTCCTACAGTTTGAGTTGGTAGAGCGGGATAGGGTTTTGGCACAGTGCAACGATGCGGTGTCATACTATCATCGACGAGAGGCAGAGTGGTGTCGTCACCGGATAGAGTTGGAGAGGGAGGTCATCCACCTTGGTGGGTGACTTCCTAAGCCCTCGGTCAGTGGATCTTCTCATCGGATGAGGGATAGTGCGACTGAGCAGTCAGCATCATCTCATCACTGACGATTAGATGAGGGAGGTGATAGCAGGAATGATGCAGAGGCTGGTAGTATAGAAGCAATGCAATGGTGTACACCCATAGCCAAGCCCAATCAAGGGCAGAAGCTTCGAAAGGTACACAAGAAGCAGGCACAAGTCACATTCGATTCAGTCTTGAGGACTTGGTCATACCGCCTTATCAGTCTGGCTTACAAAAGAATTCGATTCAGAATCCTCGGTGGGGTATGCCCATTCAAAGCAGCCCCTTTCGGGAAGACGCCCTACATGTAGACCTTGATGTAAACAGAGAATCACCTTTTAAGGTTAGACATGAGTGGCCATAGCGTGATGAAGCGCTAGAAAGGCACACTATCCATTTGGAGGGACAACGTGGATATGGCATCCCTTCTTTACTTCCTATCAGGACAGAAAGACAAAATTTGGAGCGTAGGGCTCCTTACACAGGGCAAGCTAACTTCGCTCGCCCCGTCCAAACCCATGAAAGAGAGTACGAAGAAAGCCATCACATTCCTCGAGGAAAACAAACAGTGCGGGAACCTTGCATTTTTGCACTTGCTAGGTATCATGATCATACATCAAGGCTTGAGCCTCAAGTACATGTCGCCCACCTCGACAGAGGGAAGCGGCCCATTGAAACTTTAGATTAGCAAACTTGAGGCAGACACATAGGAGACACATTTGAACCTCCTGAGCAAAATAGGGTAGACCAAATTGACCCGATAGTTGCTAGACAGACCACCCGTCAAGCCCAAATCATGCGGCTTAAACAAAGTCATCAAGAGATAGAGTATCGACACCGCTTGGATAGAGAGCACATGCAACGCGAAGCGGATGAGTTACACTATGAACTACCTAAGAGGGAGCCAACCCCTCACATCCAAAGGGCTAAACAATATGAGAGGCATAATTCGTTGGTGCAAGACAGGTCTCCACGACCTCGTCAAGCTTTGCCTCCGAGACCTTATAGACCCGAGAGGGAGGCCACTCCCCGAAACAATGATGGGTACCTTCAGCGAGGACTCAATCAAGGTCATGGGTCTCACCCAGAGACTCCTCAAGAACTTTATGAGGAGTATGAACCAGAAATAGAATATGCTAAAACTCCCCATCAAGGCAGGAGGATTGCCATTCGGCCACCCCTCCATAGGCCCCCAGTTTACCATAACTTACAACGGGAGCGAACAAGAGAGGAAGAAATAAAATCTTCCGATGCATACCAAGCGCTATTAGAGCTTTTAGAGTCTATGGAGACAAAAGCTGCTGGGCATCAAAAACCCACATTACGTCAACTTCGTAATAATTCGGTGCATCCCTCAGTGCCTACACCTCTTTACCCCGGGCACTTCAAGCTGCCTCAATTGGCAATCTTTAAAGGTGAAGAGGACGCACAAGAACACGTTACAAGATTTCTAAGCCAATGCTTCGACATCCAAGATAATGACACATTGTTGCTTAGAACGTTCATAACCACATTCGCAGGCCCTGCCTCGGATTGGTTCACACAACTACCTAAACACAACATAAGCAACTTAGATCAATTAGTAGATGCATTTCTTGAACGCTTTGCCTTCAACACAAGGAAGAAGGCATCACTGAGTGATCTGGTGAGCCTCAGGCAATTTGAGGAAGAAACAATGGCAGCATATGGGAATCGATGGAGAGCTTTACTTTCTAAGTTACCCTACCGTCCCCCTATGACTGATCTCACGCAGATGTTTGCAAAAAGTTTCTTAAAATCAATCTCTGGTCTATTGTTGCTACGACAATACGACAACTTAGAAGAAGCTTTGGTGCAAGCCAGAGTTATAAAAGAGATTAGATAGGTGAAGGTGCAATCGCCAAGCCTAAAAAGAAAGAGTGGAATAAAACCACTAAAATCGGGACAACGCAACCACAACACGCTACAGTCAACCAAGTTGTGATAAATGTTCCCACGCCTGTGCCAGAAATGCAACCTTAAAAGGCTAATTACCAGGTAGTGCCTCCTGCTTATGAAAGAGATAATAGAAGACAGGAGAAAAATCAGCAGCGTCGCCCTAGGAGACAATTCACCCCTTACACGGAGTCCAAGGACTCCCTATTTGACCACTTGTCAGTGACAAATTTAGTCACTCTACCAGAAATTCAAAATATAGACCCTAATGCTACTAAGCCTAGGGGATACAGAGAGGAATTGTATTGTAGATTCCATAGGCGCAGAGGACATGATTTAAATGGATGCTGAAAGTTCAAAGAACTAATCCAGGATTTGATCAACAATAGAACATTGGCCGTGGACAACCCCATAGCACCAAACAATCAACAAATGGGGGTATTCAAGGACCCTTTGCCTGCCCACGAGGCACAGGAAAAACCACTCCAGATTAACGAGGTGCGACAGAATCTTCCCATGCAGGGATTTGTCGGAATGATTAGCATAGTAACAAGGAACAGAAGGTACCCAACAGTTGCCCCTGAAGTAGCTACGAGGGAAGTTCCGACAACGTCGCAGCCTCAACAACGCCCAACGCAACTGTCTCCGCCTAGACCCGAGGTTACGATACGGACCAAACTCACGCAGAGTTTGCAGACCACATCGGCTAGGCTGTCCATTTACGAGCTTATTCAACAGTCAGCACCCCATAGGGAAGATCTTATGGACATTTTAAAAGCCATCGAATTATAGCCTCACGAAGCAAATTCTTTCAACAATTTTGTGGGACATGTGAAACAATGTACGGAGCCGGTCATCACATTCAGATAAGACGAAGTCAAAACAATATCAAATGACATGGCAGATCCACCCCTGCACGTTATCGTGTGGGTCAATGAGATCCCGTACAAGAGAGTGTTGGTAGATACTGGCTCGTCCAGTAACATCATTACCACTGTAGCCTTAAAACATTTGAAGCTGCCAGCCTCTCACATCACAGCCTCCACATACACACTATGAGCTTTCAACGATGCAATATGCTCGACAGTCGGCACCGTTGTTCTGCCTGTCCAGGTAGGACAAAAGACAATACCTATATTGTGCCATGTGTTGGAAGGCGAGATGGCTTATAATATACTGCTAGGGCGACCTTGGATCAGGGACATGAAGTGTGTCCCTTCGATCGCCCACCAGTGCTTAAAGTATGCTTATGAAGGAGAAATACATGTAGTCCCAATGGACTTAGAGCCCTTTAAGTATTACAATGCGATACAATTCATGCCTCAATCGACCCTCCCTTCAACACATTTGGATTTCGAGTTAAATCCATCTAAATAGGGTCCAATACTGCAGGCACCACTGGTGACCAACAAGGCAAAATCCCAGCCAGGTGAGACTTCATCACCTGCTTCTTCATCATCAACGCCACCTATCATGGCCCAAGAGCAGGACAAGGGAAAACAGATCATGGAAGAGGTCAAACCCTTAAAAGAAAGGTTGCCCACAATTTCAACGATATCAACAGAAGAAACACCTCGCACAACAGAAACTAAGACTCCTGAACCACCAAACATGGAATGGACTCAGGAAGGACTATCGTTTCCTCTCACCCAATCATCAAAAATCACTGTTGAAATGGCCAGTACGGGACTGGGGGAATATTTAGTTCAAAATGTTGTGGCGACGCCAGCATTGGAGTCAGTACAAGACATGGGAAGACCTCGCCTTCCCATAGGGACAGTTGTTCCTCTAGGCTACCCTCCAAACCAGACGAATTTTGTGTATGGGGGCCTTGATCATGGTCTTGAACCATGCCAACAAAAGGAAGCAGACGAAGAGCCTTTTGTTGAAAAAATCAACTATCTGTCAAACCCAAACTTTGCCCTAAAATATCTCGATCAATGCAATTGGCATGGATACGGGCTAGGCAGATATGAGCAAGGGATGCGGGTCCTTTGCCAATCAAGATATCAGATGCCATATGACAAGTCAGGAGTAGGGTTCAACCACCCCCTGCCCTTAGACATCTTGGTTGAAAATATGCAAGGCCTAGAAATAGGCAACAAGGGGGCATTGGCACAAGATCCGTATGCCAATCCAAATACAAAATACACATTGGGAGACTACCTCCCAGGGTCAACAAACACCCCTGGAAACAGTAGCAATCCCTCTTCTTTGCTAGAGAGAGGCAAAATTTCAGAGATTAATCCTAAAAGAGAACATCAACGACTTCCAGACATCTTTTTGAAGCTATTCCCCATAGAGGTTCCAGCTGAACCAACACAGTGTCAAGAGAATTAGGTCCCTCCACCAAGAGTGGAACAACCACAATGGGACCAGATTAACTTACTGGAACAAGGAGGGTCCTCAATGTTGCAAGCAATAGTTGCTGAAGAGAACGAACATTTTTGGGTCTCCGAAAGTGATTCAAAAGATGAGACTAAGATGATCTATCTCAGACATGCACGACAGAATCACCGCCCTTTAACTCATGAATATCTAATGGGACAAATGGGCATACGGCTAGGGCATGAATGGTGGGTAGATCCAACAAGGTGGGACCAAGTATTGGATCCATGGCTCCAAATTCAAGATGAGCATCATCCACCTCGATATCCCATCATGACATCAGTGTCGAGAAAAGACCCTGCCATCATTTTCGCAAATAAAAACAAATTTGCACCTAGGGAAGATCCATTCGTGCCCGTTCCCGTAGAGCTAGATCCAGAGTATAGGGAACATCTGAAAGAATCGAGTTATCACACCCGGGGTTCTGGAGACCAAATTCATTCCATCCACATGATCTCCATTGATTTGACCGCACCCATCCGCAATACGGCCGATCCAACACGATCATTGCATCTAGACATAGATGCCATCGACTGGGATCGCGTCAATTCACCTTTATCACCATAAGAGTACTGGCATTTCGGTGAAATGCCTCATTTGACCCCAAGGACAACTCAAGAAATTTTTTAGGCTGAAGAGGGACCCGAGGTTCCAAATGCAGATTTAAACTCAGCCAATGATATCCTTTTGATCCCGACTCCACATCAGTTGGAGGAAGGATCCCACATGTCAGTCGAAGAAATGACTGACGTAGACATCGGCTTAGACCCAACAAATCCATAGATTATCAAGTTGGGGGTAAGTCTTTGCCCCAAAGAGCAAGCCGAATACATCGCCCTTCTCAAATAGAAGAAGGAGGTTTTTGCATGGTCATACCGAGACATGCCGGGACTAGACCTGCAGCTAGTCACGCACAACTTAACGCTTGATCCGACAATCAAGCCTGTAAAGAAAAAACTATGCAAGATGCACCCAACAGTGGCCTTGATGGTCAAAGACGAATTACAAAAGCTGTTGGATGCATAGTTTGTCATCTGCATGGATTTTTTGCCATGGCTGTCCAACATGGTTCCCGTCAAGAAGCCCGACAGGAGGATTCGCATATGCACTAATTTTTGATACCTAAACAAAGCGAGTCCTAAGGATGATTTCCCCTTTCCAAGCATCGACGCACTAGTAGATGCTACAACAGGTCATGAAATGCTCTCCCTAATGGATGGCTTCTCAGGATACAACCAAATTCGTATCAATCCTGAAGACCAACTTAAAACGGCGTTCACAATGCCTTGGGGGACATTTTGTTATAAGGTCATGCCTTTTGGCCTTAAAAATGCTGGCGCTACCTACCAACGTGCCATGACATACATCTTCCATGATTACATGCACAAAACTTTGGAAGATTACATGGATGATTTGTTAGCCAAATATCTTTTGTGCTCAGATCATCTTGGTGACTTAAGCAAGATTCTCGATCGCCTCATAGAGAATAAGGTCAGAATGAATCCCAAGAAGTGCGTATTTGGCATCACATCTAGAAAACTCTTGGGTTTTATAGTCTCAAAATGAGGCATCGAAGTTGACCCAAAGAAAGTCAATGCAATCCTTGAAATGGCTCCCGCAACTACCATCAAGCAGCTCAGAAGTCTGCAAGGAAAGGTCGTGTCGATTAAACGCTTCATAGCGCAATTATCTGACAAATGCCGACCAATGAACAAATTATTGCACAAGGGAGTTACATTTCACTGGGATGACGAGTGCCAGTCAGCCTTTGACGAAATCAAACAATACTTGGCTTCACCATCAGTATTGGCATCGCCTAGACCAGGAGTTCCATTCTACTTATACATCTTAGCTACTGAGGTGGCACTGGGTGCCATGCTAGCCCAAAAGAATGAACTTCACAAAGAACAGGCTACTTACTATCTTAGCCGCACCCTGGTCAGTTACGAACTTAACTATGCATACGTTGAGAAACTCTGCTTGGTAGTGGTGTTTGCTACCAAAAAGCTACGCCACTACATGTTGAGCAACACTACGTATGTTGTGTCTAAGGAGAATCCATTGTGATACATGATGAGTCGTACTTATCATAGTAGTCGCACGGAAAAATGGATCATGTTGTTGACGAAATTTGACATTGAGTTCATTCAACAAAAATCTATCAAAGGACAAGTCATAGCCGATCAACTAGCAGAGGCTCCTCTTGAAGACGATCAGCCTCTAGTCATAGAACTACCCGATTATGGGGTCTTCCATGTCTCAGAATCGCTAGATTTTGATGAGCCTGAGTCATAGGCCGACATAACCCTGTTCTTCAATGGTTCTAAATGCGAGCAAGGTGGTGGCGCAGGAATTGTATTCTTCACACCGCAGGGCGCTCCAATGCCCCTGTCATTTAAATTAAACTTCCAGTGCACCAACAATAATGTAGAATATGAACCATTGCTCCTAGGTCTTCAAACAACAATCGCCATGAACATCAAACGATTGAATATCTTTGGTGATTCGCTGTTAATAGTCAATCAAGTCAAAGGGGTATATCAATGCAAATGCCTAGTTCTAAAGGCCTATAAAGCCCTCATGGAAAAATTCTTGGAAAAACTTGAATGGTACGACATCGAGGCACTCCCTCGATCATCGAATTGTTTTGCGAACACAATGGCCTCCTTGGGGTCACTAATCCCACAAGACCTTTCCGGTGATATGACAACTATTCAAGTCAAAACCTTATCGCAATCCGCGATAGAGCGCGCAAGTTCAGACTTGACGCCAGGAATCCACATGATCTAGATTGAACCATCATCGGATAAGTTCTTTCGAATTCGAGATCATATGAAATGTGCCAACTGGGGTTCCTTGTTCTCCCCCACTCCCATTAATAGCAACACAACGCTATTCTTACAAGTTCTATCCCATTCAACATTTGTTAGGTAAGAACTTTGAAAGGGATTGGTTGTTCATACTATCAAGGTTTCTGACCAACAGGACTGGTATTTACCCATAAGAGACTACCTCAAGTTAGGTAATCTTCCCTTTGGATTGATGCATGCCGCAAAACGAACATTCAAGCAGAAAGCGGCTAAGTATGTCTTGATAGGAGACATTTTGTATCATCGTAGTTATGACGGAATTCTTCTTCGTTGTTTGGACCAGCAAGAGTCCACTTGGGCAGTCGCCCAAGCGCACGACGGTACATGTGGTGGTCACTTTAGTGGTATGGCCATCGCAAAGCGCATTCTCCGCATGGGCTATTATTGGCCATCTTTAGAGCAAGATTGTTGCGAATATGTCAAGAAGTGCGTGAAATGTCAACATCATGCCAATTTGATGCACGTACCTTCCCAAGCCCTACAGACAGTCCAGTCTGCTTGGCAATTTTCGTAGTGGGGCCTCGATCTAATCGAAAAGATCTCCCCTGCATCGTCAGGCCATCACACTTTTATCATAACGACCACAAAGTATTTTACAAAATGGGTGGAAGCAATTCCGTTAACCTCAACAAAAGGACCCCGCATTGTGGAGTTCATCTTGCATAACATCATATGTCATTTTGGTATTCCATCCAAAATAATATCGGATAATGGGCCATCATTCAAGAACAAAGACGTGCATGCTTTGACCACAAAGTACAAAATTCAGCACATCTTTTCAACGCCCTATTATCCGCAAGCAAACGGGCAAGCAGAGGCATCAAACAAAACACTAGTGGCCATCCTTAAAAAGACAGTCACAGACAGTCATAAGGATTGGCATGTACAAATCCCACTTGCCCTTTGGGCTTACCGCACTAGCGTTCGGACGCAAACTGGTGCAACTCCATTTTCTCTCGTGTATGGCTCAGAGGCAGTAATGCCTCTCGAGTTAGAAATACCTTCCCTTCGCATATCAATGCAGGAGTTCATCGATGATGACACTGCGCGGCAGGCCCGGTTAGACCAACTTACGTTGCTTGACGAATGACTCGTGAATGCTCTCGAGCACTTACGTATCTATCAAGAGCGACTTAAGAAAGCTTACAACACGAAAGTTCACCTAAGGGACTTTCAGGTTGGTGATTTGGTTTTGAAGGAAAACCAACAGAACTCTAATTTTCCGTCCCACCTAAGGGACAAGTTCGTGGCAAATTTGTTAGGTCCATATGTCATTGATACCAAAATAGGACCCGAGACGTACCGGCTAGCTTCTCTTGACGGTATCAAGGAAACAGAACCCTTGAATATCAATCATTTGCGACCATTTTATATCTAAGAAAGTCATATCCCAAAAATGCTCCAAGGATCCATCAAATCACTTGGTCAAAACCCAAAAATCTCCAAGGATTATCGCAATCACTTGGTCACCCCAAAAATCTCCAAGGATTATCGCAATCACTTGGTCACCCCAAAGAGCTTTAAGGATTATCGCAATCACTTGGTCACCCCAAAAAAGCTCCAAGGATTATCGCAATCACTTGGTCACCTCAAAAATCTCCAAGGATTATCGCAATCACTTGGTCAACCCAAAAAGCTCCAAGGATTATCGCAATCACTTGGTCAACCCAAAAAGCTCCAAGGATTATTACAATCACTTGGTCACCCCAAAAAAGCTCCAAGGATTATCGCAATCACTTGGTCACTCAAAAAGCTCCAAGGATTATCGCAATCACTTGGTCACCCCAAAAAGCTCCAAGGATTATCGCAATCACTTGGTCAACCAAAAAGCTCCAAATATTATCGCAATCACTTGGTCACCCAAAAAATCTCCAAGGATTATCGCAATCACTTGGTCAACCAAAAGCCCCAAGGATGTCCACAATCACTTGGTCAAAAATAAAAAATAATCAAAAACAAAAAAAAAATTGCATCTCATGTCTAGGCATACTCAAATTCATCAATCGAGAGCTCTTATCGTACCTCATATTCATATTAACAAAAATAAATCCATCAAAAATACAAAAACATGTAGCTAAATTAAGCATTGCATCCATACGCTGCATATTTGTGGTTGTATAAGTCAAAGGCACCATAGGCTGTAATGGCTCTGATAAACCATCTTGTTCAACACTGTTCCATTTTACAAAAACAACAAAAACACCATGCATT
The DNA here is from genome assembly GCA_028583015.1 of Wollemia nobilis. Taxonomy (NCBI): domain Eukaryota; kingdom Viridiplantae; phylum Streptophyta; class Pinopsida; order Araucariales; family Araucariaceae; genus Wollemia; species Wollemia nobilis. Next base: position 1,124,828 of record JAQPPZ010000383.1, on the reverse strand, counting down.
GCATTTACAACACTAGAGTCAGTGGTCTTTTAATGTATCAAGGATTTTCATGATTCAGTCAACATTCTGCTCTTTAGCCATGTAATGTATCAAGTCAAACAGATTTTACGAAGGTAGAATTTCACTTGAAATACACCTTGTTACGGAACGTCCCAACACAAATTAAACAAATAAAACAACTCCTAAGTTGTGTGAACGAAAGATGAAACCTGCACAGTAATCCAATCACCAAAAGCGAAACGGTTATCTTGCTCATCCCCCTATGCGAATGACCCCAAGAATGCTGAGAGTTGGCAAAAGGACAAGCATCCTCCCTACCCAATTCCCTAAGAATCCATAGTTCTCAATAGTTGCAAAACATCAAAAATTTGCAAAATGTCAAAAATAAATTACTTGAAATATTACAGTGCAAAAATCAAAGGCACAAACAATAGTGATTTTCATCACTCCATATCCCCAATCCCTTACTCAAATGAAAAACAAATCAAAATAAACAGTGATCTTATCACTACAAATGAGCAAGTATCCCAATACAATTGAAGAAAAGAAGGGAGTGGAACTTGAATCCCTGGAACTCTCAGCATTCTAAAAGGTCATGGGGCAAGCCTCAGTACTGGTTTGGTTGATATCCTTTTGGTAACTGGCGGTAAACTTCTCGCATGACGATATATCTGTCACATTAACTTGCGTACAGATCAATGTTTGCATGTGGATGAGCTAGCTTATGGCATCCTGGATAACATCGCAGATTAATCTAACTAAATACAACAAAGGAGTTAGTGGAGCTAATTAGGTGATCCTCAGTACAGGTTCGGTTGAAAGCCCATCTGGCACTGGCGGTATCCTGATAAATACCACAATAATGAACTCAATCACACACACGGGGATGTGAAATAGCTGGGTCAAAAACAAGTCTGATTCATACCTTCTTAAAAAGTCTTGTAAGACAAAGTACAGTTGTGGCTAGTGAGTTAAGACCGTCTAAGTCTCAGAAAACCTTAGCTACAGTTATAAACCAACTGCGCTACTTTTCATCCTTACAATAACATCAAAAAATACAAAAAGAGAAACCACATGTATACAAACAAGAGCGTCTTAAACAGCCTATGGTGTCGTAACCAAGCACCACAAATATAATTCATCAATTTCACTTTGCATATCAAAAAGAAATAAAAAACATTTGCATTCATCATAACATAAGCATTCATCAAAATAAATAAACATGCATACATCCATAGTCATTAACCATCATGCATAACAAAAATCACATCATCACATGTAAAAACCATAATAAACCGGTATATATATATATATATATATATATATATATATATATATATATATATATATATATCGTCAAAAAGATGCCCGCAGGCTACAAAACCGGTCCTCAGACCCCGTAATCATATCCAAAAACCCAACCTAAAGCATCGACCACCATAATCCCGCAGGATCGGTGTGATGGGAACTACCCCCCGTGGTGTGGGTCCTATGGGACCCTGCAGGGCGGCTACTGCCAGCCCTTGCATCATGCCTGCTATCGCTTCCCTCATCTAATCATCGACGATGAGATAATGCTGACTGCTCAGTCGCACTATCCCTCGTCCGGTGAGAAGATCCACTGATCGAGGGCTCAGGAAGTTGCCCACCAAGGCGGATGACCTCCCTCTCCAACTCTATCCGGTGACGACACCACTCTGCCTCTCATCGATGATAGTATGACACCGCATCGTCGCGCTGTGCCAAAACCCTATCCCGCTCTGCCAGCTCAGACCGTAGGATATCCCTCTCCCGCCTCGCATCCCCCAACTCTAGATCCCGTATCCGTAGCAGTTCTATCAGTCGTGCATTTTTAGCATGTATCTCAGACTCCACCTCCTCTGTGTCTGCCTGACGAACAGGATCCTCTGGAATAGTAGCTCGCTCTGGCTCCCACTGCTCATCCACGTCCTGCATGTCCGGCTGATCCGGAGTGCCCAAGTCTACATCATCATCACCCAACATGTCCGCATCATCCAACGGACCTCCCCAATCATCCCCTGCTGCCTCAGCACCCTCCACTGCCACCTTCGTGCCTCCCAGTGGCCCCTCTCCTCTCCATCACCGTAGTACCCACCACGAGTCATACTCAGTAGTAGTCCCGACGTCATCTACGTCCGGGATGTCAATAACCACATCTGACTCCTCGCCCAATGGCGCGGTGACAGGTGGATCCAAATCCCTCTCATCTCCCCATCGTCGATAGACCACGGGTTCACCAGGAAACCCCTGGCGCACCCCAAACTGTCATGTAACCCGGATATATGAAAACAACTCATGCTCCATCCCGTGCCTCACAGTCAACCACCGCTCCCTGCGTACCCGACGGAGCCACTCTCCAGCCTCTGGCCAGGCTAGACAGTCCCGATAAGGGCGCAAAAATACCTCCCCAGGAGTGAGCCGAGAAAAGACATCGGCATAGTGCTCTACGACACACTCGCCCATCGCCGACTACGCCTCTGCTCGCGGACCGCCGCCACAAAACTGCATAGCCTATCTCCGTGTCATCCATCACAGCCCGAGTCATCCACGGTAACCCGGTTGGCCTCTCCACTACTATGTGCTCCCAACCCCAGCACTACAACAGATAACTGCAACTAACGCCCTTCCGCTACCGACAACGGACCGCATACAGCTCCCCGTAGAGTTGTGCCAACAATGTTTGTCCCCATCTCAAAATTAGTGGTGCCTCTATTCGGCACTTTACCAACTACCATACCAAATCCAGCAGGTTCCACGGGAACCTTGCGCCTAACGAATAAGGGAGAAGCATGTTAGAAATAAGGCCCATCAAGAATGCGTGCCTCACTCCTAACACCCCCCTCTCCTGCCACCAACCAACCAAAATCTCGCCAGTCTGGCAGTCCACCTCAGCTGTCTCCACTAGGTTCGTTACACCCAACCGCTCCCCATGCCCAAAGCATCTCGTAAGTACAGCAGTTCGCTGATCACGCGATGATGTCCTAATAGGTAGTCCGTCTATCAAAATCCGAAGCAACCGATAGACATCCTCCAAAGTTACAGTCATCTCCCCTGTTGGAAGATGGAACGTGTTGGTTCGAGGATCCCAAAGTTTGATTAGGGCCGTAAGATAGGCCTGATTCGGGACCACAGGATCCAGTCGAGACACCTGCTTGAGCCCAAGGGCCTCAAGCCATTCCCAATCACCATTAGTCAGTGCACCCCGCGCCTCAGCAAAGGCGGTGGGTACACGGTACCGGCTCCGAACCTGCAAAAGAAAACAATTCAACAAAAAAAATAAAAAATCATGGAAAATAACTGTACAGAATAAAAAGAAAATTCAAATCCAGTTTCAAGATTTAAGTTTTAAAACACATTTTCAAAAACAGCATCGCAAAAACAAGTAAATAAAACAAGTGCAATTTTAAACAAAAATAAGCTCTAGAAGACACTTACAGGTTTCGCTTCGGCTCCGCCACTCGAACCAGTTTGTGCACTCATGATGGTAGAGAGAATTCCAGCAGTGCTTCACTTTGCAGAATTACCTCCTCCTCCTAGAGCTCCAAAATCGCAAGAAAAAAATGACACAAATGAGCCCAAATGCAAGTTTTGGCCCTTAAATAGGCCTTTTGAGCTGGAATTTGTCCTTGACTGGGACGAACGCTCAGGTTAGTGCTCGTCCCACCCAGGGACGAATTCTACAGCTGGAATTCGTCCCACCCAGGGACGAATTCAAACCAGCAATTCAAAAACATCAAAAAAATGATAAAAAATGCACTAAAAACAGACAATAAATTTTCCCGATAAGAGTGCTGCTGCACCTGACATTCAAGGCATACAAAATAGACACAGGAGTCACAAATTATCACTATCCTACTCCCTAAGAAGGCTACCATAGCCGGACCGCTCCACGGGAAGACGAATTTCCCATAATTTGAACCCCAAATGGTGTCACAAAAAACAACAAAACAACAAATAAACGAAACACAAAAACACAGCAATAAGCATTGCCAGAAACAAGTGCTCTCGCACTTAACCTCTTGGCATAGAAAATAGATGTCGGGATTCAGATTGTCACACTCCTACTTCCCCAAGAAGGCTATCATAGCCGGACCGCTCCACGGGAAGAAGGGTTGGCGACAATTTCACCCCATTAGGGCATCACAAAAAGGGTTAACACCCACCAAAAACAGGTCCAGATGTTGAAAAAATTGCACATGCTTAACGATAAACCATCTAAAGGCACCCTTGAACAAGTCATCTTGGGTCAAGCGACTCGTCGCTTTTCTCATGAAGGTCATTCCCTCATCGATTTGTCGCTTGAGGGGGTAGTCACACTTAGTCACCAATCAAAAATCACACACCCAATTAAGGAAAACGACATGCATTCAAAGAATCATTGACAAAGACAATCATGCCCCTGCTTGGGGCAGCAAACAAGCGACAATCAAATCAATCAAACACTTGGCATTTCGTGAATCATGAACACAAGGTTCCCCTGAGGATAAAAGGTTGCGCCCTTTGCCTAATCATGACTGATCAATGTCTAAGTTCAAGTCACACCTCACCAAAATAGGTTAACACTTGAAATCAAACTCCTTAGCTCGTCAGAAGAAAGGATTCAAGAATGCATGCCCTTTCCACGCTTGGGGCATCAAAAGTTGGTTAGGTTACCAAGAAACCCTAATCATTAGTGCTTTGGTTATCTATTTTTGCTCGGCGCTGCGCTATGCACAGCGCATCCCAAAAAGGGGCATCCGTAGACACCAAAACAAGCACCAATCCGATTATGTGACTGCAAACACTGATCGCTTTGACAAACACAGCCCCCAGGGCAGCCCTCAGAGGTCAAACAGTGGTCCTAACCACTTTCATAGAAATTTTGTAAGGTCAGGAAGCAATTTGGCACATTTAGACACTTTTCTCAGTATTCGTCTCACCTAGGGACGAATACTAACTAGAATCTGTCTCACCCAGGGATGAATTCTGAAATCGTCTCACCCAGGGACGAATTCCAAGTTTAACGGGCAAAAAGAAGAATGGTGCCAAGTGGCAGCCCAGGACAGTCAGTTGATGACTCCTACCTCGCACGCGTGTGTGGGCGGACAGAGAGGCCGTTAGAGTACTGTCACAAGGTCAGTTATGATAACCCAAGTCAATGGAGGACTCCCTCCCTCATGGGAAGACATGACTGCCACATGGCACCTATGACCAACACATGGCATTTGTGCTTCCCTCTCAAAAGAGACCCCATGGGTCTATAAAAGGTGGGACTTTTCTCACCCAAAATGATAGATTGAAGGAGATTTCAAGCAACGAAGTGCTGTCGAGTTGAACACCCATTTGCATCCCCTTTGATTCACCTTCTCACATCCACCAATATCTTTTGCAAGGGAGGTTGTTGGGTGGCTTCTGGAAGCTTGAATCTGACCCAAAGCCAACATATGGACACCTAAACCAACCAATTTGCAGACATCCCAATCCTAAGAGGTTTTGGGCCCATCCCTAGTGGATTGGTGCCGAAATCAAGTGCCAACGGTGGGAGGCCCACTTGGGCGCCCCCGCACTTTCTGAGTTTTAAAGCATTCTAGATTATTGTTTTAGTTTGCATATCGTGTTATTTTGTTTGGTTAACTCATAGCTTCAATTTTGTAACATTTTGATCAGATTTTATCACGTTTTGTGTCGCTTTGTTGTTTCACTAACTTGCAGGTGGCGATATCGAATTCCCGAGGATAGAGGCCAAATTGGGAGAATCCGACCATCTGGGTCATCCCAAAATGGCCCCAATTACATAACCCCCCTGTTTGCAGGCATTTTGCAAGTCCCGAGATTCGACATTGGAGCAGCAGCAGGTCGACTTTTCCAACACGGAAGAATTCGTCCCACCCAGGGACGAATAGCAGTCAGAATTCGTCCTGCCCAGGGACGAATTCCAATTGAAGGCAGATTGGCCAACTGTTTCAATGGCAGTGGCTCTCTGGTGATGTCTTCTGTCCTCTGTCAGATTTTCAGGTCATTTAGAGTCATTTTGTCTATCGATTTGGCTAATTATTTACATACATCTTTTGGCGATTTTAGAGAACAAACACTTACTATTTGCAACAGGTGCTACTGACATCTTCATTGTTTCTTTGTTCGCAGGAGGAGCAGCAGAGGTTAAGGACTCATCGACATCAGCGGCGGCATCATCTTGGCCCGCCCATTTTGCATGTGGGCACGCGGAAGGAGAACACTTACCAAGATTGTAACCGGATCCGTTTAACGCTCCTAGCCCCTAAAAAGGGAGGAGGCGATTTTGTAACCGTGTTGGATAAGTTTAATAAAAAGGGCTGTGACTTCTCTTCAAAGCTTTTGTAACTCGTTTCAGTCTATTTGCCTCTTTCATTTTAATGCATTTCTTGTTTTAGGGCTTAGGCGCTGTTTCAATTCGAATGCATCTAAGTAGTTGTTCTTTCTGAAAAGCTTCCGGAATCTCGTGCTTTCAAGCGCAATACTAATGGATGCTTTGTAGACATTTTGATTGAAATAAATTCTTAGCTAGATTTGAGAATTTAAATAAACTAGCAATAGGCAATTAAAATCTCGTGATAAAGAAATTGTCACACGGAAAGATAGTGGTGTGAATCCAGGTGGTGGTGATATTTTTTCCTTTGCTTTTTACCTTGTGCTCATTCGAAAATTCGGCCGTTCTTTTAAATCGTCATTTGATTCTCGCTACGTGCAGATTAGCAAACAGTTCCAGTCATGTAAATCGCTTATTGGCAACTTAGAACCCACAAGACCGTGGACATCATTCGAGAATTTATCAAAGTCCTTTGTCTCGTAATGGTGAAAATTTTGATGTCTAGAGGGAACACGATGATAGTGCTGTGTACGGTAAAATATGTATACACTGAATAGGGACGATTATGGATGGTGGAAACACAGAGTAGAGAGATATTTTTCTCCCTTTGATCACAGTCAGATAACGGCAACATTTATTAGTATTGGTGGTCGTGAAAGTGACTTCAACCTGCCCTCCACTGAAAATTATATGCCTGATGACCTATCTCCTCAACGGAGGGGTATTCGGGTGGCTAGGGCTTTAGGAAGCTTCACATTGTTTACACCACACACACTCCATTCCTATTCAAAAGTGCTCTCACTCTTATTTTAAATTGTCTCTTTCAACTTTATCCAGTCTTTTGTCAATCTGTAGTAGGTTTAAAGGTTTTTGGTTTCTTTTGTGGGATTAATATAAGTCACAGTATGGGTGGGGTAGTTGGTCCTCCTACTTTTTATGGAAGTCATACACTGTTACCATTACAATTCTAATGACATATTCCTGTGTTGTTCCTGTGTTGTGGGGTAGTTGGTCCTCTTATTTTTTATGGAAGTCATATACTGTTACCATTACAATTCTAATGACATATTCCTATGTTGTAATTTTGTTCTATTTTGAAATTTGTGTCCACGTCCATGACTTTAACTCACATCGTCAAATCCGCGTGTAAGAAAAAATAAAAAATGGGCGGCAAGGGATGTGGACGTCAACCGTTCATAACTTGACCGCAAGTGCAAGTGGACGTCTGCGTCCATGACTTTATCGACATTGTCAAACCGCGTATCAGAAAACACAAAAAATGGACGGCAAGTGGGAATTGGACGTCAATGGTTCATAACTTTCTCGCACATCGTCAATCCGCGACGTCAAAAAAGACAGGAAAAAATAGACAGGAAGTGCAAGTGAACTTCCGTGTCGATAACTCTCTCCGACATCGTCAAATCCGCGAGGTAGAAAACAAACAGGAAAAAATAGACAGGGAGTGCAATTGGACGTCCCGGTCGACGACTCTCTCCTTCATCGTCAAATCCGCGTGCCAGAAAAAACAAAAACAGAAATGGACAGCAAGATTAATGAAACAGGAGAGGGAACATGGACACGATGATAGTGTCGTCGTCTTATAAAATTTGTTCAATGCATCAATGGAATTATTCTTATAGCTAGAAGATATATGTACAATAATCATGTTTATCTATGATTTCATCTTCTTTTTTAATTTCAATAGAGAATCAATTAAAAATTTTGAGAGGTAAGTTGTACCTTTTCCAAATGTTTTTTCTCTTAAGAGCCATTTAATTAAGGTATTTATGGTTACAATAAATGCTAATCGAAGGTTTATAGTGTCTATAATTTTTTCTCAAAATATATTTGTTAAACTTATTAAGTTCACCCAATATAAGAAAGCAAAACAAACTAAGTAAAATAAATTTATTTCTTGTCATATCAAGAAGAACATTTGTTTTCATTTTTCCATAAAGTTAAAATTGTTGGCATAAGCTTCACACGCCTTATGATAACTTCCCCATACAACCATTTATCAATATAAATTTGCGAAACATATGACACATCAATTAGCATGATTGTAAGTAATTATTTTAATCCATTATTTCTTTTTGCTGAATTTTGAACCCATGAATATACGTGGTTGTAACCTTTTCAACATATAATAGCTCTAGGAATCTTGCGAGAAGTATTTGTTGGAGTTAAACACTTATGATGAGCTACACAATGAGCTCGAAGTGTCATTTTTTGAAAAATGATAAAAGCATATGGTTTTGTTTAATTATCCAAGGGGTTAATTCTAAATGTTCTATCCATAATTCCATTTCTACAATATAAACATGTTATATAATATCAATGGATCATTTCTATTCTATCCTAAAATCCTATGAATACATTGTATTTTTTTTTTATTTATAAATATATTTAAAGAACCTACAAATTCTCATGTTAAACAATATTTAAACATCATCAATATTTTTTATTAAATTTTATGTTATAATTTAATTACTAAAATAGGATCTCACTCAGAATTTTATATCATTAGCTAAAAGTGCTTCAATACATATTGCCTATCCACATATATATCAAAGTAGTTAGCTAAGATTAATTGTTTAAAGTTATCATATACATGAATGATGTCCAAGGATATATTCTAAATAATAACATGCATATGTAATATAATGAGGTACATGCCATATTATTAATCTTGTAAAGTAACATTGGTATTTTATTTCTATATTTTTATGATTTATTATAAAATTTATACACTCATAGAATGAGATATAATACAAATTAGTTGAATTTTATTTCTAGTACAAGAATATTCATCATCCTTATATAAAACAACATGCAATATATATAAATATCAAAGAGAAACATGTACATCAACCATTTCATGTACTAAGAGTCATTATATTATAATAAATTTATATAATTTTTTAACATTATATTCTTTTAATAACACATTACAATAATAAACATGTCCATTTATCAAATTTGATTTAAAATTTGGACATAGAATAACATTTTTCATCATGTGAGTTATCATTCCATAATATTGGAAAAACATACATGTTTCTAAACTTTTAGAAATAATAACATTTATTTCTAATACCTTAAGAACACAATAATATGCTCACATATCCTTTATATAGGGGGAATGATTACAATGTAATATAGCATTGACATGAAAATGGTATATTCAAAGGTAAAACCATACATTTAAAGGAAAACACACACATCTACATAGTACATAGTCATTTCACGTGAGAAAACTTAATGGGAAAAACCATGGGAAACATTTTTTTTTATTATTTATTCAATTATGAAGACCAATAACATTTATAATAATTTTAGAATTGAAAATGGGTCCCACTAAGATTTCATATTTTCTTGTCATTTATTTACTATTTACATTGCTATGTCCATGAATCAAATTTGATATTAACTATGTGTGAGGTAACATTAATATATTTTTAAAGATGTTTTCAATGTTAGGTTTTCCATTGACAAGTGTCATCTATCCTCTAACGTGGAAAACATGAAACTCTATGTAGCAGGATAAGAACTCATTTTTTCATGAGAAGTAGGAAGCCCTAATATCAAATCCTTTTGAGGGATGCCAAGTACTATATAAAAATAATAATGTACATTGCACTTGGATCCTATCAAAATTACCACTTTCACTATTATATTAATCTACTCACTAAGCCCTGAACTTGGGCCCTATTAGATGTTCTTTTTGAAAGTATTTATTGGAAATGAGAGAAATTTTCAAGCAGGAAGCTTAGGTGCTAGCTAGAGATTTTATCTCCCCAATATACCCATCAAACAAGAAAGGTGGTAACTATCCATGTTCTAAAATTATGGACTTTGCATATTTTTTTAGCTAGTGTGAGCTAATTGACTTGGGATTTGAAAGGTACTTGAATTACTTGGAGTAGCAGGTGTGTGGAGGATCAACTTATACTTATCAAGATAGATCAGGTGCTAGTTTTGAAAAAAAGGATTAACATTTCTTGGAGATGCATCCCTGGTTTTCCTTCCGAAATATTAGTCAGACCATAATCCTCTCTAGCTATAATCTCCTTTGAACTCGAAGTTCTTTTCTAATTTTTTTAGGTTTGAGGTCATGTGGTGTGGCCACTCTGAGTTGGATGCAAGGAATTAAGGAATGGTGGTCAATTTTAGTTTTTGTAAAAGACATTTTAAAAATAGCCAATAAGGTTAATCTTATAAATATTAGGTTAAAATTTTAGAATAAGGAAAGTTTGGGGATATTTTAAAAAATAAGGAAACTTTCAAAGATCAACTAAAATATTTGGAATTAGTTATGGAAGCATAGGGCTTCTCTATAGATACCAAGTGAAAGGAGAAGGAGTTGTCTAATTTGCATAACACCCTATATAATGAGAAAGTTCTATGGAAGCATAAATTAAGGGCATTGTGGCTTAAGGAAGGAAATTGAAATGCAAAATTCTTCCATACTACTACTTTGAGGCAAAAGAGTTCAAATAGAATCTGAGAAATTTCCAAAGTTGATGGATACAGAGTAGTGGATATTACAGAAATTAGAGTTGAGGCAGTTGCTTACTTTGGATCCTTGATAGGTTCAAGAGATGTCATGGACAAAGAGGCATAAAATATTATATTATGCTCTATTATAAATCTAAGTTTTGGATGAAATGAATCTGAGCCTTGAATCTTCCTTTAGAGATGAAGAGATAAAATCTACTATGTTTGGCATGGAGGCATTGAAAGCCCTTTGTCTGGATGGGTTTTCCACTTTATTATTTAATTTTTTTTTGCATATTATTAAGAATGAGGTATGTAAAACAATGATATTCATTCAATATTCCAATATTATCTCCTTTGGGGTGAATTCCACCTTTTTGGTGCTTATCCCAACATTAGCACGGGCCAATAAGTTTTGTGAATTTTCCCCAATCAGCCTCTGCAATACTATTTACAAGATTATTACAAAGACGATGACTAACAAATTGAAACCTATCATACCTCATCTTATTGACAAGTTGTAAAGTGATTTCATGGCTAATAGGAAAATCTTCGAAGGTGTTTGTTAGAGTATATTACATTATTTTGTACATGTGAATGTACCATATTGGGTACATAACAAGAGTAGGAGTTTACTTTAGAGTAAGGTTTGAGTAGTTACATGAGGAAGAAGCAATAAATGCACAAGTGTTAGATTGTGCAATGATTCTTTAGAATAGGAATTCAAGTGTCCTTAGTTATTTGTGCATGTGCAAAAGTGTCTATCATGTAGAATGCACATGTGTCCTTAGGGTAGGAAAGTGAAGAGTCATATAATAGTATATGTTTATGACTTAGCATTGTAATTAAGAATGAAGTATTCATTGTCTATAGCATGCACTCATAAAGTAGTAGAGAGATATTATATCAAGTTTTAAATTTTCATGAAATTTCATTAATGGCTCTTCCATGAGTATTTTAAAAAGTTTCTCCTATTATTTACTTTCTTATTAGTTAACCATTATCATAGATATAACATTGCTTACTTATTTCACTTCTTCAGGTTGCATTTTCATTAAAATATAAACATAAAAGCTAATAGTGTCACCATTGTTCATGAAATTATCCACTCGATTTTAAAAAAGTGGAAGGCCACATTTCTTCAAATTAAAATTAAAATTTAAATTCTAGGGATTTAGTACCACTTTATATAGGAAAGGCTTTTATCTGTGGAAAACATCCCTAAGGACGTGGAATGGTTTGGTATGACCAGATGGAGATTTTGGCTATATGTTGGCATGCTTTGCAGTGGGGTGGTTAGACACATCATCAATTGATTTCTTTGCTAGATAAGTGAGGATTGGTTTGGTAGGACTATATGGAGAAGTAGGTGGTTTGTTGGTACACTTTGCAGTGAGGTGTTTGACCACATCATCAATCACCTCCCATGTTGGAGAATCCTTCCTAAGAATGTGGATTGATTTTATAGGACCAGATGGAGTAGACGTATTTCAACTGGTTAGCCATATCAATAGCTGCCCCTAGTGCTAGATATTATTTTATTGTATTGCATTTGCATATTTTTTGATAATTTGTGTTGCTACCAATCACCATGATTATTCATGGAAATGGTCATTTTCTACCAGGATTCAAGGTTTCTTAATTCTAAGTGGTAGGGTGATAACTTTGCTTCTTGTGCTTGGGAGATGAACCATCCTTTTAGCTTGTGGTACATTCAATTATCAGGATATTTCAATCATTGTTGGAAAGTGTGCAGAGATGGTAATATTGAGATATCAAGTTTGAATGGTGGAATATATTATTGGTTTCATTAGCAATGTGTGTATGGAAGTGTGATCTCCCTTTGTGGTCATCCTCTTAATTTGTCACACCGCAGAATCTGGTAAGGTTTTCAAATTCTCATTGAAAATACTTGTTAGGGCCCAAGGGGATATTTTTTCTTGCTAAATTTGGTAAGGCATATTTTTGCAGTGTTATTTGTCATAGGTTTGGAGGAATTGAAGCCAAGTCCTTTTGTATTTGTACATTGAATATGGACCATCATTTGTTGTGGAAAAGTCAAAATATTCCATTGGAGCCAAATTATCTAGAGGTGGACAATGAGACAAAAAAATCTTATGCAAAGGAGGTTTGCTCTAATACATCCAATTATTCCATGGTCACCATAGATGAATTTACATACAAATGGTACACTGATAGAGGAAAGTTCAGGTTCATATTGATGTTTTGGAGTTTGAATCCTTCGTTGCCATAGTTGGGGAGGTGACAGGTCTTCTGGTGGATAGTTATTACCACAATAGGAATAAGCACTCCCTAATTAGGGAATTGATCTTCTTTATTGATGAAGATAAGTACTTGCAAAAATTGTAGAATAGATATAATTCCAAAGCCCTCAAAACTTCCTAGAATCAAGTCATATGAGTGATCATGGATTATTTCACACTGTATTCCAATAGGGAGGTGTTACACAACTTCCATATCATATTTCAAAATTAGTTGAAATGTAAACAATTTATGAATGTTTTGTCTTTCCTATTTCATTCCCTAGCTAATAAAATGATAGATGTGAGGGGAGGAACATGGTTGAACCCTTTTCACCAGGGCCTAACCTTGTTGATTTTCAAGTATGTGGCTAAGGCCAAAGGGGTGGCAGTGGATGAGGCCCTATCACAAATTTAAAATAAAAAAATTCCTCCTATTTTTGATCCACCCCCGATCTCATCCAAAAAACCCTCATAGAATTATTTAGAAGACCTTAAGAGCCCCATTATCTCTACCAAAGAGAATATCAAGAACTTGGGTGGCATTTGAGTTTTTCCTAGAGGAATAAAAGGTGGGTGGGATAGACATTCCAAATACCTATCCATAAAATTTATTCATGTTGAAACCTCCCTTGTCAATTTGGAGATGTCAGATTCTAAGGATTAGTCTCCAGAAAAGAAGATAAATATGTCAAAGGAGTTGGTTGAAGTTGGAGAGGATACTCCCATGATGAGGCTTGAGACTTCCAATATCATGCTCTTCGTCAACAACCTGGAAGATAAGCACTTGGCCCTAATATGGTTTCTTCATGTGGCTATCTCTTTTATTGAGGAGATCCAAGGCATGATACAATTAGAGCATGGTGAGTTGAGAACACCCAAACAGGAATTTAGGAATTGAGGGAATTCTTGAAAATCTTGTGGACTTGGAGCAAGTCCTTAAAGTCTTTCCTAGTGAACCCATACCCTAGAACTGAGTTTAGAGAACAAAAAACCCCCACGGTTCACCCCATAAGGCTTCTCTCCTATCTTACGGATCCAGTACTTTGGTAATTGTATGCGATAGAGTGGTTTTTCCCATCTATACATAGGATGCTCATTTAAGTGGTTGGATCTCTTTACTATTATGTATCATGATGCTCTTCTTCAAGGAGAGGTCATGCCTTTGGACCCAAGTAGTGATGGAGATAATAAGGATAAATGGGCATGAAATTAGGGTGTTCTACCTTTTTATGTAAGGAACAAAAGAAGAAATTTATTTCTTGTATAAAAATTAGAAGCATGTCTTTTAAATTGATTTTTTTAAGAATGTCACTCTAGGGAAATTTCAGAGGTAAATTTCTAGAGGCCATAACTTTTGTATACAAAATATTTTGACCCTCTTTTTTTAAACCATCCTCATAGAATGATTTAGAATACCTTAAGATCCCCATTATCTCTACCAAAGAAAATATCAAGAGCTTGGGTGGCATTTCAGTTTTTCGTAGAGGAAGAAAAAGTGGGTGGGATAGACAATCCAAATGCCTATCCACAAAATTTATTCATGTTCAAACTTCCCTTGTCAATGTGGAGATGACAGAGTCTAAGGATTAGTCTCCAACAAAGAAGAAGGGAAATATGTCAAAGGATTTTATTGAAGTTAGAGAGGATGCTCCCACCCAGGTGTTGTAGGTGAGTTGGAGAGGAGAGAGAAATCCTCCAATGGAGGTCCCAAGTTCAAATCTCCACCCTACCAAAAATTTGAATTGGGTACCCAAAATCCAACTGATAATGTTGGTGCGGGTGTGACTTCTCAGTGACTTTATGAGTGTAGAATCTCCTGGTCATGGTATCTCAGACCAAGGCGGCCCTGCAAGATGTTTATCACTTGCAAAAAAAATAGGATGCTCCCATGCCGAGGCTTGAGTCTTCCAATATCATGCTCGTCCTCAACAAGTTGGAAGAGAAGCACTAGTCCCTAACAGGGTTTCTTCATGTGGTTATCTCGTTTATTGAGGGGATCTAAGGCATGATACAATTATAGCATGCTAAATTAAGAACCCCAAAAAAGGAATTTGGGAACTAAGGGAATTTGTTTACTAAGGCATAAGTGTTTTTTATTTGGTTGTTCTTTGGGTCCTAATTGTGATGAATTATGATCCTATTTTTTGTTTCCCTACAGGATTCGATGTTCTAGTCCAGCAATGTTTAGTCGGATGGTTTGTAAATGTAGTTTTTTATTTTAGTTGGTTTGGATATTTTAGTTAGTGCCTCTTGGGCTGGGTCTTAAGCTCTTTCAGGTTCTCTTTTTATAAAAAAGGTTTGGGGGTCATTTCAAAACACCTTTCATCAAATCAAAAAAACAATATACTCTCTATTGTTATTATCATTTCATTTTTTGGTAATGCATCAAATTTGAAATTACCACCACCC
Source organism: Wollemia nobilis (assembly GCA_028583015.1). Lineage (NCBI taxonomy): Eukaryota > Viridiplantae > Streptophyta > Pinopsida > Araucariales > Araucariaceae > Wollemia > Wollemia nobilis. Next base: position 1,109,312 of record JAQPPZ010000383.1, on the reverse strand, counting down.
ATGCAATTTAAATATTTAGTAATTTACTAATAAGAAACTTTGAAGAGTCTTATATGGATGAAAACTAGATACTTATTGCCAAACCATATATCATCAACGCATATTATAAATATTATGCTTTCTAGTCCATTTTTTTGTACAAAGATTTAAATCTAATGAGTTTATTTTAAAATTATGTTGTAAAATATGATTATTAATCTTTATATACCATGATACTAGTGCTTTCTTTAGACCATATAAATATTTTTTTAACTTACAAACTTGTGTTCCTATCATTTGATAAACAATCCTTCAAGTTATGACATATAAACCTCTTCTTTGATATCATCATTTAGAAATGAATATTTTACATGCATTTGATGAATTTTCCATCCAAGATGTGCCACTAATACACAAACTTCTCAAATATTAGTCATTCTTGTTGTTGGTGCAAAGTTTTCTTCAATCAAAGTCATTTACTAATATGTTTGAAATTCTTTCCACAAATGATGTCCTAACTAAGAAAGAGAAAATAATGGAAACTGAAATCTTAGAAACACAATTTAAATATGAAGGGAAGAACTCAGAGATAAACCAAAAAATCAAAGGTTTTCAACAAAAAAAAAAGGAGAAAATTTACACAAGAAAAACAATCTTTCAAATGTCAAAACTTCAAATAATGCAGGTCTAAATATAGACTTCGTTGAACCATAAAGTAAAATTTTGTCTATGTACAAGAATTATTCAAGGTTAGAAGCCATCTCAGATTCAATTGGAATAAGTCAAGAAATAGGGAAAAAAAATGAAGATGGATTCTAATCAAAAAGCAGGTCACAAGACCAATCAATATCATACGGTAAAAGAAGGTGAAAAGCTTGTATAGGAAGGTAAGACTAATACCAGAGAATCCTAAAGCTTGGATCTTGATCAGAGGAGATTTCAATACCATCCTCTCTCTAGATGAGAAAAGGGGGGAAATAAAAATTTGGACAAAATCACTGACCTCATGAGCAAATATATTGCAAACCTCCATCTTGTGGATATCCAACCAGATAATGGCCTTATGACTTTTTCTAACAGAAGACAACGCTTAGCTTGTATAATGGAGAGATTGGATAGGTTTTTGCTCTCTAAAAATTTCTTAATCCATGGTCACATTCCTAAAGTGAAGACTCTTAACAATGCTGGTTCGGATCATTGGCCAGTTATGGTGGAAATGTGGAAAACCAATGTGAGTTTCTATCATTTTCATTTTCAGTTAATGTGGCTTAAAGACATTTTCTTCAGACCTCGTGTGCAACACTAGTGGAAGGAAGGTAACCCTAGGCATGGGACTAAGATGTTCTATTTTGCCAAAATACTACAATACATTAAATCCAAATTCAAGACTTGGAATTGGAAAGAGTTTGGGGATGTTCATAAAAAAAACATGAAGTTAATGCTCATATTGAAAATTTTAATAAAAAAATTCGTTTATATGGCCTCACAGAGAAGAGAAGTGCAGATGAAATTAAACTCACAAATCATTTAGAGGAATGGGAAAAAAGAGAAGAAATATTATGGAAGAAAAAATTTAGAATTCAATGGCTCAAAGAAGGATATCGAAACACAAATTTCTTCCACAAATATATTCTAGCTCGAAGATCTCACAACTTTATATCTTTCTTAAAATCAGATTCTGGAGATGTTGTTTATACTTGGGATGACATGAACTCCATTGTTGTTGATTACTTTTCAAATATTTTTATTGCTAATCCTCTTGAATTAGCTTAACAAACAAATGTTCTTCAAACAATCCCTTCTCTTATCACTTTTGAGGAGAACTCTATTTTGACTGCTCCTGTTACTATCAATGAGCTTCAACAAGTAGTTTTTAAAATGCAAAAGGGAAAACCCCAGGTCCTGATGGTTTTCCCATTGAGTTCTACCAAGAGTTATGGGATATCCTTCATGTTGATTTATTAGAGGTGGTGGAAGAAGCCAGGAAAGCCAAATAAATTTTGAAGGTTAACAATAAAACTTATATTACTCTTGTTCCAAAATCTCAAGAAGTTTATCATATCTCAGCTTTTAGACCTATTGCTTTATGTAATGTTCTTCTCAAAACAATTACTAAAATCATGGTAGAAATGTTGAAGCCTCTTTTGCATAATATTATTTCCCCAAAGCAAGGGAGTTATGTGGAAGTAATCCAAATAGTAGATGAGATATTTCTTGCTTAGGAAGCCATCCATTCCATGGATATGTAAAATTATCCTTCCATGTTCATTCGGTTAGACTTATCCAAAGCTTATGACAGAGTGGATTGGCACTTCCTTATCAAAGTTTTGAAGCAATTTGGTTTCTCTAAGTATTGGATGGATTGGATTATGGGATGTGTCTCTTTATTTTCCTACTTAGTTATTATCAATGGCAGGCCTTCTCAGTCATTCCCAACTCCCAGAGGTATTAGGCAAGGTGACCCACTATCCCCTTATTTATTCATTAGTCTTATTGAATGCTTGGGTAGGACTATAACCAAAAATAGGGAAAAAAACCCTTAAGGGAGTTACCATTGCTCATGGAGCTAGATATATCTCTCATATTCAATTTGTGGATGACTCTACTCTTTTAGGTAAAGCTACAGTTAAGAAAGCTTCTAATATTAAGCAAATCATTAGCTATTTTTCTAAGGCTATTGGGAAGTTGATCAATGAAGACAAATCTAAAGTTATTTTCTTTCACTACTCTGCTAGAAAGGAATCCATGGTCTTGGATAAATTAATATATAAGAAGACCTCTATTCCAATCACTTATTTAGGTATTCCCATAAATATTCAAAGGTAGAAAAATAAATATTGGAATTGGTTGTTGGACAAAGTCAAGAAGAAAATTCGAAAGTGGACCAACAAGTGGCTTTCTTATGGGGGTAGAATCACCTTGGTAAAATCAGTCCTTCAAGCTATTTCTATTTATGTTTCTTCCATTTTGAATATCCAAAAGGTTGTTCTTTGATAATTGGATCAAATCAGTCATCATTTCCTTTGGAGTGGTACTAAGGAGAAAAGAAAATGGGCCTTGGTGAAATGGGATACTTTATGTCTTCCTAAGAGTGAAGGGGGTTAGTATTCTAGTCTTCTATTAATAACAACAAAGCTTTAGCTGCTAAATTATATTGGAGGATGTTGCATAACCCCAATGCTATTTGGGCTAATAATCTTCTTGCTAAATATGCTTGAGAACAAAAGTCTTGAAGACCTTGTTCGCTATCAACTTCCTACCAAAGGTTATCCTATTTTAGCAGTTCTTAAGACTGGTGAGGATTTGATAAAGAAAAAATTATTTTGGATCATTCATAATGGTCAACAGGCAAATTTTTGGACAAATTATTGGGATGGTCACAAGCCTTTGATAACTCAGTTTCCCGATTGAAGGCCTTGGATGGAGGAGCTTCACCGAGCAAATTGGATAAAGGTGGCTAATTAATGTCAGTACCATACTGGTAATTCAAAGGTTGGTAGATATTTGATCCCTATTGAGGACTGGCATATTCAAATCCCAGAAAGGCAAATACAAGATATCCAAGGCATCCTTCATATGAGATCCCTCTCTTGGTCCCATGAAAAATATTGTTTTGGATGGAATAACACTACTAAGGGTGAGTATTCAGTTGCTTAAGGTTATTTGACCTTATGCCCTAATAATCCCTACCATTCTTCTGACATATTTTCTCTATTGTGGGCTCAAAAGCTCTAGCCTAAGATGAGGTTCTTTAATTGGCTTTTATTGCATCATAGGGTCCTTACTGGTGAGCAACTTCTGAAGCGTAGTTTTCATGGCCCTTTTAGATGTGAAATGTGTGAAGAGAATGTAGAAAATTTCAACCATATTTTTATTGAGTGTACTTTATCCTCTTAGCTATGGAGTAGAATGGCCACTTTACTTGGCTTATAGTGGTACAATTTTATTTTACTTTTGAATAGCTTTGGAGGGATTGGCCTAATCAAGAGGGTGTTGATCATTTTATTAGGTAGTTAGTTTGGATGTGTTCTACCATTCTTCTTTGGAATATTTGGAATGAAAGGAACAAGTGAATTTTTAATCAAGATAGGAAGGATATTCACTATATTTGGAAAAATACCATAGCCAACTTAGTTGAATCAGTCCATCAACTCCTTAATCACCCCCAAAACTCCCACCAAAGATGGGATCAAGTGATGCAAATATTGAAGATTAATCCTTCTAAGGGCAACCAACTTAAAGGGAATGTGAGTATTAGTAAGATGGATAGGACTAGAAATTGGCAACCTCCTCCTAAGGATTTTCGAAAAGTCAATACTTATGGAGCCTCTAGAGGGAACCTAGAAAATCCGATGTGGGAGGAATTGGTAGACTTTCAGATGGCTCCCTGTTTTTTAATTTTGTTGATAATTTGGGTATTCTTTCCAATAACCTTGCTGAGGGGTATGGTATCCTCAGAGGCCTTCAGGAGGCTACTAAGGTTGGATGGAAAAAGGTGTTAGTTGAGTCTAACTCTAAACTTATGATTAATCTCTTGAAGACTCCTAAGAATCATAAGGTGGATTGGAGAATAAAAAGAATTATTAAGGAGATTCAATTAATCCATATGTGGTTTTTAAAAGTTGATTACAATCATGTGGTCAGAGATCAAAACAAGAGTGTTGATGCTTTAGCTAATTGGGCTTTGGACAAAGGTGATCTTACTTGTTATGGCCACCCTCCTATATGGTGGGCTTCTCAAATTAGGGAAGCTCTTCTTTCTATCATTTCTTTGGATGGCTCCAGTTTTGAAGGTACCTAGTTTCTTCTTGCTTTTTTTTTTGCTTCTCTGTGGTTTATTCATTTTTTTTTAGTTCCCTAGCTCATTCTATTCTTTATTTTGTTTCCTCTGTTGATTCTTGCCTTAATAGTCTTCTGGTCTAGATAGGTCATTGTTATGTTTAATTTTTTTTCTTTTTTCTTTTTTGTTTTTTTTGTTTAGTTTTTTAAGGTGGGTGGGTTCTTTTGTTTTGTTTTGTTTTTGTGTTCTTTGTGTTGTTTTTTGTTGTTCATGTGTTTTTGTTGTTTTGTTTTTTTTTTTAATGTTTTTTGTTATTGTTCTTGTGTTTTTTTCGTTCTTGTTCTTGGGTTTATCTTTGTTTATGTTATTTCATGTTTTTATGTGTGAGTGTTTTCTATGTTTTTTGTTTTTGTTTATTGTCTGTTGTTGGTTGTTTTTTATTTTTATTTTTATTTTTTATTTATTTTTTTATTTTTTAGGTTTTGGTTGTGTTTATTTTTCATGTTTTTTTTTTTTGTTATGGCTTTGTAGTGTTCTGTTATTTTTGTCTTGTTTGTGTTTTGTTATGTGGTTCTTGTGTTTTTCTATGTGGTTTGTGTTGTGGTTTATTTTATCTTATTGTGTGTGTTTGGTTGTGTTTTTGTTTTTGACACACTCGAGGAGCATGTTTTTTATTTTATTTTATTATTTCTGTTGTTATTTACTTATTTTTAAATTAATTTTGTGAGTTTGTTTGCTCCTTGAGTATGTCAAAGGTGGTAGGCCAGGTCCGAGTCCTGGGAATTTTTGATGAAATGGATACCCCTGCCTCCTTGGGTCTTACCCGAAAGTGGCATCCCTTTTGGGATGTTTTCCACAAATAAAAAAAAATTATGTACCATTTTAATTAGAAATTTTTAACCTATTTTATGCAAATACGAACCACTTATAGTAAAAGTATTACCACTTTGACTTTAGAAGGGTTTCTTGACTTATTCACAAATATTTAAACATTATTTCCTCACAAAGAGGTATTGGTGCTATTACAAAGGAGATAAAAACTTGATATTTTCATCCCACTTGGAAGCTTTGGTGCCTTGTCTAGAAGACAAAAATGGAGATGTATTCATTTACATTAGTTCAAGTCTTACATAGTGTAGACATAGAAAATTGACCCACTTTAGTGGAAAATCTTCCATGATCCCTCTAGAGGACCCCTTAGACTTGCCTAAGGCAAGGACAAGACCTTCCACCCTATGTTTTACCTATTTTCCCTCTTTGTGCGAAATCATGCCCTATCCTTGATGGGGCTTGAATTTGCACTGTGATATCACGATCGGCCTGGAAAGGGCATGATTTCACATTTTTAGGGTTAGCATGTTTTACATCGACCCTCCTTGGTTTTATCGCTCTTTTCACCTTCAAATCCACTATATAAAGAGGGTTTGAATACACTTTTCAAAAATGATAACACATAAGTTAACACACTCTCACATAATTGACATTTAATGATTTTATTGCTCGCATTTGATTTTTAGTAAAGTGTTTTATTCGGTCTGCATATTTCTTCTTCTTCTCTCACAAGCAACTTTGAAATTTGGAGTTTGATTATCTGTTGCATTGTTCTTCCTCGCTCTTGGTGGATTGTTTTTGGATCCCTAAGGAGAGATTAAGCTTTTGGGAGATTTAAAACCATTCTATTTTGCTTCTACACTCTCTACCAAGTGAATTATCTCTTTTGCATGCACATTTAGGTTTTCTGAATGACGTAATCAAGCTTATGCATTCATATTTATTTTTCACATAGTTTATGCAAAATCGTACCTGGTCTGCTATGGGGTGTGACTTTACCTAACATTATCACGGTCACCCATTATGGGGTGCTATTTCAACTAAGACAAAATTTGGGGTAATTTGCTATCTTTATTTTCTCCATTGCATTCTAATTTGCATCTAGTGCATTGTGGCATATTCTATTTTATGATTTTTGCATTATATTTTGTTGTGTTGCATTAATGTTTGTTTTCTTCCAAAGGTTAATTTCCAATTTTAATTATCAAAGGTCATCTAAAATGACTTAGGGGGCTTGAATGTTGTGCATCCAAGCACTATTGTACAATGGATCAGGCCCCCTAATGCTAATCCCATTTTCAAGTGTTTCTTATGTTATGTTGTAGGAATAGCTATTATTAATATTGGACAAAGGGATAAAATAAAAGATCAATCACCTGACAAGTTAAGTATTCTGAGTAGTATTTTAGGCTCTTTGTTGAGTGCTATTATTTTTGTTGTAAAAACCCTAGATCTTATTTAAAATAAATATATTTTATTTAATTCTAGGCATTGAAAACAAAACAACATATAGTGTGCACTTAGGTTAATTATGTTTGTGCATCCCTTCTTGAGCCCTTGCTAAAAGGTGGCTTGTTTAGAACCCTAGGTTAGAAAAGCATTCAAGGAAAAGAATCATTCTAGGGTTAGCCCTTGTATTCTTGCATTTTGTATTTCCACAATATCACTTTTCTATTATAGCATAGATCTAAAAATACCAAATACATGTGTTTGTTTTGAATTGAATACATCAAACATTATTGAAAATCTTGTGGACCTGGAGCAAGTCCTTAAAGTCATTCCTAGTGAACCCATCCTCCTAGAATCGAGTGTAAAGAATAAAACAACCCCCGTGGTTCACCCCATAAGGCTTATCTCCTCTCTTACGGATCTAGTCCTTTGGGAATTGTATGTGATAGGGTGGTTTTCCCCCTCTATACATAGGATACTCATTTAAGTGGTTGGAGGTCTTTACTATTATGTATCATGATGCTCTTCTTCAAGAAGAGGTCATGCCTTTGGACCCAAGTAGTGATGAAGATAATCATGATAAATGGGCATGGAATTAGGATGTTCTACCTTTTTATGTAAGGAACAAAAGAAGAAATTTATTTCTTGTAGAAAAATTAGAAGCATGTCTTTTTAATTGGATTTTTTTAAGAATGTCACTCTAGGGATATTTTGAAGGTAAAATTTCTAGAGGCCATAACTTTTGTATACAAAAGATTTTGATCCTATTTTTTTAAACCATATGATGTTTCTTATCTTTTTGAATTGGTGTTAATGAAAAAGGACTTACTACAAGTGGAGGAAGGTCTCATTGTGTTATTATCTTAAAAACGTATTTCCATTATTCAAAAGGGTAAATTTACTATATTTTATAGAATCAAAATATTTGGTTTATATTTATAAGAGATACAATACTATTTTTGATAATTATAGTAGTTTTAAAAACTTTTGGAAGCATACAAGAAAAACCCATACCCTTTCACTAGTGAAATATGTCAAAGGATTAGTCTCCAACAAAGAAGAAGGGAAAGAAGAAGAGTCTAAGGATTAGTCTCCAACAAAGAAGAAGGGAAATATGTCAAAGGATTTTATTGAAGTTAGAGAGGATGCTCCCACCCAGGTGTTGTAGGTGAGTTGGAGAGGAGAGAGAAATCCTCCAATGGAGGTCCCAAGTTCAAATCTCCACCCTACCAAAAATTTGAATTGGGTACCCAAAATCCAACTGATAATGTTGGTGCGGGTGCGACTTCCTAGTGACTTTAACAGTGTAGAATCTCCTGGTCATGGTATCTCAGACCAAGGCGGCCCCGCAAGATGTTTATCACTTGCAAAAAAAATAGGATGCTCCCATGCCGAGGCTTGAGTCTTCCAATATCATGCTCGTCCTCAACAAGTTGAAAGAGAAGCACTAGTCCCTAACAGGGTTTCTTCATGTGGTTATCTCGTTTATTGAGGGGATCTAAGGCATGATACAATTATAGCATGCTAAATTGAGAACCCCCAAAAAGGAATTTGGGAACTAAGGGAATTTGTTTACTAAGGCATAAGTGTTTTTTATTTGGTTGTTCTTTGGGTCCTAATTGTGATGAATTATGATCCTATTTTTTGTTTCCCTACAGGATTCGATGTTCTAGTCCAGCAATGTTTAGTCGGATGGTTTGTAAATGTAGTTTGTTATTTTAGTTGGTTTGGATATTTTAGTTAGTGCCTCTTGGGCTGGGTCTTAAGCTCTTTCAGGTTCTCTTTTTATAAAAAACGTTTGGGGTCATTTCAAAACACCTTTCATCAAATCAAAAAAACAATATACTCTCTATTGTTATTATCATTTCATTTTTTGGTAATGTATCAAATTTGAAATTACCACCACCCATGCAATTTAAATATTTAGTAATTTACTAATAAGAAACTTTGAAGAGTCTTATATGGATGAAAACTAGATACTTATTGCCAAACCATATATCATCAACACATATTATAAATATTATGCTTTCTAGTCCATTTTTTTGTACAAAGATTTAATCTAATGAGTTTATTTTAAAATTATGTTGTAAAATATGATTATTAATCTTTATATACCATGATACTAGTGCTTGCTTTAGACCATATAAATATTTTTTTAACTTACAAACTTGTGTTCCTATCATTTGATAAACAATCCTTCAAGTTATGACATATAAACCTCTTCTTTGATATCACCATTTAGAAATGAATATTTTACATGCATTTGATGAATTTTCCATCCAAGATGTGCCACTAATACACAAACTTCTCAAATATTAGTCATTCTTGTTGTTGGTGCAAAGTTTTCTTCATAATCTATTCCTTCCATTTGAGTATATCCTTTTGCAACTAATCAACCTTTATATTTGTCAAGAGAACCATCTAATTTGTATTTTATCTTGTAGATCCACTTATATCCTACTACTTTCTTCCCTTGTGGTAAATCAACTAGATTCCATGTTTTAATTTTTATTAATGTTGCATATTTTGAATCCATGGCTGCCTTCCATTCTAGGAGTATCAAAGCAGTTTGAGTAGATGTAATTTTTACTTTAGACTCATTAATCCCCTATTTATTCTTGTTAAACTATGCGTTTGTGGTATTTTAGTAGTAATATCTAGTATTTGCTCTAATTTTGAATCCTTAAGTGTATCTCTAAACCATTTTGGCTCTTTCTTTTGTGATGTTGTAGTCAATTTTAAATTTGCAATTTGCTCATCATATAATTTTCATTATGACTCTTCACTTGATGAGTTCCCTCCATATGAAAAAATAGAATTGATATTATATCAAATTTTTTATCTTTAATAACATTTTTTTCCTTCATTAAAAATTACATCTATGCTTATAATTTTTTATTTTGTAACTGGATCAATTATTATGTATTTTGTTCAATTATCATCATAACAAAGAAATATCCCGCAAATGGGTTTATCATCTACTTTATTTCTTCTTTTTTTTGGAATATGCACATATGCCTTACATCCAAATATTCTTAATTTTTCTACTATTGGTTCTTGTCTTGACCATACTTCTTCAAGGTAAACAATATTTAAACATCATCAATATTTTTTACTTAAATTTTATGTTATGATTTAATTTCTAAAATAGGATCTCACTTAGAATTTTATATCATGAGTTGAAAGTGATTCAATACATATTTCATGTCCACATACAATCCATGTAGCTAGCTAAGATTCACAAGAAAATTTTCTTTTGATTTCTAGCACAACTTACTTCCTAGAGCTTCATAAACACCTTCAACCAAAGAGGCAAAGGGAAGATCCATTTTTTTTGTTTTCCAATTACTCTTATTGTTTGGAAGAATTTATGCCTACTCTAGATTATGTACCATTTTTATCCCTATGTGTGAACGAGATATTTTCCAAGTGGCTATGGAAGGGTTTCATCTGGGTTGAGTGCAAGCAGCTCCAAAGGTTGGTTTTTAGGGCATTCGGGCCCTAGCGGCCAATATTTTTATGGTTTATGCTCAATATTTTAGCAAGAAATGTTGCAGGGGATCCAAGATGGGTTAGAAATTTATCTTCCAATAGATCATACTATGAACTTGAGTGACAATGGCTTCCAATTTGTTGCACAAAAGAAAAGTGAAAACCATACCTTTCCATGGCATCTAGGACAAGGATTAAAGAGATCACAAAACAAGTTTCAAGTAATTGATCAAAAAATGGCTCATATCTCAAGTGAATCTGGTGCTAAGGTGCACCCAAAGAATAATTGTAATATGAAAACCCTTTTCAAGGGTAATAATTTTGAATACTTCGTCCCAAAAATGAATTTTAAGGATGCCCTTTGTGGTGGACAACCTCATCCCAATGCTAATATCAATCTTAGGGCTTCCCATAAACCTCTAAGAATGCCTAAGATTGATCCCAGGAAAACGAAGTCAGGATGTCTTAAAGCAGCTGATGGAACTCCTATTGTTAAGCTTGATATGGGTAACATTCAGACTAGCATTGAAGATTTGGATAAAATAGGACTAATTTGTCGGTTCGTGGATTTTCGTTCGAGTCTATCTTCTTTCAAAGTCTGGGCTACAAAAATCTGGAAAGCTAAAGGTGAGTTACAAATCTCTATTTATCCAAATGGTTATTTTCTTGTTTTATTTTCTAATAATGAAGATAGAGAAAAATTTTCAAGGGGGTGCTTGGTTTTTTGGAAGGGCAGGGCTTTTCATGAAGCCCTGGAATACTAAATTTAAAGCCGAAGAAGAGATGCCTTCTATAGCTCCCATGTGGGTTAGACTCTTTGACCTCCCTATTGAATTTTGGAACCCTACTATTTTTTCTTCAATTGAAAACTCTTTAGGAACTTTTATGATGACTGCTAATTGTAGTCAAAATTTTGAACATATTATTTATGCTCGGATTTGTGTTTTAATGTATTTTTACAAACCCCTACCTAAAAAGATCACATTACAATTTGGGGAAGACACTCGGGAGCAAGTAATGGACTATGAGAACATTCCTTTTCGTTGTAGAATTTGCCATGAATATGGTCATTTGTCCAGTGCTTGCCCAAATAAAATTCTTGATCAAAAGAAAGAAGATATAAACTCAGCAGGTTTCCAAATACCTAAGAAGAACTCTCAGAAAAAACTAGTTATGAAGGATCAATCAAAGTCATCTACTAATATGTTTGAAATTCTTTCCACAAATGATGTCCTAACTAAGAAAGAGAAAATAATGGAAACTGAAATCTTAGAAACACAATTTAAATATGAATGGAAGAACTCAGAGATAAACCAACAAATCAAAGGTTTTCAACAAAAAAAAAGGAGAGAATTTACACAAGAAAAACAATATTTAAAATGTCAAAACTTCAAATAATGCAGGTCCCAATATAGACTTCGTTGAACCATCAAGTAAAATTTTGTCTATGTACGAGAATTATTCAAGGTTAGAAGCCATCTTAGATTCAATTGGAATAAGTCAAGAAATAGGGAAAAAAAATGAAGATGGATTCTAATCAAAAAGCAGGTCACAAGACCAATCAATATCATACGGTAAAAGAAGGTGAAAAGCTTGTATAGGAAGGTAAGACTAATACTAGAGAATCCTAAAGCTTGGATCTTGATCAAAGGAGATTTCAATACCATCCTCTCTCTAGATGAGAAAAGGGGGGAAATAAAAATTTGGACAAAAGCACTGACCTCATGAGCAAATATATTGCAAACCTCCATCTTGTGGATATCCAACCAGATAATGGCATTATGACTTTTTCTAACAGAAGACAAGGCTTAGCTTGTATAATGGAGAGATTGGATAGGTTTTTGCTCTCTGAAAATTTCCTAATCCATGGTCACATTCCTAAAGTGAAGACTCTTAACAATGTTGGTTCGGATCATTGGCCAGTTATGGTGGAAATGTGGAAAACCAATGTGAGTTTCTCTCATTTTCATTTTCAGTTAATGTGGCTTAAAGACATTTTCTTCAGACCTCATGTGCAACACTAGTGGAAGGAAGGTAACCCTAGGCATGGGACTAAGATGTTATGTTTTGCCAAAATACTGCAATACATTAAATCCAAATTCAAGACTTGTAATTGGAAAGATTTTGGGGATGTTCATAAAAAAACATGAAGTTATTGCTCATATTGAAAATTTTAATAAAAAAATTCGTTTATATGGCCTCACAGAGAAGAGAAGTGCAGATGAAATTAAACTCACAAATCATTTAGAGGAATGGGAAAAAAGAGAAGAAATATTATGGAAGAAAAAATTTAGAATTCAATGGCTCAAAGAAGGATATCGAAACACAAATTTCTTCCACAAATATATTCTAGCTCGAAGATCTCACAACTTTATATCTTTCTTAAAATCAGATTCTGGAGATGTTGTTTATACTTGGGATGACATGAACTCTATTGTTGTTGATTACTTTTCCAATATTTTTATTGCTAATCCTCTTGACTTAGCTTAACAAACAAATGTTCTTCAAGCAATCCCTTATCTTATCACTTTTGAGGAGAACTCTATTTTGAATGCTCCTGTTACTATCAATGAGCTTCAACAAGTAGTTTTTAAAATGCAAAAATGGAAAACCCCAGGTCCTGATGGTTTTCCCATTGAGTTCTACCAAGAGTTATGGGATATCCTTCATGTTGATTTATTAGAGGTGGTGGAAGAAGCCAGGAAAGCCAAATAAATTTTGAAGGTTATCAATAAAACTTATATTACTCTTGTTCCAAAAGCTTAAGAAGTTGATCATATCTCAGCTTTTAGACCTATTGCTTTATGTAATGTTCTTCTCAAAATAATTACTAAAATCATGGTAGAAAGGTTGAAGCCTCTTTTGCATAAGATTATTTCCCCAAAGCAAGGGGGTTATGTGGAAGTACGCCAAATAGTAGATGAGATATTTCTTGCTCAGGAAGCCATCCATTCCATGGATATGTAAAATTCTCCTTCCATGTTCATTCGGTTAGACTTATCCAAAGCTTATGACAGAGTGGATTGGCACTTCCTTATCAAAGTTTTGAAGCAATTTGGTTTCTCTAAGGATTGGATGGATTGGATTATGGGATGTGTCTCTTTATTTTCCTACTTAGTTATTATCAATGGCAGGCCTTCTCAGTCATTCCCAGCTTCCAGAGGTATTAGGCAAGGTGACCCACTATCCCCTTATTTATTCATTAGTCTTATTGAATGCTTGGGTAGGACTATAACCAAAAAGAGGGAAAAAAACCCTTAAGGGAGTTACCATTGCTCATGGAGCTAGATATATCTCTCATATTCAATTTGTGGATGACTCTACTCTTTTAGGTAAAGCTACAATTAAGGAAGCTTCTAATATTAAGCAAATCATTAGCTATTTTTCTAAGGCTACTGGGTAGTTGATCAATGAAGACAAATCTAAAATTATTTTCTTTCACTACTCTACTAGAAAGGAATCCATGGTCTTGGTTAAATTAATATATAAGAAGACCTCTATTCCAATCACTTATTTAGGTATTCCCATAAATATTCAAAGGTAGAAAAATAAATATTTGAATTGGTTGTTGGACAAAGTCAAGAAGAAAATTGGAAAGTGGACCAACAAGTTGCTTTCTTATGGGGGTAGAATCACCTTGGTAAAATCAGTCCTTCAAGCTATTTCTATTTATGTTTCTTCCATTTTGAATATCCCAAAGGTTGTTCTTTGATAATTGGATCAAATCAGTCATCGTTTCCTTTGGAGTGGTACTAAGGAGAAAAGAAAATGGGCCTTGGTGAAATGCGATACTTTATGTCTTCCTAAGAGAGAAGGGGGGTTAGGATTCTAGTCTTCTATTAATAACAACAAAGCTTTAGCTGCTAAATTATATTGGAGGATGTTGCATAACCCCAATGCTATTTGGGCTAATAATCTTCTTGCTAAATATGCTGAGAACAAAAGTCTTGAAGACCTTGTTCGCTATCAACTTCCTACCAAAGGTTATCCTATTTTAGCAGTTCTTAAGACTGGTGAGGATTTGATAAAGAAAAAATTATTTTGGATCATTCATAATGGTCAACAGGCAAATTTTTGGACAAATTATTGGGATGGTCACAAGCCTTTGATAACTCAGTTTCCCGATTGAAGGCCTTGGATGGAGGAGCTTCACCGAGCTAATTGGATAAAGGTGGCTAATTAATGTCAATACCATACTAGTAATTCAAAGGTTGGTAGATATTTGATCCCTATTGAGGACTGGCATATTCAAATCCCAGAAAGGCAAAGACAAGATATCCAAGGCATCCTTCATATGAGATCCCTCTCTTGGTCCCATGAAAAATATTGTTTTGGATGGAACAACACTACTAAGGGTGAGTATTCAGTTGCTCAAGGTTATTTGACCTTATTCCATAATAATCCCTACCATTATTTTGACATATTTTCTCTATTGTGGTATCAAAAGCTCTAGCCTAAGATGAGGTTCTTTAATTGGCTTTTATTGCATCATAGGGTGCTTACTGGTGAGCAACTTCTGAAGCGTGGTTTTCATGGCCCTTTTAGATGTGAAATGTGTGAAGAGAATGTAGAAAATTTCAACCATATTTTTATTGAGTGTACTTTATCCTCTTAGCTATGGAGGAGAATGGCCACTTTACTTGGCTTACAATGGTCCAATTTTTTTTACTTTTGAATAGCTTTGGAGGGATTGGCCTAATCAAGAGGGTGTTGATCATTTTATTAGGTAGTTAGTTTGGATGTGTTCTACCATTCTTCTTTGGAATATTTGGAATGAAAGGAACAACCAAATTTTTAATCAAGATAGGAAGGATATTCACTATATTTGGAAAAATACCATAGCCAACTTAGTTGAATCAGTCCATCAACTCCTTAATCACCCCCAAAACTCCCACCAAAGATGGGATCAAGTGATGCAAAGATTGAAGATTAATCCTTCTAAGGGCAACCAACTTAAAGGGAATGTGAGTATTAGTAAGATGGATAGGACTAGAAATTGGCAACCTCCTCCTAAGGATTTTGGAAAATTCAATACTTATGGAGCCTCTAGAGGGAACCTAGAAAAGCCAGTGTGGGAGGAATTGGTAGACTTTCATATGGCTCCCTGGTTTTTAATTTTGTTGATAATTTGGGTATTCTTTCCAATAACCTTTCTGAGGGGTATGGTATCCTTAGAGGCCTTCAGGAGGCTACTAAGGTTGGATGGGAAAAGGTGTTAGTTGAGTCTGACTCTCAACTTATGATTAATCTCTTGAAGACTCCTAAGAATCATAAGGTGGATTGGAAAATAAAAAGAATTATTAAGGAGATTCAATTAATCTATATGTGGTTTTTAAAAGTTGATTACAATCATGTGGTCAGAGATCAAAACAAGAGTGTTGATGCTTTAGCTAATTGGGCTTTGGACAAAGGTGATCTTACTTGTTATGGCCACCCTCCTATATGGTGGGCTTCTCAAATTAGGGAAGCTCTTCTTTCTATCATTTCTTTGGATGGCTCCAGTTCTAAAGGTACCTAGTTTCTTCTTGCTTTTTTTTTTTTTTGCTTCTCTTTGGTTTATTCATTTTTTTTTAGTTCCCTAGCTCATTCTATTCTTTATTTTGTTTCCTCTGTTGATTCTTGCCTTAATAGTCTTCTGGTCTAGATAGGTCATTGTTATGTTCAATTTTTTTTTTTTTTTCTTTTTTGTTTTTTTTGTTTAGTTTTTTAAGGTGGGTGGGTTCTTTTGTTTTGTTTTGTTTTTTTGTTCTTTGTGTTGTTTTTTGTTGTTCATGTGTTTTTGTTGTTTTGTTTTTTTTTTTAATGTTTTTTGTTATTGTTCTTGTGTTTTTTTCGTTCTTGTTCTTGGGTTTATCTTTGTTTATGTTATTTCATGTTTTTATGTGTGAGTGTTTTCTATGTTTTTTGTTTTTGTTTATTGTCTATTGTTGGTTGTTTTTTATTTTTATTTTTATTTTTTATTTATTTTATTATTTTTTAGGTTTTGGTTGTGTTTATTTTTCATGTTTTTTTTTTGTTATGGCTTTGTAGTGTTCTGTTATTTTTGTCTTGTTTGTGTTTTGTTATGTGGTTCTTGTGTTTTTCTATGTGGTTTGTGTTGTGGTTTATTTTATCTTATTGTGTGTGTTTGGTTGTGTTTTTGTTTTTGACACACTTAGGGAGCGTGTTTTTTATTTTATTTTATTATTTCTGTTGTTATTTACTTATTTTTAAATTAATTTTGTGAGTTTGTTTGCTCCTTGAGTATGTCAAAGGTGGTAGGCCAGGTCCGAGTCCTGGGAATTTTTGGTGAAATGGATACCCCTGCCTTTTTGGGTCTTACCCGAAAGTGGCATCCCTTTTGGGATGTTTTCCACAAATAAAAAAAAATTATGTACCATTTTAATTAGAAATTTTTAACCTATTTTATGCAAATACAAACCACTTATAGTAAAATTATTACCACTTTGACTTTAGAAGGGTTTCTTGACTTATTCACAAATATTTAAACATTATTTCCTCACAAAGAGGTATTGGTGCTATTACAAAGGAGATAAAAACTTGATATTTTCATCCCACTTGAAAGCTTTGGTGCCTTGTCTAGAAGACAAAAATGGAGATGTATTCATTTACATTAGTTCAAGTCTTACATAGTGTAGACATAGAAAATTGACCCACTTTAGTGGAAAATCTTCCATGATCCCTCTAGAGGACCCCTTAGACTTGCCTAAGGCAAGGACAAGACCTTCCACCCTATGTTTTACCTATTTTCCCTCTTTGTGCGAAATCATGCCCGATCCTTGATGGGGCTTGAATTTGCATTGTGATATCACGATCGGCCTGGAAAGGGCATGATTTCACATTTTTAGGGTTAGCATGTTTTACATCGACCCTCCTTGGTTTTATCGCTCTTTTCACCTTCAAATCCACTATATAAAGAGGGTTTGAATACACTTTTCAAAAATGATAACACAAGTTAACACACTCTCACATAATTGACATTTAATGATTTTATTGCTCGCATTTGATTTTTCGTAAAGTGTTTTATTCGGTCTGCATATTTCTTCTTCTTCTCTCACAAGCAACTTTGAACTTTGGAGTTTGATTATCTGTTGCATTGTTCTTCCTCGCTCTTGGTGGATTGTTTTTGGATCCCTAAGGAGAGATTAAGCTTTTGGGAGATTTAAAACCATTCTATTTTGCTTCTACACTCTCTACCAAGTGAATTATCTCTTTTGCATGCACATTTAGGTTTTCTGAATGACGTAATCAAGCTTATGCATTCATATTTATTTTTCACATAGTTTATGCGAAATCATACCTGGTCTGCTATGGGGTGTGACTTTACCTAACGTTATCACGGTCACCCATTATGGGGTGCTATTTCAACTAAGACAAAATTTGTGGTAATTTGCTATCTTTATTTTCTCCATTGCATTTTAATTTGTATCTAGTGCATTGTGGCATATTCTATTTTATGATTTTTGCATTATATTTTGTTGTGTTGCATTAATGTTTGTTTTCTTCCAAAGGTTAATTTCCAATTTTAATTATCAAAGGTCATCTAAAATGACTTAGGGGGCTTGAATGTTGTGCGTCCAAGCACTATTGTACAATGGATCATGCCCCCTAATGCTAATCCCATTTTCAAGTGTTTCTTATGTTATGTTGCAGGAATAGCTATTATTAATATTGGACAAAGGGATAAAATAAAAGATCAATCACCTGACAAGTTAAGTATTCTGAGTAGTATTTTAGGCTCTTTGTTGAGTGCTATTATTTTTGTTGTAAAAACCCTAGATCTTATTTAAAATAAATATATTTTATTTAATTCTAGGCATTGAAAACAAAACAACATATAGTGTGCAATTAGGTTAATTATGTTTGTGCATCCCTTCTTGAGCCCTTGCTAAAAGGTGGCTTGTTTAGAAACCTAGGTTAGAAAAGCATTCAAGGAAAATAATCATTCTAGGGTTAGCCCTTGTATTCTTGCATTCTGTATTTCCGCAATATCACTTTTCTATTATAGCATAGATCTAAAAATACCAAATACATGTGTTTGTTTTGAATTGAATACATCAAACATTATTGAAAATCTTGTGGACCTGGAGCAAGTCCTTAAAGTCATTCCTAGTGAACCCATCCTCCTAGAACTGAGTGTAAAGAATAAAACAACCCCCGTGGTTCACCCCATAAGGCTTATCTCCTCTCTTATGGATCTAGTCCTTTGGGAATTGTATGTTATAGGGTGGTTTTCCCCCTCTATACATAGGATACTCATTTAAGTGGTTGGAGGTCTTTACTATTATGTATCATGATGCTCTTCTTCAAGAAGAGGTCATCCCTTTGGACCCAAGTAGTGATGGAGATAATCATGATAAATGGGCATGGAATTAGGGTGTTCTACCTTTTCATGTAAGGAACAAAAGAAGAAATTTATTTCTTGTAGAAAAATTAGAAGCATGTCTTTTTAATTGGATTTTTTTAAGAATGTCACTCTAGGGATATTTTGAAGGTAAAATTTCTAGAGGCCATAACTTTTGTACACAAAAGATTTTGATCCTATTTTTTTAAACCATATGATGTTTCTTATCTTTTTGAATTGGTGTTAATGAAAAAGGACTTACTACAAGTGGAGGAAGGTCTCATTGTGTTATTATCTTAAAAACGTATTTCCATTATTCAAAAGGGTAAATTTACTATATTTTATAGAATCAAAATATTTGGTTTATATTTATAAGAGATACAATAATATTTTTGATAATTATAGTAGTTTTAAAAAATTTTGGAAGCATACAAGAAAAGATTTTAGAATATACTCTAGTTAATGCCTCTTCCACCTTTAGGATGCTAATTTAACTTTTTCATGAAGAGCTAATATTTTATGATCTCTTCTTTCTTCTATTATTTGTCTAGGTACTTTTGGAATTTTGTAATGATTATTTTCATTATTGGGTTCATGCAAAGCATCTTGGTGACAAAAATAAGGTGTTTTAAGAGAAACTTAAAATTTACAAACAAGGTGGTGCATGTTGTAAAAGGGAAAGATATGCTTTCATGTCTTACCTTATGCAACTATAGAATATTGAAGCAACTTTATAGAGTGTGTACTCTTGGATTCTCTTTCTCATATTTATTCTTGGATAAGGTGTTCTTTGTATATGTGTTGGAGTATTTGATATCAATATTAATGACTATGGTCCATTCTGAAGAGATTCTCATGTAAAATTTAAAATTTTTAAACTAATACAAGTGATGAATTGGAAGGTTTTATGTATTAAAAGATCACCAAATTAAAATATTCCACCTATTCTCTATCATTGTTTATTAGGATAGTGATTGGGTAAGCAATAGTCTTTTGCATTTACTGACTGGGCATGCACAATACCAAGCATAGATATTTTGTGATAATATAGTCAGTTGCCTCCACAAATATCAAAATATTATATAAAATAAAATTTTTAGGTGTCATGATTTTGGTGTTCCTATCTTGATTTTGAAGCCAAAATTCCGAAATGGTGGCATGAGCCCGTTCCTGGTGCTGGTATTCATAAATTGTTATTTAAGTTGAGAAGGGTCAGAGACTATCTCAAGTTGTGGAACAAATTCTCTTATAGAAATTTGTTCAAGGAAAAAGAGCATTTGAAGTCTCTCATGTCATCTATTGAAGTTTAGATCGAGTCTCAAGGTTTTTTTGAGGGGTTTCTTGCAAAGAAAAGATATGTCCTTTGTTCTATCCATGATATTCATGTTAAATAGGAACTCTTATGAAAACAGAAGTCCAGAGAGTTGTGTTTCAAGGAAGGTGATAGAAATACTCGATTTTCCATTCATCCACTTTATGTCGAAGAGCTCAGAATAGAATTAGGGAGATTGACAACTCTGATGAAGAGAGGTCTTTAGATATTTTATAAATAAGATAAGAGGTGGTGGAATTTTGTAGCTTGTTGTTGTGTTGCTTGCCTCCCTAATATTATGAGGTGGATGTAAGAATGTTGGAGGTTATTCCCAGTCTGGTTACGGTTGAAATGAATAATTCTCTTATTGCCTTGCTGACGGATAATGAGATTATTATTGCTACTAAGTATTTGGGCCCATTAAAAGCTCCTGTCTCGGATGGCTTCTTGCTTGATTTTTTCCTTAAATATTGGCATATTTGTGGGAAGGATGTTTGTGACACCATTCGCCATATCCAAACCTCAAGATAATTTCCAAGGTCATTGAACTCTACTTTTCTAGCTTTAATTTCCAACGACTCTACGTTGTCATTCAATTACTTAAAGACAATAATCTTGTGCAATACAGTTTATAAAATTTTCTCCAAAGCTATGGTCAACAGATTAAAACCTATCCTATCGGCCATTATTGACGCAATCCAAAGCGGTTTTTTTTTCGAAAAGACAAATCCTTGATGGTGCGATAGTAATCCATGAACTTCTTCATTCAACTCAAAAAAGTGGAAAGGTATATTTTTTTCTTAATTTGCATGTTAATAAAGCTTATGACAGGGTTTCTTGGCCCTTTTTATTTTTGGTCCTTAGAAAATTAGGCTTTAGTGATTCCTGGGTGAATCTTATGGAGGCTACCATTTCCTCAGCTTGGTTTTCCATTTTGATAAATGGATCCCTGATCAAATTTTTCAACTCGCAAAGGGGCTTGCAACAAGATGACCCTATCTCCACATTTCTATTTATAATAATGGTGGAGGCTCTTGGAAATTCCATTAAATCACAAGACATGGATTTTTGTGTCAAGTCGGCTATGCAAATCCCCATATTTCTCATCAGCATTTTGTGGATGATACGATGTTATCCTATCTAGCGTCTATCTACCATGCTAGAGATGTCAAAAGTATTTTAGATTGTTATGGGAGAGCCTCTGGATAGTTGATAACCTTTCTCAAAAGCAGTATCTTTTTCACAAGAACTCTTCAGGTTCGTCAGCATAGGATTACCTCTTTGCTGGGATGTCAGATTGTTTCTCTTCAAGTCATGTACTTGGGTCTTCCTTTGTTTGTTGGGCATCTGAAAAAAGAACTTTGAACTCTGATAGTGGAAAGGGTTCAAAAAAAACTCTAGCATTCATAGTTGACTATTTATATTTTTTGAATGATGTAATCAAGCTTCTACATTCATATTTCATTTTTCGTATAGTTTATGTGAAATCGTGTGCGGTCTGCTATGGGACGCGACTTTACCTAACATTATCATGGTCACCTATTATGGGGTGCTATTCAAATAAGACCAAACAAGGGGTAATATTTTATGCCTTTTTTTTCCATTGTATTCAAATTTGCATCTAGAGCATAGTGGCATATTCTATTTTATGATTTCTGCATTTTGTTTTGTTGTATTGCATTAATGTTTGTTTTCTTCCAAAGGTTAATTTTTGCTTTTAATTATCAAAGATCATCTGAAATGACCTAGAGGGCTTGATTGTTGTGCCTCCAAGCAATGTTGTATAGTGGCCTAAGTAGGCCCCCTAACGCTAATCCCATTTTCAAGTGTTTCTTGAGTTATCTTGTAGGAACAAGTATTATTAATATTGGACAAAGGGATAAAATAAAAGATCAATCGCCTGACAAGTTAAGTATTCTGAGTAGTATTTTAGGCTCTTTGTTGAGTGCTATTATTTTTGTTGTAAAAACCCTAGATATTATTTAAAATAAATATATTTTATTTAATTCTAGGCATTGAAAACAAAACAACATATAGTGTGCACTTAGGGTAAATTTTGTTTGTGCATCCCTTCTTGATCCCTTGCTTAAAGGTTGCTTGTTTATAACCCTAGGTTAGAAAAATATTCAAGGAAAATAATCATTCTAGGAAAAATATTCTTGCATTTTGTATTTTTGCATCATCATTTGTCTATTATATCATAGATCTAGAAAGACCAAATACATATGTTTGGTTTGAATCGAGTATATCAAACATTCTTGAAAATCTCGTGGACTTGAAACGAGTCCTTAAAGCCATTCCTGGTGAACCCATCCCCCCTATAAAAAAGTTTAGAGAACAACACAGCCCCCATGGTTCAGCCCATAAGTCTTATCTCCTCTCTTGCGGATCTAGTCCTTTGGGAATTGTATGTGGTAGGGTAGTTTTCCTCCGCTACACATAGGATGCTCTTTTAAGTGGTTGGAGCTTTTTACTATTGTGGATCACGATGCTCTTCTTCAAGGAGAGGTAATACCTTTGGACCCAAGTAGTGATGGTGATAATCATGAAAATTGGGCATGGAAGTAGGGTGTTCTACATTTTTATGTAAGGAGCAAAAGAAGAAATTTATTTCTTGTAATTTTTCCTTGTAGAAAAATTAGAAGCATGTCTTTTAAATTGATTTTTTTAAGAATGTCACTGTAGGGATATTTTGGAGGTATTTCTAGAGGCCATAACTTTTGTATACAAAATATTTTGACCCTCTTTTTTTAAACCATATGATGTTTCTTATCTTTTTTCATTGGTGTTAATGACCAAGGACTTACTACAAGTGGAGGAAGGTCTCATTGTGTTATAATATTCAAAACATATTTCCCTGATTCAAAAGGGTAATTTTACTATATTTTATACAATCAAAATATTTCGTTATATTTATAAGAGATACAATGAGATTTGTAATAATTATACTAGTTTTTAATACTTTTGGAGGTATACAAGAAAATAATTTAGAATATACTCTAGTTAATGTCTCTTCCACCTTTAGGATGCTAATTCAACTTTTTCATGAAGAACTAATATTTCATGATCTCTTCTTTCTTCTATTATTTGTCTAGGTACTTTTGGAACTTTGTAATGGCTCTTTTAATTATTGGGTTCATGCAAAGCCTCTTGGTGAGAAAAATAAGGTGTCATAATGGAAACATAAAATTTACAAACAAGGTGTTGCATGTTGTAAAAGGGAAAGGTATGCTTTCATGTCTTACCTTATGCAACTATAGAATATTGAAACAACTTTATAGAGTGTGTACTCTTATATTCTCTTCCTCATATTGATTCTTGGATAATGTGTTCTTTGTATATGTGTTGGAGTATTTGATATCAACATTAAAATAGATTCTCATGTAAAGGTATTTTTGCATCAACCAATTTTAATTAACAATTGTCCCAAGCAAAGAGAAAGAGCAAGAAGGAAAAGTGTCATGATTTTGTGACATGTTGCTCAATCATGGATGGCAGCAGCCAGAGTGCAAAATGGGATATGAATGTCATGATTTCACAACATGTCTCATTTTTGTGGTATGTCACATTTTCGCGACATATAGCGGCAAAGGAGCAGAAAGAAGGCAGAATGTCGGGATTTCCTGACATGTCTCATTTTCGTGACATGTTGTCATTTCTTCCGCTGTTCTCTTTGGGCTATCTTCTCTATTTTTCGGTCTTCCTGTTCCAAGGCTTCTGTTGTTTGTGTTGTAAGCCATGTTTGGCTGGTAATGTTAGAAGGTCGAGGATCCTTTGCTGGTCTCTAGTTTCGGTCCCCAGCTTTACACTGATTTTGTACAAAGGTTTTGGGTCAACTGGAAAAACCCATTTGATATAAAATCTTTCACGTATCAAAAAAAAAAATCTATCTAAAGGAGAAAAACTCAAACAAATAACATATGAGCTTCAAAATATACTTCAAGAGTTTTATTTTTCTATTTTAACATGAAAGGATGGTCTGGTTTGAAATCTATCAAATGTTATATTTCATAGTAGTTTCCAATAATGAATGAAATCAACACATTTCCTAGTATTGCTAAAAATAAATAAAAATAATGCACATGATATATGGGGTTGTCTTTGGATACCAAGTAATCTCACTATAGCAAAATAGAATACACCTAACTAATAATGAAATGGTTGCTATGATGTAGTATTTATACCAAAATATAAGTTTCTTTTAGTTCAAGTAACTAACCTTTAGGTTGAAACTATTAAAATATTACAAATTACCTCTTTCCAGGTTTACAAGGCCCAAAGACCTTATATATACAATACAATACATAATTGAATTGTGGCCTCAAGTATAGCTTAAATACCATGTATTCCAACCAAGTAGCTCCTACATGTGCACAAAAGGAACCTTGGGCATAATCGTGGTAAAGATATTTACTACCTACTCTATTGATGACATGAAAACAAGATCAAGCATCCCATGCACATATTTCCATCTCAAAAATATATGCAAATATCAATATGCTTGGTTTGCTAATGAAACATTAGATTGTGAACAAGTTGGATGGTGCTTTGACTATCATTTAAAAGAGTGAATGGATATGTCTAATGAATACCAACCTCCTCTAAAATCATGGTATCCACAAAATATGCTTAGCTACCTCATTGGAAACATATTATTTAGCTTATGTAGAATATTGATATATGATAGATTATTATTTGAAGCAACATGAAATAGGATTCGATCTAAAATAAAATATAAATTTGATGGTGGAGCATTGCTCATCCAAATTATTGAACCAATCAACATCTAAAAATTTGGTCAAAATCAAAGGTGAACAAATTTAATAATAAATACAAATCTTATAAATATTTTTGTTATATTTAAAATCCTCTTGGCTATTTTCTAGTGATTCTCTCAAGGGACCTACATGTACCTAGAGCAATAACTCATAACAAAGGCTATATGAGGTTGTGTGTGAGTAAGGTAAAGTAGGCCACCAAAAAGAGATTGATATAGAGTAGCACCCTCCAAAGGAGACATAATTAGTTCAAAGATTCAAGCCTAACAAAAAGGATTTTGAGTGGTGAAAGCACGAGATTCCGGGCGAAGGAAACACTAATTGCGATGCATTCAAAATCAAATACGCTTAAGTCCTAGAAATGTAAATTGCATGAAATGAAAGAAACGCATTGGAAGAGACACAAGCAAATGGAGAAAACACAGCCCTTTCATTAAACTTTCTTGATCTCCGTTACAAATACGCCTCCTCCCTTTTCAGGGGCTAGGAGCGTTAAAAGAATTTGACTACAATCGAGACTTAAGGTTCCTCTTTCCGCGTGCCCACACTTGAAATGGACGGGCCAAGATGATGCCGCCGCTGATGTCGATGAGTCTTTGACCTCTGCTGCTCCTCCTGCGAACAAAGAAACAACGAAGATGTCAGTAGCACCTGTTGCAAATAGTAAGTGTTTGTTCTCTAAAATCGCCAAAAGATGCATGCAAACATTTGTCTAAAACAGTGATAGACAAAATGACTCTAAATGACCTAAAAATCTGACGAGAGGACTAGAAAACATCACCGAGAGGGCCACTGCCATTGAGACAGTCGGCCAATCTGCCTTCAACTGGAATTCGTCCCTGGGCAGGACGAATTCTGACTGCTATTCGTCCCTGGGTGGGACGAATTCTGCTGTGTTGGAAAAGCCGACCTACTGCTGCTCCAATGTCGAATCTCGGGACCTGCAAAACGCCTGCAAACAAGGGGGTTATGTAATTGGGGCCATTTTGGGACGACCCAGATGGTCGGATTCTCCCAATTTGGCCTCTATCCTCGGGAATTCGATATCGCCACCTGCAAGTTAGTGAAACAACAAAGCGACACAAAGCATGATAAAATCTGATCAGAATGTTATGAAATTGAAGCTATGAGTTAACCAAACAGAATAACATGATATGCACCCTGAAACAATAATCTAGAATGCTTTTGAAACAAAACTTAGAAAGTGCGGGGGTGCCCAAGTGGGCCTCCCACCGTTGGCACTTGATCTTGGCGCCAATCCACTAGGGATGGGCCCAAAACCTCTTAGGATTGGGATGTCTGCAAATTGGTTGATTCAGGTGTCCATATGTTGGATTTGGGTCAGATTCAAGCTTCCAAAAGCCACCCAACAACCTCCCTTGCAAAAGAGATTGGTGGATGTGAGAAGGTGAATCAAAGGGGATGCAAGTGGGTGTTCAACTCGGCAACACTTCGTTGCTTGAAATCTCCTTCTATCTGTCTCCTTTGGGTGAGAAAAGTCCCACCTTTTATAGACCCATGGGGTCTCTTTTGAGAGGGAAGCACAAATGCCATGTGTTGGTCATAGGTGCCATGTGGCAATCATGTCTTCCCATGAGGGAGGGGAGTCCTCCATTGACTTGGGCTCTCATAACTGCCCTTGTGACAGTCCTCTAACGGCCTATCTATCCACCCACACACGTGTGCGAGGCGAGAGTCATCAACTGACTGTCCTGGGCTGCCACTTGGCACCATTCTTCTTTTTGCCCGTTAAACTTGGAATTCGTCCCTGGGTGAGACGATTTCAGAATTCGTCCCTGGGTGAGACGAATTCCAGTTAGTATTCGTCCCTGGGTGAGACGAATACTGAGCAAAGTGTCTAAATGTGCCAAATTGCTTCCTGACCTTACAAAATTGCTATGAAAGTGGTTAGGACCACTGTTTGACCTCTGAGGGCTGCCCCGGGGGCTGTGTTTGTCAAAGCGATCAGTGTTTGCGGTCACATAATCGGATTGGTGCTATTTTGGTGTCTACGAGATGCCCCTTTTTGGGATGCGCTGTGCATGGCGCAGCCGAGCAAAAATAGATAACCAAAGCACTAATGATTAGGGTTTCTTGGTAACCTAACCAACTTTTGATGCCCCAAGCATGGAAAGGGCATGTATTCTTGAATCCTTGCTTCGACGAGCTAAGGAGTTTGATTTCAAGTGTTAACCTATTTTGGTGAGGTGTGACTTGAACTTAGACATTGATCAGTCATGAATAGGCGAAGGGCGTTTTATCCACAGGGGAACCTTGTGTTCATGATTCACGAAATGCCAAGTGTTTGATTGATTTGATTGTTGCTTGTTTATTGCCCCAAGCAGGAGCGTGATTGTCTTTGTCAATGATTCTTTGAATGCATGTCATTTTCCTTAATTGGGTGTGTGATTGTTGATTGGTGACTAAGTGTGACTACCCCCTCAAGCGACGAATCGATGAGGGAATGACCTTCATGAGAAAAGCGACGAGTCGCTTGACCCAAGATGACTTGTGCAAGGGTGCCTTTAGATGGTTTATCGTTAAGCATGTGCAATTTTTCCAACATCTGGACCTATTTTTGGTGGGTGTTAACCCTTTTTGTGATGCCATAATGGGGTGAAATCGTCGACAACCCATCTTCCCGTGGAGCGGTCCGGCTATGATAGCCTTCTTGGGGAAGTAGTAGAGTGACAATTTGAACCCCGACATCGATTTTCTATGCCAAGAGGTTAAGTGCGAGAGCACTTGTGTCCGGCAATGCTTATTGCTTTGTTTTTATGTTGCATGTTTTGTTGTTTTTGTTGTTTTTTTTTGTGACACCATTTGGGGATTAAATTTTTGAAAATCCGTCTCCCGTGGAGCGGTCCGGCTATGGTAGCCTTCTTAGGGAGTAGGATAGTGATAATTTGTGACCCCGATGTCGATTTTCTATGCCAAGAGGTTAAGTGCAAGAGCACTTGTGTCCGCGCAAATGTTTATTGCTTTTTGTGTTGTTTTGATTTTCTTGTTGTTTTTGAGTGGGCTTTGACCCTTTTGTGACGTCGTTTGGGGATGAAATTGTCGAAAATCCGTCTTCCCGTGGAGCGGTCCGGCTATGGTAGCCTTCTTAGGGAGTAGGATAGTGATAATGTTGTGACCCCGATGATCTTTTGCTATGCTAAGAGGTTTAAGTGCAAGAGCACTTGTCTGGCAATGTTTATTGCTTTTTGTGTTGTTTTGTATTTTCTTTGTTATGTTTTTGAGTGGGTCTTGACCTGTTTGTGATGTCGTTTGGGGTGAACTTGTCAAAAATTCCATCTTCCCGTGGAGCGGTCCGGCTATGGTAGCCTTCTTAGGGAGTAGGATAGTGACAATGTAGACCACCGACATCAGTTTTTCTATGCCAAGAGGTTAAGTGCAAGAGCACTTGTGTCTGGAAATGTTTATTGCTTTTTGTTTTTGTGTTGCATTTATTTGTTGTTTTTGTTGTTTTGATTTTCTTTGATCTTGTGCATGATGGTTGATGAATATGGATGTATGCATGTTGATTTATTTTGATGGATGCATATGCTATGATGAATGCAAATGGTTTTGATTTATATGTGATATGCAGATATGAAATGGATGAATGGGGTTTGTGATGTTTGGCTATGGCACCAAGGACTATTTAGAACTCTGTTATTTTGTTTTTAGGCGATTGTTGTGATGCATGACTTTGTATGTATACATGTGGTTTTTCTTTTTTGTATTTTTTTGATGGTATTGTAAGGATGAAAAGTAGCGCAGTTGGTTTAGAAATGTAGCTAAGGTTTTCTGAGACTCAGACGGTTTTAACTCACTAGCCATGACTGTACTTTATCTTACAAGACTTTTGAACAAGGTATGAATCGGACTTGTTTTTGACCAAGCTATTTCACATCCCTGTGTGTGCAATTGAGTTCATTTATGTGGTATTTGTCAGGATACCGCCAGTGCCAGATGGGCTTTCAACCGAACCTGTACTGAGGATCACCGAATTAGCTCCACTAACTCCTTTGGTGTATTTAGTTAGATTAATCTGCGGTGTTATCCAGGATGCCATAAGCTAGCTCATCCACATGCAAACATTGATCTGTACGCAAGTTAATGTGACAGATATATCGTCATGCGAGAAGTTTACCGCCAGTTATCGATAGGCTATCAACCAAACCGATACTGAGGCTTGCCTCATGACCTGTTAGAATGCTGAGAGTTCCAAGGATTCAAGTTCACTCCCTTCTTTTCTTCAATTGTATTGGGATACTTGCTCGTTTGTAGTGATAAGATCACTGTTTATTTTGATTTGTTTTTCTTTTGAGCAAGGGATTGGGGATATGGAGTGACGAAAATCACTATTGCTTGTGCCTTTTGATGTGTGCACTGTAGGATGTCAAATTTTGGAGTTTTGACGTTTTGCAAATTTTTTGATGTTTTGCAATTATTGAGAACTTTAGGGATTCTTAGGGAATTGGGTAGGGAGGATGCTTGTCCTTTTGCCAACTCTCAACATTCTTGGGGTCATTCGCACGGGGGGATGAGCAAGATAACCGTTTCGCTTGTGGTGACCTGGATTACTTTGCAGGTTTCATCTTTCGTTCACACAACTTGGGAATTGTTTTATGTGTCTTGATATGTGTTGGGATGTTACGTAACAAGGTTTATTTCAAGTATGACTCTACCTTCGTAAAATATGTCTGACTTGATACATTACATGGCTAAAGAGCAAAATGATGACTGAATCACGAAAACTCTTGATACATTAACAGACCACTGACTCTAGTG
The DNA here is from genome assembly GCA_028583015.1 of Wollemia nobilis. Classification (NCBI taxonomy): domain Eukaryota; kingdom Viridiplantae; phylum Streptophyta; class Pinopsida; order Araucariales; family Araucariaceae; genus Wollemia; species Wollemia nobilis. The sequence goes on along the minus strand of JAQPPZ010000383.1, from coordinate 1,079,568 downwards.
TGGTAAAAGCAATGCGTGGTGTTTTTGTTGTTTTTGTACAATGGAACAGTGTGGAATAAGATGGACTAGCAGAGCAATTACAGCCTATGGTGCCTTTGACCTGTTCGACCACAAATATGCAATGTATGGATGCAATGCTTAATGCAGCTACATATTTTTGTATTTTTGATGGATTGATTTTTGTGAATATGAAGATGAAGGGCGAGAAGAGCTCTCTTTTGATGAATTTGAGTATGCCTAGATATGATATGCAAATTTTTGTTGTTTTTGATTATTTTTTATTTTTGACCAAGTGATTGCGATAATCCTTGGAGCTTTTTGGTTTGACCAAGTGATTGCGATAATCCTTGGAGCTTTTTGGGTTTTGACCAAGTGATTGCGATAATCCTTGGAGCTTTTTGGGTTTTGACCAAGTGATTGCGATAATCCTTGGAGCTTTTGGGATGACCAAGTGATTGCGATAATCCTTGGAGCTTTTTGGATGACCAAGTGATTGCGATAATCCTTGGAGCTTTTGGAGTGACCAAGTGATTGCGATAATCCTTGGAGCTTTTGGGATGACCAAGTGATTGCGATAATCCTTGGAGCTTTTTGGGATGACCAAGTGATTGCGATAATCCTTGGAGCTTTTTGGGTTTTGACCAAGTGATTGCGATAATCCTTGGAGCTTTTGGGGTGACCAAGTGATTGCGATAATCCTTGGAGATTTTTGGATGACCAAGTGATTGCGATAATCCTTGGAGCTTTTGGGTGACCAAGTGATTGCGATAATCCTTGGAGCTTTTGGGGTGACCAAGTGATTGCGATAATCCTTGGAGCTTTTGGGGTGACCAAGTGATTGCGATAATCCTTGGAGCTTTTGGGGTGACCAAGTGATTGCGATAATCCTTGGAGCTTTTGAGGTGACCAAGTGATTGCGATAATCCTTGGAGCTTTTGGGGTGACCAAGTGATTGCGATAATCCTTGGAGCTTTTGGGGTGACCAAGTGATTGCGATAATCCTTGGAGCTTTTGGGGTGACCAAGTGATTGCGATAATCCTTGGAGCTTTTGGGGTGACCAAGTGATTGCGATAATCCTTGGAGCCTTTGGGTTGACCAAGCGATTGCGATAATCCTTGGAGCTTTTGGGGTGACCAAGTGATTGCGATAATCCTTGGAGCTTTTGGTTTGGATTATGGTTCTTCAAGGGATAGAGGTACCCCCAGCTTGATGGTCTTTGCACTCTGGATCTGGCTCTGGAGGTATGGGCATGAATGGATCGGCCCTATGCATGGATAGGAGGACAGAGTCTACCCCCGACACTGATGTTGTTATGGGATCTCTGGGCGGAAGTTGATCTTTATGTGCCCAAAGTTGTGGATGTAATGCTTGGTCCCACTGCGGTGGGTTAACACGCCACTCATGCCCTAGTATTATGTTTATCTGTTGACATGCTTCCTCAAATTTTATGGGATGTCGATGTTGTCGCATGTGATTGTTGTGGGCTATCTCTGTTTCATCTTCACTTTCAACTAGTGAGTACAGCTCATCAGAATCTGGAGATTCTGAGACATGGAGGACTGCATCATCAGGTAGCCCTATGGTTAAAGGTTGATCCTCTTTGAAAGGAGCTTCATGTAAGTTGGGCCTTGGGAGCTCCAAAATCTTGGTCTCTACCGACTCTAAGTGCTCTAGCACTTTGCATATATCGAGGGATTTGAGCTCCTCCTCTTTGATTGGTTCTTGTTGAGGAACTTGGGGCGTATGGAGGGGTAACTGGATAGCACCCCCATGCCTTGATAGGGCATTTCATCCCGCTCTTCTTCTCGCTCTGATTCCTTAGAGGCTTCTTGATGAATTTCTAAGGGTGGCCCATAAACCTGGGTGGATGTCTGAGGAAGGCACCCGTCATTGGTTATAGGATCAGCCTCCCGCTCATGTCTGGGAGGCATCGGGGGCGATGCTTGATAAGGTCGCGGAGACTCGTCTCGCACCCCGGGGTTGTGCCTCTCATAATGTTTTGTCTTATGTGTGTGAGGGGTTGGAATCCTCTCAGGTAGTTTATAGCGCAACTTATCTGCTTTACGCTGCATGTATAAGTCCTCTAACTCCTGACGACCTTGCTCTATGCGTAACTCATCCGCTTCGCGTTGCATGCGCTCTCTATCCAAGCGGTGTCGATACTCTATTTCCCGATGACTTTGTTTAAGCCGCGTGATTTGGGCTTGACGGGTGGCATGTCTGGCGACTATCGGGTCGGTTCGGTCTACCCTATTTTGTTCAGGGAGGTTCGAATGTTTCTCCTATGTGTTGGCCTCGATCTTGATGATCTAAAATTTCAATGGGTCGCTTCCCTCTGTCGATGTAGGCGGCATGTACTTGAGGCCGCACTGTTTGTTGTCCTCGAGGAATGCGATGATTTTCCTCGTACTCCCTTTCATGTTGGCTCTCCTGCATAGTGTGTTGGAACAACTCATCCTCCTGGCGTCGAAGGTGCTCTTTGTTAATATAGTACAGTTCCTCTAAATGTAGTCGCTCTAGTCGCTCTAGCTCAAGTTGCGTGAATTGCATTTGGCGTGCGACGTGCTTGACAGATTCTAAGATGGTTGGTCCTGTCGCCTCATGTCTAGAAGGCCTAGATGCCTCTCCTAGATATTTTTGATCGTAGTGATCCAAGATCTCTATAGGTGACCTCCCTTTGTTGGGGGTAGCGGCATTCCCTCGGGGCTTTGGCCTCGGTGAGTGGTCCTGATAGATAGCAGGTGCGAAGGCATATTGCTCCCGCACTGTATATTGCTCTCGAGGAAGGTAGGGATCTTCCTCTTGCTCTCTTTCATAAGTGAAAAAGGGATGGACGGAGTTAGTTCGCCCCGCCTGAGGAGCCTTGTGCTCTGGATTTTTCTTTGTAGTCCTGACAACTAGAGGGGGTGAAGGAGGGATAATGTAATCATGTGGTTCCTCCCGTCGAACCCTATGTTGACCTAGCGCTTCATCGCGTGATGACCGCTCATAGCGAGCTTCTAAGGGAGCTCTCCTACGACTGTACCCCTCATGGAAGGGTGTGTGCTGAATGTTATGCTGAATAGGAGTGCTCCTCGAAGAGGTGTCCCTGTAGTCCCTTTCCTTTAAGGTGTGGAGGGGACTGCCTTGTGTGTTAGGTCACCAAGGTGGTATGACCAAATCCTTGGGATTGTAACGGAGATGACTCATGCCTCCTTGGACATTCCCCATAGCCTCCGCCCGTGATTGGGCTTGGCTACGGGTGAGCACCATGACGATGTCTCTCTAAAAATCCTAAAAATTGAAATGAGTCAGATGGGGCCCAAAATTGGCGTGTGCATCCCTCTTATAGTAGATAAGACAAAAATGAAGTTTCAAGTCCTAGCTCTGAATACATTAGGAGATATTGACATCCGAATAGCTCAAAAAGTGTAAAAAAATGCGTGCCCAATTTTAAAACCTAATTTTGGGGCACTAGATGATGGAATTTGGCCTCGAAAACTGACTTTTTTGGGCAAATAGGATTCTAGGGATTATGGACACCTTTGGGGCATTTTGGAGTGACCAAGCGATTACGGGAATCCTTGGAGCTTTTTGGAACAAGTGACAAAATGCGTAAATTTTTATCTTTTTGTTTATGATTTTTTTTTTGTTACACTAAGAAAAATGAACACACACATGCGCAAACCGTGATTATCTCTTTTAAGGGTTTAAATAGTGTGTCCTAAACTGGTTTAGTGCATTTTGATGTTTTGTTTTGTTTTTGTAGGTTTTGAAGAACGTTTAAATGCATTATGACGGCTCATATAACTCCCAAAACGGTCGCCCCTTCAATATACCAACCGAGGCCGATATACCAACCTCTCTATATACCCGCCCTTACGAGAGGGAGACTATAGGTACGTGAGAGCAGAAGGTACATGGTACGTAGGCGGTACGGAAGGGGGATTGTCCTGTTAATGGCACCTACCATAGAAGACTTATCCTCGCGCGCATGGGAATCACCCCAGTGACACTCGGTCAGCTTTCATCAGGATTTACGCCTAACAACAGTTGACAATCGGGAAATGGATGCAAAGCTAAGCCAAGGTGGTGATGAACCCACCGTTGGTCTTGCTCAAGGGCTGGGGTCTTACGACCAGCTCCTTGGTTTAAAATTATTGCGTGAAGTGTGTGGGATTCATTTTATTTAACGAAAATGAAACAAGCATAAATGACTTTCCCTAATGCAATGCAGGATTAAATGAAAACAATTAAAGAAACAAAAACAGAAACAAAAAATTTAACAGAGATTATGAAAATCCCTACCTCTTCTCTGCCTGGACCGGTTGCTTCTGAATTTCTGCTCTAAAAAGTTGCAGACAGAAATTCGTCCCTCGGTGAGACGAATTACAGAACAGAATTCGTCCCCCAGAGACGAATTTGAATTCGTCTCAGGGTCAGACGAATTTCAGTAAAGCAATCGCCACAGCCAAGGACGAATAACAGTCAAAAACCAAAAAGGTACCTGTCAAACACAAAACACAAAAATTTGATCAGTTTTTGTGATCTTAAAAACCAGGGAACAGGGTCCCACCGTGATCGCCACTGAAAGCACGAGATTTCGGGCGAAGGAAACACTAATTGCGATGCATTCAAAATCAAATACGCTTAAGTCCTAGAAATGTAAATTGCATGAAATGAAAGAAACGCATTGGAAGAGACACAAGCAAATGGAGAAAACACAGCCCTTTCATTAAACTTTCTTGATCTCTGTTACAAATACGCCTCCTCCCTTTTCAGGGGCTAGGAGCGTTAAAAGAATTTGACTACAATCGAGACTTAAGGTTCCTCTTTCCGCGTGCCCACACTTGAAATGGACGGGCCAAGATGATGCCACCGCTGATGTCGATGAGTCTTTGACCTCTGCTGCTCCTCCTGTGAACAAAGAAACAACGAAGATGTCAGTAGCACCTGCTGCAAATAGAAAGTGTTTGTTCTCTAAAATCGCCAAAAGATGTATGTAAATAATTAGCCAAATCAATAGACAAAATGACTCTAAATGACCTGAAAACCTGACAGAGGACAGAAAACATCACCAGAGGGCCACTGCCATTGAGACAGTCGGCCAATCTGCCTTCAACTGGAATTCGTCCCTGGGCAGGACGAATTCTGACTGCTATTCGTCCCTGGGTGGGACGAATTCTGCTGTGTTGGAAAAGCCGACCTGCTGCTGCTCCAATGTCGAATCTCGGGACCTGCAAAATGCCTGCAAATAGGGGGTTATGTAATTGGGGCCATTTTGGGACGACCCAGATGGTCGGATTCTCCCAATTTGGCCTCTATCCTCGGGAATTCGATATCGCCACCTGCAAGTTAGTGAAACAACAAAGCGACACAAAGCATGATAAAATCTGATCAGAATGTTATGAAATTGAAGCTATGAGTTAACCAAATAGAATAACATGATATGCACCCTGAAACAATAATCTAGAATGCTTTTGAAACAAAACTTGGAAAGTGCGGGGGTGCCCAAGTGGGCCTCCCACCGGTGGCACTTGATCTTGGCGCCAATCCACTAGGGATGGGCCCAAAACCTCTTAGGATTGGGATGTCTGCAAATTGGTTGATTCAGGTGTCCATATGTTGGATTTGGGTCAGATTCAAGCTTCCAAAAGCCACCCAACAACCTCCCTTGCAAAAGAGATTGGTGGATGTGAGAAGGTGAATCAAAGGGGATGCAAGTGGGTGTTCAACTCGGCAGCACTTCGTTGCTTGAAATCTCCTTCAATCTGTCTCCTTTGGGTGAGAAAAGTCCCACCTTTTATAGACCCATGGGGTCTCTTTTGAGAGGGAAGCACAAATGCCATGTGTTGGTCATAGGTGCCATGTGGCAGTCATGTCTTCCCATGAGGGAGGGGAGTCCTCCATTGACTTGGGCTCTCATAACTCGCCCTTGTGACAGTCCTCTAACGGCCTATCTATCCACCCACACACGTGTGCGAGGCGAGAGTCATCAACTGACTGTCCTGGGCTGCCACTTGGCACCATTCTTCTTTTTGCCCGTTAAACTTGGAATTCGTCCCTGGGTGAGACGAATTCCAGTTAGTATTCGTCCCTGGGTGAGACGAATACTGAGCAAAGTGTCTAAATGTGCCAAATTGCTTCCTGACCTTACAAAATTGCTATGAAAGTGGTTAGGACCACTGTTTGACCTCTGAGGGCTGCCCTAGGGGCTGTGTTTGTCAAAGCGATCAGTGTTTGCAGTCACATAATCGGATTGGTGTTGTTTTGGTGTCTACAAGTGGACTTATAATCCTCCATATTTGAGCACTAAAGATGGTATGATACATACTTATGAAATAGTGATGTTGGAATCCATTTGATCAAATATAAATCCTTAAAATGTAAGTGTAGGATATCCATGTCTATAATCTCAAAGATAACACAAATCCATGACTTGATGTCCTAAATAATGGAATAAGAGTTACATATGATAAGAACATCCACATAGAGAACGATCATCAAAGTCTCTCCATATTTATATTTGATGTAAATGTGATGTTTAACCTCACATCATCAAAACCCACAACTTATGAAGAAATAGTGTATCTTATCATATTAAGTGTGGGGATCCTACTTAAGTCTATACAAGAATTTAGTCAACTAAAAATACAAGGGAGTCGAACCTTCAAGCTCAAAACTATATGGTTGTTGCATATAGATATCCTATTAAATATTTCCATATATAAATGTGCTCTTCCAATCTATATGATGTAGCTTCCATTGAAATGGATCTTCTATAGAAAGAATAATCCTATTAGAATCCATCCTAGCCACTAGAGAAAATTTCTTTGAATAGTCAACTCCCTCCTATTTAAATAATTAATTATAAATAAGGTATATCTAATGCTTATTCACTTGACCATCCAAGTCAATAAGCCATAGATTATACTTCTTATATTAAATTTCATTTATTCACAATAGTTAGAAATAAAGAGTCAGCCATATCATAATGTTAATAAGGATAAAGAATACCATAACCCTTGCATTTTGAACCAAACAAATGACTATAACCTTTTACCTTCCAACATACATAATATGAATTCAAACCACTGACGACTTGTATAAGAAAATGTAGCTCAATCAAGGTTCCATAAATACGCATTATTTTTATGAGATGTTTAGTAGAGTTAAGAGATGCAATGTCTCCATGAGTGGAGAAAGAGATAAAAAAGTTTGATCACATAGCTAATCCTAAAAAAAAAATGCAGTACGTCCACTAATATAAAGCTAACTAATTTGTTTATCAAAGTCCTATGTATCCAAATGGTGAAAATTTTGATGCCGAGACTGAACACGATGTTTGATGTTGAGACTAGACACGATGATACTAATCATAGAATATGCCTTGATAATATTCATCATAGAATATGTTTTTATATTTATATCATCAAGTTAATCGTTTAGAAAATAAGAGGACCATCCCCCTACACATGCTTAAACTCGATGTTAATAGAGGTGACGGTGATGAATCTCACTGAGTGGGACCAAGGACTTATACCTTTAAGACTATTAGCCCATTGGCAAAGAGTATGGACGTGTTGAGGTTTATAAACCTCTCAAGTCCCATAATACAATTAATTTAGAATTATTCACAAACACACTATATTAACAAGATAAACAAGTTTTCACGTAGAACAAAATTACAATCATAGTATAAATTTTTTATTAGAAAATTAGAACCATTCCTTGATTAGAATCCTTTTAGTGCCACAACAATGGTATAAATATTGAGTGATCAGTGGTCTTGCTCATGCCAGGTCATCAACGCTGAGGTGGTATAGGCTTGTCGAGAGTAGCAACCATGTGCTTGGTAGTTACTAAAAGTAGTGTGGATGTAACCAACTCCCCTATGTATCCAAAACAAATATTACAACCTACATTCAACCAGAACACAAAAACATTTTAATTTTTATTTGTAGTATACTATAGTGGTATGGTTTTCATGTAGAAGCCTATCTTTTGGAAGGTATAAATTTTGATCCGACCATTAGATCAGTTTGAAATTTTACAGGAAGTTGGATAACACGATGGAAAATATAATGGCAAGGATTCATTGGAAGCCTTGAAGATTTTTTAGTGTGTTATCGGACCCTAATTCCTTCATCTAGTACCCAAAAATGGGATTTACTATTTTTTTTAATATAAAAGAAAACATATTTGGAATAACTTCTTATTTAGGCATGGGTAGGTGTTTAAATTTTCTTTGAGGCTTAATATAGATTATACAATGGAGTGTGTTAATTTAGGGGGCTATATGAGCTTTTTTTAGTTGGCACTAAAAGATGAAATTATCGAAAAAAATAAAAAATATATAAATAATTAAAATAGTAAAAAGGTGTGAAATCCAAGAATGAGAAAAAAAAGTGATTATCGATTTTATTTCCATCTATTGTAGCTTTTATATTATTGGGATTTTTTTCTTGCTTTGTTTATTTTCGTCATAGTTTTATGTGATTGAAGGTTCTTTTTGTGACCTCTTGCGGCTAGATTTACACCATTTGGTATCAAAGCAAGCTGGATCTTACTAGATGTGAGAAGGTAATCTTATCACAAAGCAAGTTGGATCTTGTTGGAGGAGAGAAGGTAATCTTTTCGATTAAATTTATTTTGCTCTTCTAATATTTTCTATTTGGAATAACATAGATCAAACTAGTGTGAGCAGATGAAGAGGAGATTATTCTCAACTCAACAAGAATATCCAAGAGCTATAGGCACAATTTGCGTAGTTGATTGAAATGATGGCCCGTATGAGGGTAAAACATCTCATAAAATTTGTAGATCTATATTCTGATAATGAGACTATGGAAGGAGACAACCAGATACAGGTTTATGTTGAGGAAGAACAAAAGGGAAAGTCAGAGTTTGGGGATAGGCTAATTAGGGTTGTGGAAGAAAATAAATATAAGATAAATATTGATGTCCTTGAGTATGTAGGAAGTTTGAAATCAGAGGAGTTGATAAACTAGTTGAATAGCATGGAGAAGTTCTTTTAGTGTAAAAGCCCTTAATATGAAAATAAAATGAAGCTTGCATGCACAAAGTTGAAAGGGTATGTATTTATTTGGTGGGATAATATACATAAGGAGAGGCAAAGAAAAGGAAAGGAAAATATTAGGGTCTGATGTAAAATAAAAAAAAAATTGTAGGATAAATTCTTGCCCGAAGATTATGTCCAAACATTATTTTGTGGACTTCAAAACTTTAGATAAAAGGATCAAAGCAACGAGAACTACACCAATGAATTCCATAATTTATCAATTTGGGTGGGTCTTGAAGAGTGAGAATAATATTAGGTTGCAATATATGTAAACAGATTAAGTTATGCCATACAAGATGAGTTAAGTATGCTTTAGATCCATAGTGTAGAAGATGCATATCAATTTGCATTAAAAGTAGAAGAAAAATATAAGAGAGGAGTGAGGAAAGGACCATCATCACCTCCACCTAGTTTCCATGGTGGATTTAATCCCTCAAAGGGAGGATCTACTAATACATGAAAATAAGAAGAGTTCAGGTAATGTCATAGTAACCATGAGAGTGGTGGAGGATGAAATTGGGATGGCCCACAAAGGCAATATACCTATTATAAATGCAATGAGGAAGGGTACAAAGCTTTTGAGTATCCACAATGTCTTGCATAAGAAAGAAGATAGGAAGAACAAGCTAGAATAAATATGATTGAGGTCAAAGAGAAATTTGAGGTAGAAGTTGTGGTAGATATGGGGGAAAACCTCATGATAAGAAGGAAAATGATCATCCAAGGAAGGAGAAAGCACAAGATAATGATGGTGGTGATTCATGGCTGTGTATGAGTATCTTTCAAACAAGATGCACATCTAGAAAAAAATTATTTAAGATGATTATTGATAGTGGTAGTTGTGAAAATATGGTTTCCACTGAAATGGTTGAGAATATTAACTTAAATTTTGAGAACTCGTATCCCTATCACATATTGTGGCTCAAGAAAGGGAATGAGATAATTGTAGATAAGATATGTCTAGTTAGGTTTTCAATTAGGAATACCTACAAGGATGAAGTATGGTGTAATGTAGTTCCAATGGATGCATGCCACTTATTATTGGGGAGGGCTTGGTAATATGACAGGAAGGCTACCCATGATAGGGGAATGAACACTTACACATTATGAAAATATGAAGTAAAAGAGGTCTTATTACCACATAAGGATGAAGGGCAAAGTGAAATCCTATTGACGAATGAGAAATTTGTTATAGGGATGAAAGAAGCTAGGTCTTGTTATGTGATGATAGTAAAGAATGTGGATACTGAGGATGTTAAAATACCACCTGTAGCATCAAAGTTGCTAAAAGAGTATACAGATGATGAGCATATTCAGGAATTATACGAAGGAGTCAGAAAGGTTTTGCAAGATAGTAATGCAAAGTACATAGGGACCATAGATGCAAGTAGAATAACATAATTATTTGAGTATAGTTGCATGAGATTGATCAACGGAAGTCGCAAGAGAAAATTTCTTTTCAACCATAGGAAAATGATGTAGGATCCTCTTTTTCAAAGGACATAACTTTTGATCCGACTATTGGATCAACTTGAAATTTTATAGACAGCTAGATAACAAAGTGGATAATATTGTGGCAAGGATTTTCAAGAAGTATTGAAGATTTTTTAGTGTGTTATCGAGCTCTAATTACTTCATCTAGTTCCCCAAAATAGAGTTTAGTATTTTTTTCTTAATCTGGAAGAAAAATATTTGAAATAACTTCTTATTTAGACATGGGTAGGTGTTTTCTAGGAGGCTTAATATAAATGATATGATGGAGTGTGTTTAGCTTTTTTTGGTTGGCACTAAAAGATAAAATTACTTTAAAAAAAGAAAAAAAATTGTAATTTCTTATTTTATTGGTTTTAAGATTTAAGGTTTATTTTAAGGTTTCTTTTTGGATATATATTCTCTTGGTATTGCATTGTAAAAAAATGTGAAATCTACGAATAGAAAAAAATATTTATCATATTTATCAGTTTATTTCCATCTATTATAATTAGAGCTTAATTTATTTCCATCTATTATTATGAATGGATTGAGAATTATCTTCGCTTTGTTTCTTTTCATCACAATTTTATGTGATTGGAGTATAATTTTAACGAGCGCAATACTAATGGATGCTTTGTAGACATTTTGATTGAAATAAATCCTTAGCTAGATTTGCGAATTTAAATAAACTAGCAATAGGCAATTAAAATCTCGTGATAAAGAAATTGTGTCACACGGAAAGATAGTGGTGTGAATCCAGGTGGTGGTGATATTTTTTCCTTTGCTTTTTACCTTGTGGTCATTCGAAAATTCGGTCGTTCTTTTAAATCGTCATTTGATTCTCGCTACGTGCAGATTAGCAAACAGTTCCAGTCATGTAAATCGCTTATTGGCAACTTAGAACCTACAAGACCGTGGACATCATTCGAGAATTTATCAAAGTCCTTTGTCTCGTAATGGTGAAAATTTTGATGTCTAGACTGAACACGATGATAGTGTTGTGTACGGTACAATATGTATACACTGAATAGGAACGATTATGGATGGTGGAAGAAGAAGCATATAAAATGACTACTTTATATATGGATAAGGATATAGATAGCAATAATATTTTTCTCTTTGATTATCCTAGTCATTATACAAGGTGTATATCACATGGTCGAGACTATCATACCTCATGCAAAGTGATACATTGGGGCTAGTTCCAAGAGCATGGAGTTTGGCTCAATAATGGGTCTCCAATTGTTTTTTTGCAAAGGTTGACTTCTTTACAAGATGCCACCTTGGGTGCACAATCATAATCTAACAACTTGGAATGACAAGGGTTAGATAGAGTGCAAAAAGAAAAACTAAGATAATAGAAAGGAAAAAACCCAAGCTAAAAAAAGATGATATACCAAATATTAAATAAGATCCCCTTTTATAGTGGCTCTAACTATAATGCATCAATGTGAACACTTCCTCTCCTCAACATACCCACAAACGGAGATGAGTCAAGGCATGATAATTAAACAAATTGGACCAAATAGATGTGTAGACCCCCTTAATATATATATTCAAGTAAAATTATCACAACTATTATGCGAAAAGTGAGGGTTGGGATTACCTGCAAGACTGTCCAAAGATGCGTGTATTGCTATACAAAGAGAAATGAAGAAAAAGTTATACAAAGAACTGATACTTTACAAAGCTATACTTCATACTATTTATAGATACAAAATAAGGATAATTTCCCCATCAAATTCCTCTAGATGTTTAAGAAATTCCCCATCAAATTCCTCTACATGTTTAAGAAATAAATTATATAGTCTATGTAGTTACGAGAACAATTTATCACGATCGTCGTTGATGTCTTGTGTAATGTCTTAACGGTATATTTGAGCTTATTCAAGCCTTTTTATTTTCTTCGTCTTATATTAATGCCATTTTTAATATTTTGTTTTGAACCATCCTACCAATTTCCGCGTGAATATATATATACTTTTCTATTTTTCATATATTTATTTTAAAATGCTATGGTTAAATTAACGAATGTTTTTTTTTAATTTATTTTATTAGGAAGTATTTAAGCACTTGGATGAGGTAAAGGTTTTAGTCAATGTATTAATGTAACGGTGTTTTTTTAAAGAGTAAGGAATTATAACTGGTATTAAAAGAGATTAAAAAAATAAGGGGTTGCTAATTTTCACAAATAAGAATTAATTATGATTGGTCTTGGGTCATGCAGATATTATAAGTAGTTCATTATAATTTTTTTATAGATTGCATAACCCCTAACAAAATTTATAGGGAAAGGTATTCTCTATGAGCCTGGGAAGAAAGTTCAAGTAAGATTTTAAGATTCAAACAAATTTTTTTTAAAGGTACTATTTATAAAGAATCTAAATTGAAATAATCTTTTAAACTCTTAAAAAGATGTATCCAAGATGATGATTAGAAGCGTGTTGAATCAACAAGATGATAACATGTGTGATCATCTAATTTACTTCACTAGCAAACAAATGAGCAATACTAAAGTGAATTATACACTTATTATTTATATTTATATTTATAATATAAATTATTTATATTTATATAGTACTTAGCTAATACCAAAATAACAAACCAATCAATAGTAGATCCAAGAAACACTTGGAAATTTTAGTTATATTATTATTAGTGTTATTTGTATGATGTGGTAGTGCTCCATTGACTAATTCTACTACTAATTCTTTAAATTTTTATGATTTTGGTAGTTATATTCCTTTAAAAAGAGAAAACTCTAAAAGGTCATAATTTATATCAAAGCATTTGAAGCTCATTTTTTAAATACTTATGATGTTTGGAGCTCCTTGCAATGGTATTGGTGGTTTTATTTGGTTCAACTAGAAAGAGAAAAAATATATAGGATTTTAATGGGATATGGTATAAGTACCCATGATCAATGGTCAAAAACACTTCTAAGGAAGATCAAAATATAATATCTTTTGTACAAAAAGGAACTATGGGGGTTCATTGGTAAGATATTAACAATTATTATATAAAAGAAAAGGGAAAAAAAACTCTTCTAGTCCAAGGAAGAAGAAGTGTTAGATATATTTAATTATTGGAGACATTGATAGGTTTTATTAAAATAGCACTTGGTTAACGCTCTCCAACTTGGTGCTTTCTTCAACCACCCAATTGGTATGTGAACCACCTTAACCACTTTGGAATGCATTTAAATCTATCTCCAATATAAATGAAATTACTATACAATTTTGTACATGGCATCATAGCTAATGCTTGGGCAAGGTGGTGATTGATGGGTAAGGTAGTTCAACTACTCAAAGACAGAGACACATTCCAAGGTGAACAGGAACACAAACTGATCGATGTGAGGAAAAAAATTAACATGGATGGTGTAGATGACATAGACCAAAGAAATCAAGACAACGTCGACATTCAGGAGGTGAGAAGAGCTGCAATGGTAGGCGTGTTATGCATTCAGGAGGATGAAAATGCTTGGCCAAGCATGGTTCAAGTTGTACAGATGTTAGAGGGGACGGTGCAACCTTGGGAACCCAGCATTAACGTGAACCAGCCAGAGGTAGAGGGAGAGAGCGTTAATGTGGAGAATCCAGAGGAGGAAGTGAGTGACAGTTTCATTGAAATTTGAGTGAAGTAATTAATTTTCCCATAAAATTCCTCTAGATGTTTAAGAAATAAATTACATAGTCTATGTAGTTAAGAGAACAATTTATCATGATCGTCATTGATGTCTTGTGTAATGTCTTAACAGTATATTTGAGCTTATTCAAGCCTTTTTATTTTCTTCCTCTTATATTAATGCCATTTTTAATATTTTGTTTTGAACCATCCTACCAATTTCTACGTGAAAATATATAGGATTTTAAAGGCATATGGTATAAGTACCCATGATCAATGGCCAAAAGCACTTTTAAGGAAGATCAAAATATAATATCTCTGGTATAAAAAGGAACTATGGGGTTCATTGGTAAGATATTGATAGTTATTATATAAAATAAAAAGAAAATAAAAAACTCTTCTAGTCCAAGGAAGAAGAAGCACATAAAATGACTACTTTATATATGGATAAGGATATAGATAGCAATAATATTTTCCTCTTTGATTATCCTAGTTATTATACAAATTGTATACCACATGGTCGAGACTATCATACCTCATGCAAAAGTGATACATTGGGGCTAGTTCCAAGAGCATAGGGTTTGGCTCAATCATGGGTCTCTAATTGTTTTTTGCAAAGGTTGACTTCTTTATAAGATGCGACCTTGGGTGCACAATCCTAATCTAACAACTTGGAATGACAAGGGTTAGAGAGAATGCAACAAGAAAAACTAAGATAATATAAAGGAAAAAACCCAAGCTAAAAAAATATAATATACCAAATATTAAATAAGATCTCCTTTCATAGTGGCTCTAACTATAATGCATCAATGTGAACACTTCCTCTCCTCAACATACCCACAAAAGGAGATGAGTCAAGGTATGATAATTAAACAAATTGGACCAAATAGATGTGTAGACATCCATAATATATATATATATATATATATATATATATATATATATATATATATATATATATACATATATATATATATATATATATATATATATATATATATACATATATATATATATATATATATGTATATATATATATATGTATATATATATATATGTATATGTATATATATATACAATATATATACATATATATATACATATATGTATATATATATACATATACATATATATATATATATATATATACATATACATATATATATATATATATACATATACATATATATATATATATATATATATAACATATATATATATATATATATACATATATATATATATATACATATATATATATATATATATATATATATATATATATAGTATATATATATATATATATATATATATCACAACTATTATGCCAAAAGTGAGGGTTTGGATTACTCACAAGACTGTCCAAAGATGTCTGTATTTCTATACAAAGAGAATTGAATAAAAAGTTATACAAAGAACTGATACTTTACAAAGCTATACTTCATACTATTTATAGATACAAAATAAGGATAATTTCCCTCCAATATTCACAAGAATGAATAACAAATTTGATTTATTATTCTATAGATGTGAATGAGTGCACCCTCTAAAAGTACTATTGTCAAATGTAGGACTATAGCAATCATGTTCTTCTTTAATGCATTATTGGATTGTTAAGTTGAGATCAATGGTAGGTGATCTTTATATTTTCTAGCACTAGCATATTCATCTACCCTACCAACTTATTATAGGATTTTGTGCACCATTACTTCTTGTCTACAACTTGATCTATTTTCCCCTTTGAGTTAGTGACATTCCATGCCTTACTTTAAATGCACGCTTGTCGTATATCTAAGTCCATTATGCAAGATACTACTTGTTTATTAGGAATTTCACTTGTTGGTCTGTATTGGAATTTTTTAAGACTTCCACAATCAGGTTGCATCTCTTATTGGAAGTATTTCACAAAATATTTTTTTCTTATTCTTTTGTTGGAATTTTTAACATTCACCTCTTGAGAACTCTTTCTTATCTAGTTTACCTATAAAAACTTTTCATTTTTAGGAATTATTTTTTATTTATGTTTGTCAGTCCTTTACTTTTCCTCCTACCTTCACCTACCTAATTTCAAAACCTGTGTAGTGAGAAATCACTATAAATACCATAGTAATGTTGAACCCTCACCACTTCAGAATGTTTTAAGGCTATTTAGCTAATTTTATGTCACACAAGTAAATTATATAGAGGTCAGATTTGCTACCTTGAAGATGGCCAAATTCAATACTATTAAGGAACACATACATTATTCCTAAAAGTTACATTAAGATTTTTATCCTACCAAGGGGACCATTAAAAGAATCATGTATTATCTCCACATGGTACTCAATAATTTTTATAGGAATATCATTAGGTAGCCCCACTCTGTGATATAATTTTGATCATTTTTCTATTACAACCTTTTTCTTCTTTAGATTCTACTTTCATTCATTTTATTCATCACCAAGCATAGTTGAGGCATCACAATGGATGTGCTTCCTCTATTAAAGATCATCTAAAATAAACTATAATTTAATAATTTGATAAAATAGAGAAGGAGAATATAAAATAAGGGGGCATAAATTCTTCAAGGATTCATCTTAGAAAAATCTAATGATAGATTTTTCAAAAATTAGAGTCATAATGCTACACATTTATTATCTTCAAATCAAGAACCTTGATGCAAATAAACAATTTAGAGGTGATGTCTCTCTTTTCTTTGCATATTATGATGTTGAATATGAGGATAATACCTCATAGGAACATGTGGTAATGAACTCATCCTATTAAAATTCAACATCTTCAAAGGAATGGATTGTTAATTCTAGAGAAACTTGGAATATGAAGAAGCATATTCATCTCAAGATTAACTACAATAGACAATATCATGTGAGTGATTCACCATTTATGATAATTCTTATTTCTTGGTTTTAGGATATGGTGTTGTGACTTTTGGATCCTCACCCTTTAGATAATTTCTTCATTTTCTAGGTGTTGGATCATAACGATAACAATGGGTTTAACCATAATAATGTTAACCATGGATCATAGAACTTATATAATAAAATATTACAATAAATTAAATATAATTTTACAAAAATTTCCCATAGGCCTACAAAATATTGCATTATACAATATTAGCCTTGATCAAAAGTTAGATTATGCTTTCAACACCGCATTATAATATAAAATGAGAGGCTAACAAGATAAAATGTTAGTAACAATAATATATTTTCCTTCATAATGGATGCTTTAGTGGCCCTCTACACTTGGTAAAGACTCATTTGGATCTCCCTTATCATCTAGAATATATTGATGCAAAGATACATCTACACAAGGATCTCCTTAGGATGGATCATAGTCATCACTGTCAATATCATATACTCATGCACACATCCAAAAAATACCTTTGCTAAGACTCTTTAAGAGGAAGATAATAGAAGAGTACTCCCTCTAAAATGTTTTCATAATATTCTATAGTCACTGAATGTAAGATGTGGAAGTATAGATTTCCATTTTACAACATGCACTGCCTTGTTTTGAAAATTCAATTTGCTCTTAAGCCACCTAATTTTTATCACCAAAATAAGATTTATATGGAATTTATTATGAAAAGAGCCATTACATAATTCCATTAGTACCTAAACAAAAAATAGAAGAAAAAAGAGATCATGAAAGATTAGAACTTCATAAATAAATTGAATCAATTGCCCAAAGGAGTAAGAGGAATTGAATAAAGTATATTTTGAATCATTTTCCTATATCCTTCCAAAAGACAAAATATATTTAAATTGATATAAATCCCATAGTATTCCTAATAAATTTAGACCAAAGATTTTGATTACATAAAATATGATAAATTTTCCCTTTTGAAATAAGAAAATAGGTTTTGAAGATATCATACAATGAGATGTCCTTCCGCATGTAGGTAGTCCTTGTACATATACCACCAATGCAAAGAGGTCCAAAAATTATGCATTTAAAAAAAAAAAAAATGTAAAAAATGCACTTGTATAAAAACATTATGGCATCTAGAATTCTCCCACCAAACTAGCCAGAGAGATGTTTTAACAAATATCAACATTATGGCAGCTACTGGACCTTTCTCTTTAAGTATGGATCCGTCGCCAGGAAGGACCCAGTATTTGCTGCGCTATAACAACCATTTTTCATATTGGTCCAGCGGGGAGTGGATTGTTGACGATTTCATCAATGTGCCTGAGATGTTAGGTAATCAAGGTGACTATTTTGACGAGATCTTTGTAAATATGTCTCCTACACGCATGTACTTCACCTATATAAAAAATCCAGAAAGCCACGGGATGATGATGCTTCCTCGCATAGTTGTAGACAAGAACGGCGAAGTGCGAGCGTACTTATGGATCGATAACAGTAAATGGAGCCTTGTCTGGTCGGAACCCCGAGACCAGTGCAAAGTCTATGACGTTTGCGGGGCTTATGGAGCATGCAGCAACAACAATATTCAATTTTGCAGCTGTCTGCAGGGGTTTACGCCGAAACACAGTCGCGCCTGGAATTCACAAGAATGGTGGTCAAGCGGGTGCATTCGGCGTAGCCCATTACGATGCTCTTCTACAAATGGCACTACCGACGGTTTCTTGGAAGTGAGGGACAAGTCCTTGTCCAGTGATCAAGCTGTTTCGATTCCCGAAATACTAACACAAGAACAATGTCACACTGTCTGTCTCAACAACTGCACCTGCACAGCCTTTCTTACAACTAATTCCACTCCTCCTGTTTGCCTATTGTGGTTCGGGGAGCTGTTAAATCTGCTTCTGATTTGACACACTTGTCATCGAAGAAAAATGGTAGAGTCCTCGGGTTTTCCATACTACTTCCAATGGGTGCTGTTTTCCTGACTTTATCGGCTCTGCTCTTTGCAGTCTTTATTAGACGGAGAAGTCGAAGATTGCTTCAAGCAGGCAGGCAGGATGACATGCCAACATCGCTCAGAATGTTCACTTACAAGGAGCTGCGAATTACAACCAAGAATTTCAAGCATAAGTTGGGGAGCGGAGCATTTGGATCCGTGTTCAAAGGAACACTGCCAGACAGCACGCTTGTAGCTGTTAAGAGATTAGAGAGAACATCGCATGCAGAAAAGCAATTCCGTGCAGAAACGGGCACCATCGGAAACATACAGCACGTGAATTTGGTAAGGCTTAGGGGATTTTGCATAGAACGCTCTCAAAGGTTACTGGTTTACGAGTATATGTGCAATGGCTCGTTGAATTCCTTTTTGTTCTCCAAGTCCGAAGAAAAAGGGGCACAAAAAGTGTTGGACTGGAAGACCCGATTTGAGATAGCGTTAGGCACAGCGCGAGGATTAGTTTATCTTCACGAGGAGTGCAGAGATCGCATCATCCACTGTGATATTAAGCCTGAAAACATTCTCCTGGATGAAGACTTCTGCAAAGCTGGCTGATTTTGGGCTTTCAAAGCTTGTAGGTAGGGATTTCAGCAAGGTGTTGACTACTACAAGAGGAACGAGAGGGTACTTGGCCCAAGAGTGGGTCTACGGTCTGCCAATCACTGCAAAGGCGGACGTATACAGTTATGGTATGACACTGCTAGAAATAATATCAGGCCGCAGAAATCTAGATTTGGCTTTGCAGGAATCGAGCAGGTACTACTTTCCCTCGTGGGCTGCAATGCAAATTCACAAGGGAAACATAAGTGGTGTGGTGGATGCAAAGATCACTGACAACGCCGACATTGAGGAGGTGAGAAGAGCCGCAATGGTAGGCGTGCTATGCATTCAGGAGGATGAAAATGCTCGGCCAAGCATGGTTCAAGTTGTACAGATGTTAGAGGGGACGATGCAGCCTTGGGAAGCCAGCGTTAATGTGAACCAGCCAGAGGCGGAGGAAGAGAGCGTTAACGTGGAGCAGCCAGAGGAGGAAGTGAGCGACAGTTTCGTTAAAATTCGAGTGAAGTAATTAATTTGCCCATCAAATTCCTCTAGATGTTTAAGAAATAAATTACATAGTTTATGTAATTAGGAGAACAATTTATCACGATCGTCGTTGATGTCTTGTGTAATGTCTTAACGGTATATTTGAGCTTATTCAAGCCTTTTTTTTTTCTTCGTCTTACTGCCATTTTTAATATTTTGTTTTGAACCATCCTACCAATTTCCGCGTGAAAATATATAGGATTTTAATGGCATATGGTATAAGTACCCATGATCAATGGCCAAAAAGCACTTCCAAGGAAGATCAAAATATAATATCTTTTGTACAAAAAGAAACTATGGGGTTCATTGGTAAGATATTGACAATTATTATATAAAATAAAAGGAAAAGAAAAAACTCTTCCAGTCCAAGGAAGAAGAAGCACATAAAATGACTACTTTATATATGGATAAGGATATAGATAGCAATAATATTTTCCTCTTTGATTATCCTAGTCATTATACAAGGTGTATATCACACGGTGGAGACTATCATACCTCATGCAAAGTGATACATTGGGGCTAGTTCCAAGAGCATGGGGTTTGGCTCAATCATGGGTCTCCAATTGTTTTTTTGCAAAGGTTGACTTCTTCTTTATAAGATGCCACCTTGGGTGCACAATCCTAATCTAACAACTTGGAATGACAAGGGTTAGAGAGAGTGCAAAAAGAAAAACTAAGATAATAGAAAGGAAAAAACCCAAGCTAAAAAAATATGATATACCAAATATTAAATAAGATCCCCTCTTATAGTGGCTCTAACTATAATGCATCAATGTGAACACTTCCTCTCCTCAACATACCCACAAAAGGAGATGAGTCAAAGCATGATAATTAAACAAATTGGACCAAATAGATGTGTAGACCTCCTTAATATATATATTCAAGTAAAATTATCACAACTATTATGCCAAAAGTGAGGGTTGGGATTACCTGCAAGACTATCCAAAGATGCGTGTATTGCTATACAAAGAGAAATGAAGAAAAAGTTATACAAAGAATTGATACTTTACAAAGCTATACTTCATACTATTTATAGATACAAAATAAGGATAATTTTCCTCCAATATTCATAAGAAGGACTAACAACTTTGATTTATTCTTCTATAGATGTGAATGAGTGCACCCTCTAAAAGTACTATTGTCAAATGTAGGACTATAGCAATCATGTTCTTCTTTAATACTTTATTGGATTGGGTAATTTGAGATCAATGGTAGGTGATCTTTATATTTTCTAGCAATGGCATATTCATCTACCCTACCTACTTATTCTAGAAGTTTGCGCACCATTACTTCTTGTCTACAACTCGATCTATTTTCCCCTTTGAGTTAGTGACTTTCCATGCCTTACTTTAAATGCACACTCTCGTATCTCTAAGTCTATTATTCAAGATACTACTTGTTTATAAGGACTTTCACTTGTTGGCCTGTATTGGGATTTTTTAAGACTTCCACAGCCAAGTTCCATCTCTTATTGGAAGTATTTCACAAAATATTTTTTTCTTATTCTTTTGTTGTATTTTTTTACATTCACCTCTTGAGAGCTCTTTATTATCTAGTTTACCTATAAAAAATTTTCATTGTTAGGAATTATTTTTTATTTATGTTGGTCGGTCCTTTACTTTTTCTCCTACCTTTTGAGAGTACTTGTGAATGGAAGCTCATAACTTTTGCATCTTCCCTCCACTCAAAACTTTCATAAAATTATACCCCTTTAAATGAGATTATTTTATCTTTTCCCATATTGTCGTCACCTGCCTAATTTCAAAACCTGTGTAGTGATAAATCACTATAAATACCATAGTAATGTTGAACCCTCATCACTTCATAATGTTTTAAGGCTATTTAGCAAATTTTATGTCACACAAGTTAATTATAAAGAGATCATAATTGCTACCTTGAAGATGGCCAAATTCAATACTATTAAGGAACAAATACATTGTTTCTAAAAGTTACATTATGATTTTATCCTACCAAGAGGACAATTAAAATAATAATGTATTATCTCCACACGAAACTCAATAATTTTTTATAGGAATATCATTAGGTAGCCACACTCTGTGATATAATTTTGATCATTTTTCTATTACAATATTTTTCTTCTTTATATGCTACTTTCATTTATTTTATTCATAACCAAGTATAGTTGATGCATCACAAGGGATGTGCTTCCTTTATTCAATATCATCTAAAAGAAATTCTAATTTAATAAGTTGATAAAATAGAGAAGGAGAATATAAAATAAGGGGGTTTAAATTCTTCAAGGATTCATCTCAATGATAGATTTTGCAAAAAATAGTGTCATAATGCTACACATTTATTATCTTCAAATCAAGAACCTTGACACAAATAAACAAGTTACAGGTGATACCTCTCTTTTATTTGCAAAGGATGATGGTGAATATGAGGATAATACCTCATAGGAATATGTGGTAATACATTCATCCTTTTAAAATTCAACATATTCAAAGGAATGGATTTTTAATTCTAGAGAAACTTGGAATATTAAGAAGCATATTCATCTCAAGATTAACTACAATAGATAATATCATGTGAGTGAGTCACCATTGATGATAATTCTTCTTTCTAGGTTTTAGGATATGGTGATGTGAATTTTGGATCCTCACCCTTTAGATAATTTCTTCATTTTCTAAGTGTTGGCCCTAACCTTATTTCCAGTTACTACATTACTCACACTAACAAAATGGTGAAACTTGACTTAAAATATGAGTAATTAAGGATGATGATGATGGATTTAAGATCATGGTTTCAAGATACTCTTAGGAATAATATAAAATATTTAGTTTTGTTATTCCAACTTCCTCTTCCTCTTATTCTAGGTAAAATAGGTTTGTGACTATGGTTTCTAAGGTAGATGAAAACAAAAAACATAGACATAATCAATTTGAACACATAAAAAGTAGACCCTTGAAATATTGAAATATATGGTAATCTAATCTTGTTGGCCAAGTTTGATATATGATGATGTACACCTTCAGGTAACCTTTGATGTAATACTATGATGTTTGAAATCACACCTATTTATATCAATAAACAAAAGTAATACATCCACTCAAATCTTATACACAAATCATAAAAAGGACTATATATATAAGGGAATTAGTAGGTAATATAAGTATTCACTATATTATCCATAGATAATATACACAACACTCTAATAGAATGGATGGAGTCGTAGGGGTATTTATACCAATACCAAAAACCAAATTACATAGATGACCTTAATATAAGTCAACATAAAAAGAGGGCTTAATATTAATTACAATTTATAATATGGTTTTAACCATAACAATGTTAACCATGGATCATAGGACTTATATAATAAAATATTACAATAAATTAAATATAATTGTACAACAATTTCCCATAGGCCTAAAAAAGATTACATCATACAATATTAGCCTTGATCATAAGTTAGATTATCCTTTCAACACCCCATTATAATATAAAATGAGAGGCCAAGAAGAGAAGATGTTAGTAACAATTATATATTTTCCTTCATAATGGATGCTTTAGTGGCCCTCTACACTTGGTAAAGACTCATCTACATCCCCCTTATAATCTAAAATTTATTGATACAAAGATACATCTATATAAGGATCTCATTAGGATGGATCATAGTCATCACTGTCAATATCATATACTCATGCACATGTCCAAAAAATACCTTTTCTAAGACTCTTTATGAGGAATATAATCCAAGAGTACTGCCTCTAAAACATTATCATAATATTCTATAGTCACTGAATGTAAGATGTGGAAGTATAGATTTATATTTTACAACATGCACCACCTTGTTTAGAAACTTCAATTTGCTTTTAAGCCATCTAATTTTGATCACCAAAATAGGCTTTATATAGAATTTATTATGAAAATAGGCATTACATAATTCCATGAGTACCTAAATAAAAAATAGAAGAAAGAAGAGATCATGAAATATTAGAAATTCATAAATAAATTGAATCAATTGCCCAAAGGAGGAAGAGGGATTTAATAAAGTATATTTTGAATCATTTTCCTATACCCTTCCAAAAGATTAAAAATTTATTTAAAATGACATAAATCCCATTGTATTCCTCATAAATTTAGACCAAAGATTTTGATTACATAAAATATGGTAAATTTTCCCTTTTGAAATAAGAAAATAGATTTTGAAGATATCATTCAATGATATGTCCTTCCACATGTAGGTAGTCCTTGTACATATACCACCAATGCAAAGAGGTCAAAAAATTGTATTAAAAAAAAAGTTAAAAATGCACTTGTATAAAAACATTATGGCATCTAGAAATTTGCCCACCAAACTAGCCAGAGAAATGTTTTAACAAATATCAATATTTAAAAAATTATTTTTTATATTTCTAAAAGGAAAAATAATAAGAAATAAATTTCTTCTTTTTATCCTTACATAAAAAGGTAGAACACCCTAATTCCATGCCCATTTATCATGATTATCACCATAACTACTTGGGTCCAAAGGCATGACCTCTCCTTTAAGAAGAGCATCATGATCCATAATAGTAAAGAGCTCCAACAACTTAAATGAGCATTCTATGTGTAAAGGGGGAAAACCACCCTACCTCATACAATTCCCAAAGGACTAGATCTACAAGAGAGGAGAGAAGCCTTATGGAGTGAACCGTGGGGGCTGTGTTATTCTCTACACTCAGTTATAGGGGGGATGGGTTCACCAGGAATGGATTTAAGGACTCACTCCAAGTCCACATGATTTTCAAGAATATTTGATATATTCGATTCAAAACAAACATATGTATTTGGTATTTCTAAATATATGCTATAATATACAAAGGATGATGTTGAAATACAAAATGCAGGAATACAAGAGCTAACCTTGGAATGATTATTTTCCTTGAATATTTTTCTAACCTAGGGTTATAAACAAGCAACCTTTAAGCAAGCGCTCAAGAAGGGATGCACAAACAAAATATACCCTAAGTGCACACTATATGTTTTTTATTTTCAATGCCTAGAATTAAATAAAATATATTTCTTTTAAATACGATCTAAGGTTTTTACAATAGAAATAAAAGCACTCAAAAAACATCATAAAATACTACTCAAAATTCATATCTTGTTTAGTGATTGAGCTTTGCTTTTATCCATTTGTCCAATATTAATAATACCTATTCCTACAAGATAACTCATGAAACACTTGAAAATGATATTAGCGTTAGGGTGCCTACTTAGGCCACTATACAATAGTGCTTGGAGGTACAACAAAACAGAATGCAAACATTAATGCAATACAACAAATGAGAATGCAGAAATCACAAAATAGAATATGCCACTATGCTCTAGATGCAAATTAGAATACAATGGAGAAAAAAGGGATAGAATATTACCCCTAGTTTGGTCTTAGTTGAATAGCACCCCGTAATAGGCAACCATGATAATATTAGGTAAATTCGTTCCCCATAGCAGACCGTACATGATTTCGCATAAACTATGCAAAAAATTAAATATGAATGCAAAAACTTGATTACATTGTTAAAAAAATCTAAATAGTCAACTAAGAATGCTAGAGTTTTTTCTGAACCCTTTCCACTACCGGAGTCCAAAATTATTTTTTTAGATGCCCAACAAATAAAGTAAGGCCTATGTGATTTGAAGAGAAACAATCTGGCATCCCAGGAAAGAGGCAATCCTATGTTGACGAACCTCAATAGTATTGGTGAAAAATATACTGCTTTTGAGAAAGTTTATCAGCTCTTATAAGGCTCTCCCATAACAATATAAAATACTTTTGACATCTCTAGCATGGTAGATAGACTCCATATAGGATAACATCGTATCATCTAAAATACTTCATAATATATTTTAAACAAAACCTTTTTAAAGGTACTATTTTTAAAGAATCTAAATTGAAATAATCCTTTTAGCTCCTAAAAAGATGTATCCATGATGATGATTAGAAGTGTGTTGAATCAACAAGATGATAACATGTATGATCATCTAATTTACTTCACTAGCAAACAAATGAGCGATGCTAAAGTGAATTATACATTTATTATTTATATTTATATTTATAATATAAATTATTTATATTTATATAGTACTTAGCTAATACCAGAATAACAACTGAAAGATATGATTCACCCCTTGACCAATCAATAGTAGAACCAAGAAACACTTGGGAAATTTTAGTTATATTATTATTAGTGTTATTTGTATGATGTGGTAGTGCTCCATTGACTAATTCTACTACTAATTCTTTAATTTTTTATGATTTTGGTAGTTATATTCCTTTAAAAAGAGAAAACTTTAAAAGGTCATAACTCATATCAAAGCATTTGAAGCCCATTTTTTAAATACTTGTGATGTTTGGAGCTCCTTGCAATGGTATTGGTGGTTTTATTTGGTTCAACTAGAAAGAGAAAAAATATATAGGATTTTAATGGCATATGGTATAAGTACCCATGATCAATGGCCAAAATAATTCTAAGGAAGATCAAAATATAATATCTTTTGTACAAAAAGGAACTATGGGGGTTCATTGGTAAGATATTGATGCAAGAGCATCCGATGGTGGTAGAGTAATCTTACATCATCCAAAAATATATATTTTTTTAAAAGTGCTGGCAAGGGAATAAGATGTCGTGATATCGCGACAAAGAATTTGTCGCGATATCGCGACACGTTTTGAGCATAGGCACGAAGGAGGAAATTTGTCGCAATATCACGAATCATTTTACGGATAGGCACCAAGGAGAGAAGTTGTCGCGATATCGCGACACATTTTGAGCATAGGCACCAAGGAGAGAAGTTGTTGCGATATCGCGACACATTTTATGAATAGGCGTCAAGGAGGAAAGTTCTCGCGATATCGTGACACATTTTGCGGATAGGCGCAAAGGAGGAAAGTTGTCGCGATATCGCAACACATTTTGCAGATAGGCGCCAAGGAGGAAAGTTGTCACGATATCGCGACACATTTTGAGCATAGACGCCAAGGAGGAAAGTTGTCGCGATATTGCGACACATTTTGAGCATAGGCACCAAGGAGAAAAGTTGTCGCGATATCGTGACACATTTTGAGCATGGGTGCCAAGGAGAAGGGTTGTCGCGATATCGTGACACATTTTGAGAATAGGCACCAGGGGGAAAAGTTGTCACGATTTCGTGACATGTCACGATTTCACGGTCCAAAGGCAGAAGACAAGTACAGAAGACAAGGATGTCATGATTTCGTGACATGTCTTGGTTTCATGACCTGAAGGCAGAAAGTGGGTGCTGAAGACAAAGACATCGCAATTTCGTGACATGTCACGGTTTCGCGACCCGAAGGCAGAAGCCAAGTGCGAAAGGCAAGGACATCACGATTTCGTGACATGTCTTGGTTTCATGACCCGAAGGTGAAAGGCAAGTGCTAAAGACAAAGACGTCACGATTTCATGACATGTCACGATTTCGTATCCCGAAGGCAGAAGCTAAGTGCGAAAGGGAAGGATGTCACGATTTCGTGACATGTCGCGGTTTCGTGACCCAAAGGTGTAAAGCGAGTGCGGAAGGCGGAGACATCACGATTTTGTGACATGTCACAATTTTGTGGCCCAAATGAGAGAATAGAGACTAAACACCAAAACATCACGAAATCACGATAGAACGTTCACGACTCCAGACAAATCGACGGTTGTAGAGGGAGTTGTAGAAGGGCACATGACAGCAAAGACAAGTGGCTATAGAGCACTCCTATGAATGATGACACAGAGGGTCTATGGATAGGCGGATGCAGAGCGTTTCGCCACTCTATGCAATGATGGCCCAAAAACACTTGGCAATAGGTGGCCAGCGGTGACAAAACATTCGTGCAAGAGGTTATAGAGAACTCTACAGTTTGTGTAATGATGAGGAGAAGGGGTCAGGTCCGATATAAGGGACAATTTATTCATTGTAAAGGGGTTGGCCATTTTAGAACTTCTGTAATTCGATTTTTGAAAAGTTGTTAATGAAAATTTCATGATTTTACTACGTGTAATAACAGCTCTGCGTCAAGTGGTATCAGAGCCAGAAGGTTCTGTGTGCGCGAAAAGATCGTCGGTCATGAGGCAGTTTATGCCAAGACCTGTGGTTGGGGTTTATGAGGAAGTGAGCAGGATGCCTCCGCGAAGGAATCATGGTGGTGCGAGGAATAGGGGGGCAGAGGTCGATCTCAGAGCCTTGCAGAGGCAAGTGCAAGCCCTACAGGAGGAATTGAGAAGAGGAGTTGAGCCAAGAAGAGAGGACCATAGTGAAGATGAAGTTTGGGAAGATGAGGGTCCATCTAATGAGGAAGAAGCATTGGATCCAACAAAAGCTAGGCTGTATAGGGCCATATCCCAGATCGAGAAGAAGCCGAAGTTTGATGTCTCCACCTATTCTCGGAATCTCAATCCCAAGGAATTGATAGATTGGATCAAGGACATGGAGGAATATTTCAAGTATGAGGAGATCTTAGATCCAAATCAGATCAGGTTCACAAAAACAAAGTTGAAGGGACACGCTAGCATTTGGTGGAAAGGAGTACAGTTGGAAAGGAACAGGAGGGGAAAAGAAAATATCACCAGGTGGGATCGGATGGTAGAGAAATTGAAGAGGCAATTCATCCCCGCAGATTATGAGTTGGATCTGTTGAGGAAGATGCAGAGTCTTAGACAGGCGAGTAAATATGTCAAGGAGTACATGGAGGATTTCTACCAGATCTCAATTTGAACTGGCCATTCTAAGGTGGATAAGGAGAAGGTCACCCGCTACATCAATGGATTAAGAACCACTAATCAAGAAGAGCTGAGTCGAGTTCGGATAAGCATGATTGATGATGCGTACCAGTTTGCCTTAAAAGTGGAAGGGAAACTGAATAGGAGGTTTGAAGGTAAGAAGAGAGGAAAGGATCATGGTGGGAGAGCTGGTGGAAGGACTAGTGGAGGAAGATACAGAGATCTGAGGAAGACTGGTGAAGCAAGCAGTAGCCAGGATCAGAAGGAAGAGAAAGAGGAGAATACCCATCGCCCATGCAATCAAAACAACAGCTACCTATGAGGGATAGGTAGACCTGGGCGTGGGTATGGGAGAGGTGTATTTCATGGAACCTACTTCGATTACGGGGAGGAAGGACATCGAGCATACAACTGCCCACAGTGCCAAGAAAGGCCAAATCAAAGACCTGAGGGTCAGGCCAGAGCTGTTGTAGCAGACAAAGGTGTCGAATCTGAGCACTCTGAGGAGGCAGAATGAGGGGAAGCAATGGTCATCAGGAGAGTCTTGTTGAATGAGGAAACAAAGCTAGACCAGAGGAACAACCTATTTCGCACAAGATGCAAGTGCTTAGGCAAGGTCTGTAACATCATTATCGATAATGGTAGCACTGATAACTTGGTCTCTGAGGAGATGGTTGCCAAGTTGTAGTTGGAGAGAAGACACCCGCATCCATATCGAATTACATGGTTATAGAAGGACCATATTGTGCTGGTCAGTGAGCAATGCCTGGTGAAGTTTAACATTGGGACTTACCGTGATGAGGTCCTGTGTGACATCCTACCTATGGATGCATGTCACATGTTGCTTGGGAGACCATGGCAGTTTGATCGGAGTGTGGTACATGATGGTTGAGCCAACATGTATTCCTTGTCGAAGAATGGAGTTCGCCATAAGTTGAAACCCCTAAAGGAGGCAGATGAAAAGGTATGTAGCAATGCTCGAATCTGTCTAGTTGATGGAAGAAGATTTTTAGATGGTCTGAAGCCAGATCATATGTGCTATGCAATAATCCCTAAGGTTAGGGAAATGGAATGTGAGGATACCCTAGTGGAAGTCATGGGCCTGCTAGAGGAATTTCTAGATATCTTATCTGATAATGTGCCTAAGGGTTTACCACCTGTAAGGAAGATAAGTCACCATATAGACTTGGTACCAGGGTCTAGCTTGCCCAATAAAGCCACACACAGGATGACTCCTATGGAAACTGAGGAGCTGAATAGGCAGGTTCAAGAGTTGCTAAAGAAGGGGTTGATTCGGGAGAGTCTTAGCCCATGTGCAGTACCTGTAGTACTAGCACCCAAGAAATATGGAGAGTGGAGAATGTGCACAGACTCTCGGGCAATTAACAAGATTACTATAAAATATAGGTTCCCATTACCAAGGATGGATGACCTCATGGACTGTTTGAGTGGAGCTGAGTACTTCATGAAAATTGATCTGAAAAGTGGTTATCATCAGATCCATGTTAGAGAAGGGGATGAATGGAAGACAGCCTTCAAAACAAGAGAAGGCTTGTACGAGTGGTTGGTCATGCCATTTGGGCTAACCAATGCACCAAGTACATTCATGCGACTGATGAATGAAGTCTTGAAAGAATTCCTAGGCAAATTTGTCATTGTCTACTTGGATGATATCTTGATATTTAGCAGAAACCTGGAGGAACACCTGATGCATATCAGGAGGGTTTTTGAGAAGCTACGGGAGGAGCAGTTGCTGATAAATCTAAAGAAGTGTAACTTCGTGAAGAGGGAGTTAGTATACCTGGGATTTGTCATCTCAGCAGACGGTCTAAAAATGGACTAAAAAAAGGTGAGGGCTATCATAGAATGGCTTGCTCCAAGAAGCGTGACTGAGGTAAGATCGTTTCATGGCCTAGCCAATTTTTACAAAAAGCTCATTAGAAATTTCAGCAGTATTTGCGCATCCCTTACGAAGACAATGACGGGGAACAAGAAGGAATTTAAGACAAAAGCTTTGCTATGTTGAAGAAGAAGGTCATAGAACAACCTGTCTTGGCACTTCCAGACTTCAATAAGGTATTTCAGGTAGACTGTGATGCTAGTGGTAGTGCCATAGGGGCTGTATTGAGTCAAGAGGGTAAGCTTGTTGCTTATTTTAGCGAGAAACTCAATGATGCTAGGAAGAAGTATTCGATGTATGATTAGGAGTTCTATGCCATAGTTCAGGCTCTAAAGAAATGGAGGCATTATTTGTTTCCAAAGGAGTTTGTTCTGTATACCGATCATCAGGAACTTCAGTATATTAATAGTCAAGGAAAGCTAAATTAGAGGCACCTAAAATGGGTTGAGTTCCTGCAGAGCTATACATTTGTGTTGAAGCACCGGAGCGGAAAGTCCAACAGAGTTGCGGATGCCTTAAGTAGGAGGCAATGTTTATTGATGGAAATGAAGGTGGAAGTTGTAGGGTTTGCTGAACTTAAGGGTTTGTACCCTGTAGATCTCGACTTCGTAGAAGCTTGGAAGGCCTGCTCTACGCCTATTACTGTGGACAGAACCAAGTGGTTAAACTTTTTGATCCAATATGGAATGATGTTCAAGGGAAACCAATTATGCATTCCATAGAGTTCGATAAGGGAGAATCTTATCAAGGAAAAACATAGTGGGGGGTTCGCTGGACACTTTGGTTGAGACCAGACCATTTCCCTTGTTAATGAAAACTACTACTGGCCGCAGTTACAATAGGATGTGAAAAAATTCATGCAAAGTTGTAGGATATGCCAGATGGTGAAAGGTGTGAGATAGCATACTGGCTTATATCAACCACTACCTGTACTCGAAAGGCCATGGGAGGACATCAGCATGGATTTTGTTCTTGGTTTACCCAGGACACAGAGGGGAAATGACTTCATACTTGTGGTGGTTGACAAGTTTTTGAAAATGGCTCACTTTATCCCCTATCAGAAGACGAGTGATGCGGTCCATGTGGCAGGTTTATTTTTCAAGGAAGTGGTACACCTTCATAGGCTACCAAAGAGTATTGTGTCAAACAGGGATTCCAAGTTTGTAGTATATTTTTGGAGAACCCTTTGGAAGAATTTGAAGACGGATTTAAATTTTAGTTATGCATACCACCCACAAATAGATGGCCAAACAGAAGTGGTAAATAGAAGTTTGGGCAATCTGTTACGATGCCTGGTCAGAGACAAACCGAAGGGATGGGATTTAGTTTTGCCACAGGCGGAATTCGCATACAACAACTCTGTTAACAGGAGCACCAACAAATCTCCATTCCAGATAATTTATGGGAGCAGCCCAAGAAACGCTTCTAAGTTGAGAAGGATGGATAC
This sequence comes from Wollemia nobilis, assembly GCA_028583015.1. Lineage (NCBI taxonomy): Eukaryota > Viridiplantae > Streptophyta > Pinopsida > Araucariales > Araucariaceae > Wollemia > Wollemia nobilis. The sequence goes on along the minus strand of JAQPPZ010000383.1, from coordinate 1,047,374 downwards.
AAGAGAAAAGTGCAATGCTAAGGCCAAAGACTTTGCAGAACACCTGAAGGGATTGCATGATGAGGTGACAAGGCACATCACTAAGATGAATACTCAGTATAAGACCAGGGCAGACCAGAAGTGACGAGCTAAAGAGTTTGAAGTAGGAGATGTCGTCATGGTCCATCTAATAAAATAAAGGTTTCCTGCAAAGACCTATAACAAGCTGAAGATGAAGAAGTTTGGGCCATGCAAAATCATTGGAAAATAGGATTCGGGTAATGCATACGAGGTGGAGTTGCCGAGTGAACTTAACATCTCACCAGTTTGTAACATTTCAAATTTGGTCGAGTATCATGAAGGAGATAGCAGTGAAACACCAAGCCCAGATTTATGGAGCATTCCAACAGCCACCCAAGTTGCAAACGAGATAGAAGAAGTCCTTGATACGCATGAGGGCCGAAGTACTAAGAATAGGTGCTATTCTGAATATTTGATCAACTAGAAGGGCAGACCCGTAGAAGATGCAAATTGGTTGTCGAAGGTAGAGGTTGACTGCCTGGGCCTGCCTCACACAGAACATAAGTGAAGGTCACTTCTCAATTCACCCCGGGTGTCTGATGCAGGAGCATCCGGTGGTGGCAGAGTAATCTTGCATCATCCAAAAATAAATTGTTTTTTAAAAAGTGCTGGCAAGGGGATAAGTTTTTGTGATATCGTGACAGAGAAGTTGTCGCAATATCGCAACACATTTTGAGCATAGGTGCCAAGGAGGAAAGTTGTCGCGATATCGCAACACATTTTGCGGATAGGAACCAAGGAGAGAAATTGTCATGATAGCGCAACACATTTTGAGCATAGGTGCCAAGGAGAGAAGTTGTCGCGATATCGTGACACATTTTACGGATAGGCATCAAGGAGGAAAGTTGTCGCGATATCGCGACACATTTTGAGCATAGGCACCAAGGAGGAAAGTTTTCGTGATATCGTGACACATTTTACGGATAGGCGCAAAGGAGGAAAGTTGTCACGATATCGTGACACATTTTGAGCATAGGCACCAAGGAGGAAAATTGTCACGATATCGCGACACATTTTGAGCATAGGCACCAAGGAGAAAAGTTTTCGTGATATCGCGACACATTTTGAGTATGGGCACCAAGGAGAAGGGTTGTCGCGATATCACGACACATTTTGAGAATAGGTGCCAAGGGGAAAAGTTGTTGCTATTTCGTGACATGTCACAGTTTCGTAGCCCAAAGGCAGAAGACAAGTACAGAAGACAAGGATGTCACGATTTCACAACATGTCACGGTTTCGCGACCCGAAGGCGGAAAGCGGGTGCTGAAGACAAAGATGTCACGATTTCGTGACATGTCACGGTTTCATGGCCCAAAGGTAGAAGCCAAGTGTGAAAGGTAAGGACGTCACGATTTCATGACCCAAAGGCAGAAAGCGGGTGCTGAAGACAAAGACATTGCAATTTTGTGACATGTCGCGATTTCGTGACCCAAAGGTAGAAGCCAAGTGCGAAAGGCAAGGACGTCGTGATTTCATGACATGTCACGATTTCATGACCCGAAGGCGAAAGCGATTGTGGAAGGCGGAGACATCACGATTTTGCAACATGTCACAATTTCACGGCCCGAAGGAGAGAATAGAGTTCGAACGCCAAAGTGTCACAAAATCGCAACAAAACGTTCACGACTCTAGACAGACCGATGGTTGCAGAGGGAGTTGCAGAAAGGCACGTGGCAGCAAAGACAGGTGGCTATAGAGCACTCCTATGAATGATGATGTAGAGGGTCGATGGACAGGCGGCTACAGAGCGTTTCGTAACTCTATGCAATGATGGCCTAAAAACACCTGGCAACAGGTGGCAGGTGGCGACAGAACATTCATGCAGGAGGTTATAGAGAACTTCGCAGTCTATGTAATGATGAGGAGAAGGGGTCGGGTCCGATATAGGGGATAGTTGATTCATTGTAAAGGGGTTGGCCATTTTAGAACTTTTGTAATTCAATTTTTGAAAAGCTGTTAATGAAAATTTCATGATTTTCCTGCGTGTAATAGCAGTCCTACGTCAGATATTAACAATTATTATATAAAAGAAAACAAAAAAAAAAACTCTTCCAGTCCAAGGAAGAAGAAGTATTAGAGATATTTAATTATTGGAAACATTAATAGGTTTTATTAAAATAGCGCTTGGTTAACGCTCTCCAATTTTTTTATTTCTTCAACCATCCAATTGGTTTGTGAACCACCTCAACCACTTTGGAATGTATTTAAATCTATCTCCAATATCAATGAAATTACTGTACAATTTTCTACATGGCATCAAAGCTAGTGCTTGGGCAAGGTGGTGATCGACGGGTAAGGTAGTTCAACTACTCCAAGATAGAGACATATTACAAGGTGAACAAGAACACAAACTGATCGATGTGAGGACATAGACTGACATGGATGACGTAGACAACACAGACCAAAGTTAGCAAGACAGATCCACAAACCAATGTGGATTACACAAACCGATGACAACAAGATCGAGCCACAAATCAACATGGATGACATAGATCGACTTTAATAGTAATCCTGATGGCAACTGTAAGACCACAGGTAGACACATATATCAATATAGTGGGTGACATGGCACACACACACCGAGATAAGGCAACACATGGTAGTCATTTACTGATAGGACGTCTAACTTGGAATTTGCTAACTTGGTAGGGTTCGATTGCAAGGGAGAGCTGACATAGCAATCATTGGTTAGGTGGCGCAAAGACCAAAAGAGGGGCTTGATTACCTGAAGGTAATCAAAATCTTTAGTATTTTGAATAGTTTTTAAACCATACCGTTGCCCTCCCATAGTGCATGTGGGATAAAGAACCAATGTTTTTTTTGTTTCTTTTTGGTCGCACATAATGAGTCTCCTTCTTCGATAATATCCTCGTCGACTATTGTAGCTGAACTAGTGAGGTTTTCTATGCTAATTTTCACCACCAGTAGGTTTTGGGATCAAATCCCATGGAGTACCAAGTGCGAACCAAACTTTTTTTTATTCTCGAAGAGTAGTTTTGACACCCTATGCAAGTCATTGACACCGATAGAATCACATTGACACCTTCACTTGCAATTTGGCATATCCAGTGAGCAGTTTGACACCTTGGGAGACATTTTGATGCCCAACACTCAAATTAATGCCCCAAAAATAAAATTTGATACCCTAGAAACTTTTTATCAAATTTTTGCATTTTTTGCTATTTTTTGCAATTTTTGCATAACATCTTTTCTTTTGCCTCGGAAGGTCCTTTTCTTGTCCTTCAGGAGCATTTTTGGATCCATAGTGAGCAAAGGAACATTTTTTCCTGCTATCAGTCAGAGGAGACGTTGCTTATTTTGAGTTATTCTTTCCTACAAAGCTTCCTTTCTTTCCAAGTTTTTTTTAGGGATAAGTTATTTTTTTGGAATTGGAAAGGGTTCCAATTTTTTTCCCATTGTTTATTTTGCAACAAAAAAGGGGGATTTCATACGTATTTATTTTTGCAAAATTCTAAGACAAAGGGGGAATAAAATTGTGGAAAGTGAATATGTTTTTTTTCATCTCAAAAATGGCATTGTAATAGGTGCATTTTTGGTGGAAACCGACACCTCAAGTAGTTAAAATTTGTGGGTATTTGTGGTTTTTTTTTTGCATTTAAATTTCTTATTTTTTTGCATTGATAGTTACACAAATAAATCAAAATAAAAGACCCCAAATTTATACACCTATTTATGCAATTTATTGCACATCAGCGTTTGATATATACAATACCTCTGGTCCACACTTATAGGTTATATCGTCATGCTTGGACTATTGTATCTAATGCCTAATATAGCTACAACAACTATGTCTAAGCTTTTTCTCTATTAATCATTGAGGAGAAATAAGGTAAACTAGTTCTGCTATTCACTTCATTCATCCCCACATCATGATTGTTGTTAAACATAAATCCTAACAAAGGGCTTTTCAAAGTGTTTAGGGGAAGTTACGACCCATGCATGAGGAATAGACCTTCTATGGTAGGTGTCATAAACAACATGATGCTCTTTCAATATTGCCTATATACCATGTATAGTGTTGCTCATATATACTTATAGTCTCCCTCACATAAGGGCAAGTATATATAGAGTAGTTTCGGTATAAAGTTCTGAAAGGTATAAAGAAAGGGAGATCAATTGGTGATATAAGGAACCTTCACAATGGTCGTTGTTCATAAATATCTCTTAGATTCACAGTTGTTGAAAAGTTCTAACTTTGCACCATGGAACATAAATATGCATGCCATTCTTCAAGTGGAATATTTGTGGGATGTAGTAACTAGCACTACAAAATGCCCTACAACAGTAGGAACAAATCAAGAAAATTTTATAAGAAGGACAAAAGATATCCCATGTTTATCCTGCTTACTACTATAGATGAGGTCCAACCTCAGATCTATGATGCCAAAACTAGTAAGGAAGCTTGGGATACTTTACTTACTATTTATGAAGGTAAGAATCAGTCCACTATTCTACACTGTCAAACTCAATTACATATCCTCAGTTTGAAATATGGTGAGACAGTTGACCTATTCCTATGTAGAGTGGCAGAATTGAAAGTCAAGTTGAATTGTATGGGACAACCAATGGATGACACTCTCTTGACCTTTATCATCTTAAGAGCATTGCTAGAATCCTACAAGATGTTGATAACCTATCTTAATGTATCTGGTAGACAAGTATCTTTTGTGGAGTTGGTGAATTTACTCTAAACTAAGGAGGCAAACTAGTTTCAGAAGGATGAAGTGCTATAAAATGCTTTCTACACTAAGCAAGGGGGTAAGAAACAAGGAAAATTTTAAAAAGGAGGATCTTCATCAAAAGTAAAAGTGAAACAATATTAGCATAATGACAAACAATTTTGCAAGATTTGTGATATGAATAACCATGACATCAACAGGTGTTGGTACAAGCAACAAAATGACCAATCTCATAAGAAAAAATAAAGGGAAATGCAAACTAAAAAAAAATAATAAGCAACCTAAGGGGCATGCTGGTTATGCTGAATCAAATTTAGACTCAGATTCTGCAAGATCCAACTCAGAATCAAAATCTGAGATATCACACAAGGTTCTCATGACTCATACATTATCTTTCTAGATAGATGTTTTATGGTATATTGATTCAAGGGCTAGTAAGCACATGACTAGCGATAAATCATGGTTTGAGATATTTGAGGAGAAAGAATGTAAGCTAGTAATAATTGCTGACAATCAAGTTTACCAAGTGAAGGGTGAAGGTGATATTTTTTTCACTCTTCTAGATGATAAATACCATATTGAGAAGGTACTCTATGTCCTTGGATTAGCTAATAATATGTTTTCCATACCTCAGATGTTGGATTGAAATATGGAGGTTGTGTTCCATGTTGCGAAAGAAAAAAAGAGATGTTTTATAACCAGAGAAGGAAAACATATAGCAATCGGATCATACAAGCATGGCTTATTCATTTTAGATGTCATTTCAACATCTCATGTTGCTTTGGTAGCAACTACAAAGGAGGCTACTTCTATGTGGCATAAGAGATATGGGTATTTAAGTTCAGGATATTTTCTCGAGTTGATAAAATATGAGATGGTGAGAGGACTTACCAATATTTCATCCATATTTCTAGTTTGCTCATATTGCTTAACAAGGAAGCAAAATCGGGTACCATTTGAAGCTAGCTTTTCCAGAGGTAAGAAACCATTGGAGTTGGTACACACCGATCTGTGTTGTCCTATGCCAATCAGATATGTTGGAAAGAAGTATATTAATTGTTTGTTGATGATCATTCATGAAATATGTGGGTTTTCTTCCTTCAATTGAATTCAAATGTATTTTTGTACTTTCGACAATTTAAGAAGATTGTTTAGGAGTCAGGATGTTTTATCAAAACCCTTCTCTCAGATCGAGGGGGTAATATACTTCCAAGGAATTTTCATCATTTCTAAAATAACATGGGATTAAGAGACAACTTACTACAACCTATAATCTGCATCAAAATGGAGTTGCAAAGAGGAGAAATCGTTCCATTGTGTAAATGATTCTATGTATGCTAAAGGGAGAACATATTTAGAATGAGTATTTAGTAGAAGCTGTAAACACAACATCATACCTCTTGAATAGAGCATCCACAAGAGCTCTACAACATAAAACTCCACAGGAAGCATGGAGTGTTAAGAAACCCTCCATTTCTCATCTAAGGGTTTTTGGATGTAAGGCATTCATGCACATACCAAAATAGAAAAGGAAGAAGTTAGATGAGAAGACCCTGTAATGTATCTTTCTTGGTTATGATGATCATTCAAAGGGATATCGATTGATAGATCCTATGACCAAGAAGACACATATAAGTAGATATGTGGTATTTTATGAAGCTTTCACATCAAATAACACTTCTACAATTGTATACCTTGAGTAAGATGACCCTAAGAAAGAGAATTCACCTCCTTAGAACAAGATTACAAAATGGTATACTAGTACATTGAGAGATTCCATGTTGGCATCACTTCCAGATCTAACTCTAGATTGACCTTGTACTCATAGTATGACTCAGCAGAAGAGAGCAGAGACATCAACTTCAAAATTTTATGAGATTTTTCAAAAGTTTGATGACCTATCTATGGATGTAGAGGAAAATAGGGAAACAAATATGGAGGATGAGAGGGTTTATATGATAGCATTGGATAAAAATAAACCCACAATAATTCAGGATGCACTTAGTGAACCTTAGTGGAAGGCTTCTATGGAAGTAAAACATACATCTCTCATGGAAAATCATACATGGAAGCTAGTAAATTTCACTTCAAGAAAGAATCCCATTGGCTGTAAATGGGTATTCAAAGTGAATTATAAGGTAGATGGTCCTATTGATAAGCATAAATCCCGTATTGTTGCAAAGGGCTATGCTAAAAAATAAGGCATAGATTATGAAGATACTTTTACCCCTACTACAAAAATGACTACCATACGAGTACTTTGTGCCATGGCAGCTTAGTTTGGGTGGAAGTTACATTAGATGGATGTAAAAAGTGCTTTATTGAATGGTGAACTACAAGAACAAGTGTACATGATCCAACCAAAAGGATTTTTTGTTGAAGGGTAAGAAAAAAAAATTTGTAAGTTGATCAAATCCTTGTATGGGCTAAAACAAGCTCCTCGAGATTGGTACATCAAAATCCACAGTCACCTAATGCAACATGGTTTCCAAATAAGTGAGTGACAATTTCATTGAATTTTGAGTGAAGTAATTAATTTTCCCATCAAATTGCTCTAGATGTTTAATAAATAAATTACATAGTGTATGTAATTATGAGAACAATTTATCACGATTGACATTGATGTCTTGTTCAATGTCTTAACGGTATATTTGAGCTTGTTCAAGCCTTTTTATTTTCTTTGTCTTATATTAATACCATTTTTTTTTAACCATCCTACCAATTTTCGCGTGAAAATATATATAGTTTTCTATTTTTTATATATTTATTTTAAAATGGTATGGTTAAATTAACGAGTGTTTTATTTTTATTTTTATTTTTATTTTTTTGAAAAAAATGAAAACTTGTATTAATACAAAAACCAGATACAAGCGGGAGAGAACACAACCCCAGCCAGAGCCAAGAGCAAAACAACAAAGTCAGCGCACAAAGGCAACACTAGAAGCCACAAGGCACAGAGAACGGACGACACGAAAAGGAGACAAGTTGCGAAAACATGACATGTCACGAAATCGTGACAGGCAAACCCGTCACGGCCACTTTGGCACCAACAGTCGCGATAACGCGACATGTCGTGAAATCGCGACATGTCGCGAAATCATGATGTCGCGATTTCGCGACAGGAAGGGCCCTCGACAGCCAACCGTAGAAAGCGTCGTGAAATCACGACAAAAACCAACTCGTTGTCGCGACAGCACTACAGGTCGTGATATCGCGACAATTATCCACCCAGCCGCCTAAGTGCCAAACGTGTAGCGAAATCGCGACAAGAAAACCAAGCAACTTCCAAATTTCAAACTTGTCACGAAAATGTGACGAAAGATTTACTTTGCTTTTCAACTTCATGAAGGGAACGAGAGCGCGGCAAGAACACCAATCGGACCAAGAAAGCGGGACCTGTCGCGATATCGTGACATGTCGCAGGATCGTGTGTCACGAAATCGTGACATGTCGTGATATCGCGACATGTCGCAGAATCGCGACACGCGATATCGCGACATGTCGCGATGTCGCGACAGAAACCCACCAGAGGCCGTGGAGGCTCAACCTGTCGCGATATCGTGACAACAACCAGCCAGAGGCCGCGACAGCACTACATGTCACGATATCACGACAAAAAGGACCCTTAGCAAAAAAAACTTTGCACATTATTTCAAAAATTGTTCAAGGCCTTGTCTGATCTCGGCATCCTCCACAGACATATTGCTATGCAGATGCATCCCAACCTCTCTCTCAGCACCCATCTTAGCAAGGAAATCAGCCGCTTTATTGAGAGATCTACTAGCATAAACAGGTATCACATCCTCAACTTCCTTCCAAAGCTCTAAAATTTGGGAAACCAAAATCCTCAGCCTCCAAGATTTTAAGGCAAAGTTCCTCATGCAATCAAGAGCACCAACCAGGATTTGGGAATCAGACTCAATGATTATCTTTCTGTGACCTTGTTTTACGGCCCAGATGGAGGTAGATTTAATAGCAAAGGCCTCAGCTTCATTGTTTGTGGCATATCCCAGACCTTGTAATTCCCAATAGAATTTTTATTTATTTTATTAGGAAGTATTTAAGTAGTTGGATGAGGTAAAGGTTTTAGTCAATGTATTAATGTAACGGTATTTTTTTTAAGAGTAAGGAATTATAATTGGTATTAAAAGAGATTAAAAAATAAGGGGTTGTTATTTTTCACAAATAAAAATTAATTATAATTGGTTTTGGGTTATGTAGGATATTATAAGTAGTTCATTATGATTTTTTCATAGATTGCATAACCCCTAACAAATTTTATAGGAAAAGGTATTCTTTATGAGCCAGGGAAGAAAGTTAAGGTAAGATTTTAAGAGTTTAAGCAAAACCTTTTTAAAGGTGTTATTTAAAAAAAAAAAAAATTGAAATAACCCATTTAACTCCTAAAAAGATGTATTGATGATGATGATTAGAAGCATGTTGAATCAACAAGATGACAACATGTATGATCATCTAATTTACTTCACTAGCAAACAAATGAGCAATACTAAAGTGAATTATACACTTATTATTTATATTTATATTTATAATATAAATTATTTATATTTATATAGTACTTAGCTAATACCAAAATAACAACTGAAAGATATGATTCACTCCTTGACCAATCAATAGTAGATGCAAGAAACACTTGGGAAATTTTAGTTATATTCTTATTAGTGTTCTTGTATGATGTGGTAGTGCTCCATTGACTAATTCTACTACTAATTCTTTAATTTTTTATGATTTTGGTAGTTATATTCCTTTAAAAAGGGAAAACTCTAAAAGGTCATAATTTATATCAAAGCAATTGAAGTTCATTTTTTAAATACTTATAATGTTTTGAGCTCCTTGCAATGGTATTGGTGGTTTTATTTGGTTCAACAAGAAAGATAAAAAATATATAGGATTTTAATGGCATATGGTATAAGTACCCATGATAAATGGCCAAAAGCATTTCCAAGTAAGATCAAAATATAATATCTTTTGTACAAAAAGAAACTATGGTGGTTCATTGGTAAGTTATTGACAGTTATTATATAAAAGAAAAGGAAAATAAAAAACTCTTCCAGTCCAAGGAAGAAGAAGCACATAAAATGACTACTTTATATATGGATAAGGATATAGATAGCAATAATATTTTCCTCTTTGATTATTCTAGTCATTATACAAGGTGTATACCACACGATTGAGACTATCATACCTCATGCAAAGTAATACATTAGGGCTAGTTCCAAGAGCATGGGGTTTGGCTCAATCATGGGTCTCCAATTTCTTTTTGCAAAGGTTGACTTCTTTATAATATGTGACCTTGGGTGCACAATCCTAATATAACAACTTAAAATGACAAGGGTTAGAGAGAGTGCAAAAAGAAAAACTAAGATAATAGAAAGGAAAAATCCCAAGCTAAAAAAAAATGATATACCAAATATTAAATAAGATCTCCTTTCATAGTAGCTCTAACTATAATGCATCAATGTGAACACTTCATCTCCTCATCATACCCACAAAAGGAGATGATTCAAGGTATGATAATTAAACAAATTGGACCAAATAGATGTGTAGACATCCATAATATATATATTCAAGTAAAATCATCACAACTATTATGCCAAAAGTGAGGGTTTGAATTACCTGCAATACTGTCTAAATATGTGTGTATTGCTATACAAAGAGAAAGGAAGAAAAAGTTATACAAAGCACCGATACTTTACAAAGGTATACTTCATACTATTTATATATACAAAATAAGGATATTTTCCCTCCAATATTCACAAGAAGGACTAACAACTTCAATTGCTTCTTCTATAGATGTGAATGAGTGCACCCTATAAAAGTACTATTTTCAAATGTAGGACTATAAAAATCATGTTCTTCTTTAATGCTTTATTGGATTGGTAAGCTGAGATCAATGGTGGGTGATCTTTATATTTTCTAGCAATGGTATATTCATCTACCCTACCTACTTATTCAAGGAGTTTGTGCACCATTACTTCTTGTCTACAACTTGATCTATTTTACCCTTTGAGTTAGTGACTTTCCATGCCTTACTTTAAATGCACACTTTTCGTATCTCTAAGTCCATTATGCAAGATACTAGTTGTTTATTAGGACTTTCATTTGTTGGCCTGTATTGGGATTTTTTAAGACTTCCACAAGCAGGTTGCATCTCTTATTGAAAGTATTTCACAAAATATTTTTTTCTTATTCTTTTGTTGGAATTTTTAACATTCACCTCTTGAGAGCTCTTTCTTATATAGTTTATCTATAAAAACTTTCCATTGTTAGGAATTATTTTTTATTTATGTTTTTCGGTCCTTTAATTTTCCTCCTACCTTTTGAGAGCAGGTGTGAATGGAAGCTCATAACTTTTGCATCTCCCCTCCACTCAAAAATTTCATAAAATTATGATTCCCTTTAATTGATATTATTTTATATTTTTCCATATTGCCTTCACCTACCTAATTTCAAAATTTGTGTAGTGAGAAATCACTAAAAATACCATAGTAATTTTGGACCCTCATCACTTCAGAATGTTTTAAGGCTATTTAGCAAATTTTATGTCACACAAGTCAATTATATAGAGGTCATACTTGCTACCTTGAAGATGGCCAAATTCAATACTATTAAGGAACACATACATTGTTCCTAAAAGTTACATTATGATTTTTATCCTACCAAGGGCACCATTAAAATAATCATGTATTATCTCCACATGAAAATCAATAATTTTTTATAGGAGTATCATTAGGTATCCACACTTTGTGTTATAATTTTAATCATTTTTCTATTACAACATTTTTCTTCTTTATATTCTACTTTCATTTATTTTATTCGTCACCAAGTATAGTTTGTGCATCACAAGATATGTGCTTCCTCTATTCAATATCACCTAAAATAAATTCTAATTTAATAAGTTGATAAAATAGAGAAGGAGAATATAATATAAGGGGGTATAAATTCTTCAAGGATTCATCTTAATGATAGATTTTGCAAAAAATAGTGTCATAATGCTACACATTTATTATATTCAAATCAAGAACCTTGATACAAATAAATAAGTTAGAGGTGATGCCTCTCTTTTATTTGCAAAGGATGAAGGTGAATATGAGGATAATACCTCATAGGAATATGTGGTAATACATTCATATTATTAAAATTGAACATCTTCAAAGGAATGTATTGTTAATTCCAGAGAAACTTAGAATATGAATAAGCATATTCATCTCAAGATTAACTACAATAGATAATATCATGTGAGTGAGTCACAATTAAATATAATTCTTCTTTCTAGGTTTTAGGATATGGTGATGTGACTTTTGGATCCTCACCCTTTAGATAATTTCTTCATTTTATAGGTGTTGGTCCTAACCTTCTTTCTAGTTACTACATTACTCACACTAACAAAATGGTGAAACTTGACTTAAAATATGAGTAATTAAGTATGATGATGATGGATTTAAGATCATGGTTTAAATATACTATTAGGAATAATATAAAATATTTAGTTTTGGTATTCCAACTTCCTCTTCCTCTTATTCCAATTAAAATAGGTTTGTGACTATGGTTTCTAAGGTAGATGAAAATAAAAAGCATAAACATAATCAATTTGGACACATAAAAAGTGGACCCTTGAAATCTTGAAATATATGGTAATCTGACGTTGTTGGCAAAGTTTGATATATGATGATGTACACCTTCAGGTAACCTTTGATGTAAGACTATGATGATTGAAATCACACCTATTTATAGAAATAAATAAAAGTAATACATCCACTCAAATCTTATACATAAAGCATAAAAAGGACTATATATAAGGGAATTAGTAGGTAATATAAGTATTCACTATACTATCCATAGATAATATACACAACACTCTAATAAAATGGATGGAGTTGTGGGGGTATTTATACCAATACCAGAAACTAAATTACATAAATTTCCTTAATCTAAGTCAACATAAAAAGAGGGCTTAATATTAATTACAATTTATAACATGGGTTTAACCATACAAATGTTAACCATAGATCATCGGAACTATATAATAAAATATTACAATAAATTAAATATAATTGTACAATAATTTCCCATAGGCCTAAACAATATTGCATCATACAATATTAGCCTTGATCATAAGTTAGATTATGTTTTTGACACCCCCTTATAATATAAAATGAGAGGCCAAGAAGAGAAGATGTTAGTAACAATAATATATTTTCCTTCATAATGGATGCTTTAGTGGCCCTCTACACTTGGTAAAGACTCATCTAGATCTCCCTTATCATCTAAAATTTATTGATACAAAGATACATCTACACAAGGATCTCCTTAGGATGGATCATAGTCATCACTGTCAATATCGTATACTCATGCACATATCCAAAAAATACCTTTGCTAAGACTCTTTATGAGGAATATAATCCAAGAGTATTCCCTCTAAAACATTATCATAATCTTCTATAGTCACTGAATGTAAGATGTGGAAGTAAATATTTCTATTTTACAACGTGCACCACCTTGTTTGGAAACTTCAATTTGCTCTTAAGCATTTTTATCACCAAAATAAGCTTTATATGGAATTTATTATGAAAATAGACATTACATAATTCCATTAGTACCTAAATAAAAAATAGAAGAAAGAAGAGATCATGAAATTTTAGAACTTTATAAATAAATTGAATCAATTGCCCAAAAGATGAAGAGGGGTCTAATAAAGTATATTTTGAATCATTTTACTATACCCTTCCAAAATATTAAAAATCTATTTGAAATGACATAAATCCCATAGTATTCCTTGTAAATTTAGACCAAAGATTTTGATTACATAAAATATGGTAAATTTTCCCTTTTGAAATAAGAAAATAGGTTTTGAAGATATCATACAATGATATGTCCTTCCACATGTAGGTAGTCCTTGTACATATACCACCAATTCAAAGAGGTCAAAAAATTGTATTAAAAAAAAGGTTAAAAATGCACTTGTATAAAAACATTATGGCATCTAGAAATTTGTGCACCAAACTAGCCAAAGAAATGTTTTAACAAATATCAATATTAAAAAAATTCTTTTTGATATTTCTAAAAGGAAAAATAATAAGAAATATATATATATATATATATATATATATATATAACTCCTTACATCAAAAGGTAGAATGCCCTCATGTCATGCCCATCTAGCTTGACTATCACCTTCACTACTTGGGTTCAAAGGTGTGCCCTCTCCATGAAGAATGACATCATGATCCATAAAAATAAAAAGATCCAACCATTTAAATGGTCACCATGCATAAAATTTTAAATTAGGAAAATAACTACACTTCCATTTTCTTCTTCCATCCAAGGTGTTAAATATCCAAGAGGTACAAAATATCATGATTATTCCTTCTTTGCAATGACACCACATCCCCTGTGAAGAAACAATGTTTGACTCTCCATAAAGAAGTAAAGACACCTTCTGGAGTCAAAGTGACAATACTTATATTGTTATAAATTGATTAGATCCATAGAAAATAGGTAAAAAGAGTTCAAATAATAATGAAATATGACCTAGATTTTGAATTAATTCTTCAAAAAATAGAATTATTTTTGGGGTCCATTAAGGAAACACTTTTACACATCATAACGTTTGCATATAAAACTGTTTTGAGATCATTTTTTAAAATCACATTTTTTAAAGCTATATGCATCATTGGCATTAACTAATGGACCTATTGCCATGTTAGGGGTTGTATTGTGTAATACAGATCATATATCCCTAGTTACTTACCTTAATGATTACTTTTCCACAATAAATATGAGAGTGACCCTATAAAGGTATAGTCAAAATTGCATGAGTTTATTGGGAAAGTGAATACTACTAGAGTAAGTCACTTGGAGTTAGACCTTTATTTTGTTTAACTAGTTGAGTTTGATAACCTTGAGAACTATTTTATGAGATTCAAGTCTTTCAAGGCAAATATTGTGTCTACTAGAGGTAAAAAGAAATATGATGTAAAATGCATGAAAAGTATCCTTGATAATATCTCCCCATATTTTTAGATGTTAAACCTGATTATTGATATGGTTCCTATTTTCTTGAAATGTCAAAAGCTCTTATTGTTGATAAACTTTTTTTTCTCCTAGTGGCAATATAGAATTATGGTAGGAATTCATAAATATAGGATCAAATAATTGAATTAAAATATAATGAGGCTAAGACCCAAGGGCTCAAGGGTCAAACTAAATCTTAAAATAAGTCAAATACCACTTGTGGATACTATAATATGGATGGATATCCAAAGAGAAATTAGTTGTTAAAACTACAAAGGATTAAAAATATGTTTTTAAATATTGGTAGATATCTTCTCAATGATGAGAGATATTATGAAGGATCTTCCTCAACTTTAGAGGCCCACTACAGCATCCATTATGTGGGAAATACAAACTGTCACTAATGTCTTCTCTCCTTGGATCCTCAATTTAGATTATTGAGGATGTTGAAATTATAATATGATTCATGGATAAAGCCAACATTATATGATGTATTGAATAATACTAAGATCATTTCATCATACAATGTATTAATTATTTATACTATTCTATTATATATTTCCTATGGACCATGATTAACCTTGTAATGGTTAAACTCTCTTTATAGCTTATAATTAACCTAAAATCCTCTTGTTATGTTATATTAGGTAAAAATTTTTGCTATAAATATCCCTTCCAACTTCTCATTTCTTTATTAGAAAATTTTGTAATCTTATCTTTAAATAAAATGATTATTTATGGTGCCTATGCGTGCCTCACAAATCTCTTTCTTTTCCTTTATTTTTTCCTTATATACATTTTGTATAATATTTGAGTGGGTGGATTGCTTATATTCTATTATGAAAAATATTATGAATTCCAACACCTATAGGCACCATAAATATTCATTATGTTATCCACACATGAGATACACAACTCTCTAATACACTATACAGAATGGTAGGGGGTATTTTTACTAATACCAAAATCCTAATTACATATAAAATATTAGCCTAAAATAACATAACAAGAGCTATTCAGGTCAATTAAAAAATATAAGGTAGGTTTAACCATAACATGGTTAATCATGGCCCATAAGGATTACATAATCAAATATTACAATAAATTAAAACAATTGTATAATAAAAATATACCTTTAGAATGATTTCCCATACGACAATTGTTAATTAAAATTGGTTGATGCAAAAATACCTTTACATGAGAATCTATTTAGAATAGACCATAGTCATTAATGTTGATATCAAATACTCCAACACATATACAAAGAACACATTATCCAAGAATCAATATGAGGAAGAGAATCTAAGAGTACACATTCTATAAAGTTGCTTCAATATTCTATAGTTGCATAAGGTAAGACATGAAAGTATACCTTTCCCTTTTACAACATGCAACACCTTGTTTGTAAATTTTAAGTTTCCCTTATGAAACCTTATTTTTCTCACCAAGAGGCTTTGCATGAACCCAATAATGAAAATAACCATTACAAAATTCCAAAAGTACCTAGACAAATAATAGAAGAAATAAGAGATCATAAAATATTAGTTCTTCATGGAAAAGTTGAATTAGCATCGTAAAGGTGGAAGAGGCATTAACTAGAGTATATTCTAAATTCTTTTCATGTATACCTCCAAAAGTATTAAAAACTAGTATAATTATTACAAATCTCACTGTATCTCTTATAAATATAACCAAATATTTTGATTGTATAAAATATAGTAAATTTACCCTTTTGAATCAGGGAAAAATGTTTTGAATATTATAACACAATAAGACCTTCCTCCAAATGTAGTAAGTCCTTGGTAATTAACACCAATGCAAAAATATAAGAAACATCATATGGTTTTAAAAAAGAGGGTCAAAATATTTTGTATACAAAATTTATGGCCTCTAGAAATTTTACCTCCAAAATATCCCTAGAGTGACATTCTTAAAAAAGTCAATTTAAAAGACATGCTTCTAATTTTTCTACAAGGAAAAATTACAAGAAATAAATTTCTTCTTTTGCTCCTTACATAAAAATGTAGAAAACCCTACTTCCATGCCCATTTATCATGATTATCACCATCACTACTTGGGTCCAAAGGCATGACCTCTTCTTGAGGAAGAGCATCATGATTCATAATAGTAAAGAGCTCCAACCAGTTAAATGAGCATCCTATGTGTAGAGGGGGAAAACCACCCTACCACATACAATTCCCAAAGGACTAGATCCATAAGAGAGGAGAGAAGCCTTATGGGGTGAACTGTAGGGGTTGTGTTGTTCTCTAAACTTAGGTATAGGGGGGATGAGTTCACCAGGAATGGCTTTAAGGACTCATTCCAAGTCCACAAGATTTTCAAGAATATTTGATATACTCGATTCAAAACAAACATATGTATTTGGTCTTTCTAGATTTATGCTATAATAGAGAAAGGATGATGCGGAAATATAAAATACAGGAATACAAGAGCTAACCCTAGAATGATTCTTTTCCTTGAATGTTTTTCTAACCTAGTGTTCTAAACAAGCAACCTTTAAGCAAGGGATCAAGAAGGGATGCACAAACAAAATTTACCCTAAGTGGACACTATATATTATTTTATTTTCAATGCCTAGAATTAAATAAAATATATTTCTTTTAAATAAGATCTAGGGTTTTTACAATAGAAATAAAAGCACTCAAAAAACATCCTAAAATACTACTCAAAATTATTGGCTTGTTCGATGATTGATCTTTTCTTTTATCCCTTTGTCCAATATTAATAATACTTGTTCCTACAAGATACGTCAAGGAACACTTGAAAATGGGATTAGCGTTAGGGGGCCTACTTAGGAAACTATACAACATTGCTTGGAGGCACAACAATCAAGCCCTCTAGGTCCTTTTAGATGATATTTGATAATGAAAAGTAGAAATTAACCTTTGGAAGAAAATAAACATTAATGCAATACAACAATACAAAATGTAGAAATCATAAAATAGAATATGCCACTATGTTCTAGATGCAAATTAGAATACAATGGAGAAAAAAAGGGATAAAATATTACCCCTAGTTTGGTCTTAGTTGAATAACACCCTGTAATAGGTGACCATGATAACATTAGGTAAAGTCACGCCCCATAGCAGACCGCACGCGATTTCGCATAAACTATATGAAAAATGAAATATGAATGCATAAGCTTGATTACATCATTCAAAAAATCTAAATAGTCAAATAAGAATTCTGGAGTTTTTTCTGAACCCTTTCCACTATCGGAGTGCAAAATTCTTTTTACAAACACCCAAAAAACAAAGGAAGGCCCAAGTACATGACTCGAAGAGAAACAATCCGACATCCCAGCAAAGAGGTAATCCTATGCTGACGAACCTGAAGAGTATTGGTGAAAAAGACACTAATTTTGAGAAATTTTATCAACTGTATAGAGGATCTTCCATAAAAATATAAAATACTTTTGACATCCCTAGCATGGTAGACAGACGTCAGACAGGATAACATCGTATCATCCGCAAACTGCTGATGAGAAATAGGGGGATCTACATAGCTAACTTGACACCAAACTACATGTCCCATTATTTAATGGAACGTCCAAGAGCCTCTACCATTATTATAAAGAGAAAGGTGGAGATAGGGTCACACTGTTGCAAGCCTCTTTGTGAGTTGAAAAAATCGATCGGGGATCCATTTATCAAAATAAAAAACTAGGCTAAGGAAATGGTATCCTCCATAAGATTCACCCAGGAATCACTAAAGCCTAATTTTTGAAGGACCAAAAATAAAAAGTGCCAATAAACCTTGTCATAAGCTTTATTAACATCCAACTTTAGGAAAAAAGCCACCCTTCCACTTTTTTGAGATGAATGAAGAAGCTCATGAATTACTATCGCACCATCAAGGATTTGTCTTCCCGAATGAAACCGCTTTGGGTCACGTCAATAATGGTCAATAGGATACATTTTAATCTATTGAACATAGCTTTGGAGAAATTTTTATAAAATGTATTGCACAATATTATTGTCCTTAAGTCATTGAGCGACGACGTAGAGTCCTTCTTGGAAATTAAAGATAGAAAAGTAGAGTTCAATGCCCTTGGAAATGATCTTGAGGTTTGGACATGGAAAATGGCATCACAAACATCCTTCCCACAAATATGCCAATATTTATGGAAAAAAACAAGCAAGAAGCCATTCAGGACAGAAGCCTTTAATGGGCCCAAATACTTAGTAGCAATAAGAATATCATCATCCATCAGGGCAAGAAGAGAATTATTCTTTTCAATCGTAACCAGACTGGGAATAACCTCCAACATTCTTACATCCACCTCATGATCTCAGGGATGCAAAGAATACAAAAACAAGCTAAAAAATTACATTGCCTCTTGTCTTATTTCTAAAATATCTGAAGACCTCCCTCCATAAGACTTGTCAATCTCCCTAATTCTATTCCGAGCTCTTCGACGTAAAGTGGATGAATGGAAAAATTGAGTATTTCTATCACCTTCCTTTAAACATAGCTATCTGGACTTCTATTTCCATAAGAGTTCCTCTTTAACCTAAATATCATGGATAGAACAAAGGAAATATATTTTCTTTGCAAGAAGCCCCTTAGAAAAACCCTGAGACTCGATCTAAACTTCAATAGATGACATGATACTTCAACTGCTCTTTTTCCTTGAACAAATTTCTAAAAGAGAATTTGTTCGACAACTTGAGATAGTCTCTGATAGAAATTTTACCTCCAAAATATCCCTAGAGTGACATTCTTAAAAAAATCAATTTAAAATACATGCTTCTAATTTTTCTACAAGAAATAAATTTCTTCTTTTGTTCCTTACATAAAAATGTAGAACACTCTAATTCCATGCCCATTTATCCTGATTATCTCCATCACTACTTGGGTCCAAAGGCATGACCTCTCCTTGAAGAAGAGCATCATGATCGATAATAGTAAAGAGCTCCAACCACTTAAATGAGCATACTATGTATAGAGGGGGGAAACCACCCTATCACATACAATTCCCAACGTCTAGATCCATAAGAGAGGAGAGAAGCCTTATGGGGTGAACCGCGGGGGTTGTTTTATTCTCTACACTCGGTTCTAGGTGGATGGGTTCACTAGTTAAGACTTTAAGGAGTTGCTCCAAGTCCACAAGATTTTAAATAATGTTTGATGTATTCAATTCAAAACAAACACATGTATTTGGTATTTCTATATCTATGCTATAATATACAAGTGATGTTACAGAAATACAAAATGCAGGAATACAAGGGCTAACCCTAGAATGATTCTTTTCCTTGAATGCTTTTCTAACCTAGGGTTCTAAACAAGCAACCTTTTGGAAAGGGCTCAAGAAGGGATGCACAAACATAATTAACCTAAGTGCACACTATATGTTGTTTTGTTTTCAATGCCTAGAATTAAATAGAATATATTTCTTTTAAATAAGATCTAGGGTTTTTACAACAAAAATAATAGCACTCAAAAAAGAACCTAAAAGACTACTCAGAATACTTATCTTGTCAAGTGATTGATCTTTTCTTTTATCCCTTTGTCCAATATTAGTAATACATATTCCTACAAGATAACTTAAAAACACTTGAAAATGGGATTAGTGTTAGGGGGCCTGCTCCATTGTACAATACTACTTGAAGGCACAACAGTCAAGCCCCCTAGGTCATTTTATATGAACTTTGATAATTAAAAGTGGAAATTAACCTTTGGAAGAAAACAAACATTAATGCAATACAACAAAACATAATGCAAAAATCATAAAATAGAATATGCCACTATGCTCTAGATGCAAATTAGAATGCAATGGAGAAAATAGGTATAGCATATTACCCCCAATTTGGTCTCAGTTGAAATAGCACCCCATAATGGGCGACCATGATAACATCAAGTAAAGTCACACCCCATAGCAAACCAGGCACAATTTCGCATAAACTATGTGAAAAATAAATATGAATGCAGAATCTTGATTACGTCATTCATAAAACCTAAATGTGCATGCAAAAGATATAATTCACCTAGTAGAGAGTGCAGAAGCAAAATAGGATGGTTTTAGATCTCCCGAATGCTTAATCTCTCCTTAGGGATCCAAAAACAATCCACCAAGAGCGAGGAAGAACAATGCAATAGACAATCAAACTCCAAACTTCAAATTTGCTTGTGAGAGAAGAAGAAGAAATATGTAGACTAAATAAAACACTTCACAAAAAATCAAATGCGAGCAATAAAATAATTAAATGTCGATTATGTGAGAGTGTGTTAACTTATGTGTTATCATTTTTGAAAAGTGTATTCAAACTCTCTTTATATAGCGTATTTGAAGGTGAAAAGAGCGAGAAAACCAAGGAGGACCGATGTAAAACATGTCAACCCTATAAAATTAGGGCTTTAATGCATCAAACCCTATAAATGTGAAATCATGCCCTTTCCAGGCCGATCGTGATATCACAATGTAATTTTGAGCCCCATCAAGGATCGGGCGTGATTTCACACAAAGAGAGAAAATAGGTAAAACATAGGGTGGAAGGCCTTGTCCTTGCCTTATGCAAGTCTAAGGGGTCCCCTAGAGGGATCAAGGAAGATTTACCACTAAAGTGGGTCAATTTTTTGTGTCTACACTATGTAAGACTTGAACTAATGTAAATGAATACATCTCCATTTTTGTCTTCTAGACAATGCACCAAAGCTTCCAAGTGGGATGTAAACATTAAGTTTTTATCTCCTTTGTAATAGCACCAATACCTCTTTGTGAGGAAATAATGTTTAAATATTTGTGAATAAGTCAAGAAACCTTTCTAAAATCAAAGTGGTAATACTATTACTATAAGTGGTTCATATCTGTGCAAAATAGGTTAAAAATTTCTAATTAAAATGGTACATAATATATATTTTTTAATTTGTGGAAAACATCCCAAAAGGGATGCCACTTTTGGGTAAGACCCAAGGAGGCAGGAGTATCCATTCCACCAAAAATGCCCAGGACTCGGACCTGGCCTACCACCTTTGACATACTCAAGGAGCAAACAAACACACAAAACCAATTTAAAAATAAGTAAATAACAACAAAAATAATAAAATAAAATAAAAAACATGCTCCTTGAGTGTGTCAAAAACAAAAGCACAACCAAACACGCACAATAAGATAAAAGAAACCACAACACAAACCACATAGAAAAACACAAGAACCACATAACAAAACACAAACAAGACAAAAACAACAGAACACTACAAAGACATAACCCAAAAAAAACATGAAAAATAAACACAACCAAAACCTAAAAAATAAAAAAAAAACAACCAACAACAGACAATAAACAAAAACAAAAAACATAGAAAACACTCACACATAAAAACATGAAATAACACAAACAAAGAGAAACCCAAGAACAAGAACAAAAAAAACACAAGAACAATAACAAAAAACATAAAAAAATAAAACAAAACAACAAAAACACATGAACAACAAAAAACAACACAAAGAACACAAAAACAAAACAAAACAAAAGAACCCACCCACCTTAAAAAACTAAACAAAAAAAACAAAAAAGAAAAAAGAAAAAAAATTTGAACATAACAATGACCTATCTAGACCAGAAGACTATTAAGGCAAGAATCAACAGAGGAAACAAAATAAAGAATAGAATGAGCTAGGGAACTAAAAAAAATTGAATGAACCAAAGAGAAGCAAAAAAAAAGCAAGAAGAAACTAGGTACCTTCGAACTGGAGCCATCCAAAGAAATGATAGAAAGAAGAGCTTCCCTAATTTGAGAAGCCCACCATATAGGAGGGTGGCCATAACAAGTAAGATCACCTTTGTCCAAAGCCCAATTAGCTAAAGCATCAGCACTCTTGTTTTGATCTCTGACCACATGATTGTAATCAACTTTCAAAAATCCCATCTGGATTAATTGAATCTTCTCAATAATTCTTTTTATTCTCCAATCCACCTTATGATTCTTAGAAGGAGTCTTCAAGAGATTAATCATAAGTTGAGAGTCAGAATCAACTAACACCTTTTCCCATCCAACCTTAGTAGCCTCCTGAAGGCCTCTGAGGATACCATACCCCTCAGCAAGGTTATTGGAAAGAATACCCAAATTCTCAGCAAAAGTAAAAACCAGGGAGCCATCTGAAAGTCTACCAATTCCTCCCACACTGGCTTTTCCAGGGTTCCCTCTAGAGGCTCCATCAGTATTGACTTTTCCAAAATCCTTAGGAGGAGGTTGCCAATTTCTAGTCCTATCCATATTACTAATACTCACATTCCCTTTAAGTTGGTTGCCCTTAGAAGATTTAATCTTCAATATTTGCATCACTTGATCCCATATTTGGTGGGAGTTTTGGGGGTGATTAAGGAGTTGATGGCTTGATTCAACTAAGTTGGCTATGGTATTTTGCCAAATATAGTGAATATCCTTCCTATCTTGATTAAAAATTTGGCTATTCCTTTCATTCCAAATATTCCAAAGAAGAATGGTAGAACCCATCCAAACTAACTACCTAATAAAATGATCAACACCCTCTTGATTAGGCCAATCCCTCCAAAGTTGTTCAAAAGTAAAAAAATTGGACCACTGTAAGCCAAGTAAAGTGGCCATTCTCCTCCATAGCTCAGAGGCTAAAGTACACTCAATAAAAATATGGTTGAGATTTTCTACATTCTCTTCACACATTTCACATCTAAAAGGGCCATGAAAACCACGCTTCATAAGTTGCTCACCAGTAAGCACCCTACGATGCAATAAAAGCCAATTAAAGAACCTCACCTTAGGCCAGAGCTTTTGAGCCCACAATCGAGAAAATATGTCAGAAGAATGGTTGGGATTATTATGGCATAAGGTCAAATAACCTTGAGCAACTGAATACTCACCCTTAGTAGTGTTGTTCCATCCAAAACAATATTTTTCATGGGACCAAGAGAGGGATCTCATATGAAGGATGCCTTGGATATCTTGTCTTTGCCTTTCTAGGATTTGAATAGGCCAGTCCTCAATAGGGATCCAATATCTACCAACCTTTGAATTACCGAGTATGGTACCGATAGTAATTAGCCACCTTTATCCAATTAGCTCGGTGAAGCTCCTCCATCCAAGGCCTCCAATCGGGAAACTGAGTTATCAAAGGCTTGTGACCATCCCAAGAATCTATCCAAAAATTTACCTGTTGACCATTATGAATGATCCAAAATAATTTTTTCTTTATCAAATCCTCACCGAGTCTTAAGAACTGCTAAAATGGGAGAACCTTTGGTAGGAAGTTGATAGCGAACAAGGTCTTCGGGACTTTTGTTCTCGAGCATATTTAGCACGAAGATTATTGGCCCAAAGAGCATTGGGGTTATGCAACATCCTCCAATATAATTTAGCAGCTAAAGCTTTGTTGTTATTAATAGAAGACCGAAATCCTAACCCCCCTTCACTCTTAGGAAGACATAAAGTATCCCATTTCACCAAGGCCCATTTTCTTTTCTCCTTAGTACCACTCCAAAGGAAACGATGACTGATTTGATCCAATTCTCGAAGAACAACCTTTGGGATATTCAAAACGGAAGAAACATAAATAGGAATAGCTTGAAGGACTGATTTTACCAAGGTGATTCTACCCCCAGAAGAAAGCCACTTGTTGGTCCACTTTCCAATTTTCTTCTTGACTTTGTCCAACAACCAATTCCAATATTTATTTTTTTGCCTTTGAATATTTATGGGAATACCTAAATAAGTGATTGGAAGAGATATATCTAATTTATCCAAGACCATGGATTCCTGTCTAGAAGAGCAGTGAAAGAAAATAACTTTAGATTTGTCTTCATTGATCAACTGCCTGGTAGCCTTAGAAAAACAACTAATGATTTGCTTAATATTAGAAGCTTCCTTAACTGTAGCTTTACCTAAAAGAGTAGAGTCATCCACAAATTGAATATGAGAGATAGGTCTAGCTCCATGAGCAATGGTAACTCCCTCAAGGGTTTTGTTTTCCCTCTTTTTGGTTATAGTCCTACCCAAGCATTCAACAAGAATGATGAATAAATAAGGGGATAGCGGGTCACCTTGCCTAATACCTATGGAAGCTGGGAATGACTAAGAAGGCCTGCCATTGATAAGAACTAAGTAGGAAACTGGAGAGATACATCCCATAATCCAATCCATCCAATCCTTAGAGAAACCAAATTGCCTCAAAACTTTGATAAGGAAGTGCCAATCCACTCTGTCATAAGCTTTGGATAAGTCTAACCGAATGAACATGGAAGGAGAATTTTGCATATCCATGGAATGGATGGCTTCCTGAGCAAGAACTATCTCATCTACTATTTGACGTCCTTCCACATAACCCCCTTGCTCTAGGGAAATAATCTTATGCAAAAGAGGCTTCAACCTTTACTGCCATGATTTTAGTAATGATTTTGAGAAGAACATTACATAAAGCAATAGGTCTAAAAGCTGAGATATGATCAACCTCTTGAGCTTTTGGAACAAGAGTAATATAAGTTTTATTGATAACCTTCAAAATTTCTTTGGCTTTCCTGGCTTCTTCCACCACCTCTAATAAATCAACATGAAGGATATCCCAAAACTCTTGGTAGAACTCAATGGGAAAACCATCAGGACCTGGGGTTTTCCCTTTTTGCATTTTAAAAACTACTTGTTGAAGCTCATTGATAGTAACAAGAGCAGTCAAAATAGAGTTCTCCTCAGAAGTGATAAGAGAAGGGATTGCTTGAAGAACATTTTGTTGTGAAGCTGAGTCAAGAGGAGTAGCAACAAAAATATTGGAAAAGTAATCAACAACAATAGAGTTCATGCCATCCCAAGTATAAACAACATCTCCAGAATCTGATTTTAAGGAAGAAATAAAGTTGTGAGATCTTCGAGCTAGAAGATATTTGTGGAAGAAATTTGTGTTTCGATCTCCTTCTTTGAGCCATTGAATTCTAGATTTTTGCTTCCATAAGATTTCTTCTCTTTTTTCCCATTCCTCTAACCGAGTTGTGAGTTTAATTTCATCTGCACTTCTCTTCTCTGTGAGGCCATCTAAATGGATTTTCTTATTCAAATTTTCAATATGAGCAATAACTTCATGTTTTTTTTATGAACATCCCCAAACTCTTTCCAGTTCCAAGTCTTGATTTTGGATTTAATGTATTGCAGTATTTTGGAAAAAGAGAACATCTTAGTCCCATGCCTAGGTTTACCTTCCTTCCACCATTTTTGCACACGAGGTCTGAAGGAAATGTCTCTAAGCCACATTAATTGAAAACGAAAAGGAGAGAAACTCACATTGGTTTTCCACATTTCCACCATGATTGGCCAATGATCCGAACTAGCATTATTAAGAGTCTTCACTTTAGGAATGTGACCATGGATTAAGAAATTTTTAGAGAGCAAAAACCTATCCAATCTCTCCATTATACAAGCTAAGCCTTGCCTTCTGTTAGACCAAGTCATAAGGCCATTATCTAGTTGGATATCCACAAGATGGAGGTTTGCAATATATTCACTCATGAGGTCAGTGCTTTTGTCCAAATTTCTATTTCCCCCCATTTTCTCATCCAGAGAGAGGATGGTATTGAAATCTCCTCTCATCAAGATCCAAGCTTTAGGAAAATGAGAGATAATATGAGTAATATCCTTCCATTGTCTTCTTTTTTCCTCCAAAGAAGTCGGAGCATAAACAATAATGCAGAGCATAATCTGGTTGGAATGTCTACTTTGAATAGCTATAGCCAAAAAACCCCAACTACCAACCATATGGTGAATAACTACCTCTTTTGGGTCCCAAAGACAAGCAATGCCACCCGAAGTCCCTTGGGAACTGAGGGAAACCACTTTTCCAGCTGGCCAAATTTTACTAGCAATTGAGTCCATATCCTCCATTGACATCTTTGTTTCTTGAAGGAAAACAAGATGTGGATGATTTATCTGAATCATTCTTCTAATTTCATTTTGTTTTGAAAGACTCCCTTTGAGTCCTCTAATATTCCAAGTGATGATCTTCATTAATACCGGGGCTAAAAAAATTGGGAAGGACATTAATCTTACCTTCCTCTACAAGATTTTCACCTTCTTTTACCATATGATATTGATTGGTCTTGCGACCTACTTTTTGATTAGAATCCATCTTCAATTTTTTTCTCCCTATTTCTTGACTTATTCCAATTGAATCTGAGATGGCTTCTAACCTTGAAGAATGCTCGTACACAGCCAAAATTTTACTAGATGGTTCAATGGAGTCTATATTGGGACCTGCATTATTTGAAGTTTTGACATTTGAAAGATTGTTTTTCTTGTGTAAATTTTCTCCTTTTTTTTTTGTTGAAAACCTTTGATTTGTTGGTTTGTCTCTCGAGTTCTTCCCTTCATATTTAAATTGTGTTTCTAAGATTTCAGTTTCCATTATTTCCTCTTCCTCACTTGGGACATCATTTGTGGAAAGGATTTCAAACATATTAGCGAGATGACTTTGATTGATCCTTCATAACTGGTTTTTTTTTAGTGTTCTTCTTCTTAGGTATTTGGAAACCCATTGAGTTTATATCTTCTTTCTTTTGATCAGGAATTTTATTTGGGCAAGCACTAGCCAAATGACCATATTCATGGCAAATTCTACAATGAAAAGGAATGTTCTCATAGTCCACTACTTGCTCCCAAGTGTCTTCCCCAAATTGTAATGTGATATTTTTAGGTAGGGGTTTGTCAAAATCCATTAAAACACAAATCCGAGCATAAATAATATGTTCAAAATTTTGAGTACAATCAGCAGTCATCATAAAAGTTCCTAAAGAGTTTCCAATTGAAGAAAAAATAGTAGGATTCCAAAATTCAATAGGGAGGCCAAAGAGTCTAACCCACACGGGAGCTATAGAAGGCATCTCTTCTTTGGCTTTAAATTTAGTATGCCAGGGCTTCATGAAAAGCCCTGCCCTTCCAAAAAACCAAGGACCCCCTTGAAAATTTTTCTCTCTATCTTCATTATTAGCAAATAAAACAAGAAAATAACCATTTGGATAAATAGAGATTTGTAACTCACCTTTAGTTTTCCAGCTTTTTGCAGCCCGAGACTTTGAAAGCAGATAGACTCGGATGAAAACCCACGAACCGACAAATTAGTCCTCTTTTTTCCAAATCTTCAATGCCAGTCTGAATGTTACCCATATCAAGCTTAACAATAGGAGTTCCATCAACTACTTTAAGACATCCTGACTCCATTTTCTTGGGATCAATCTTAGGCATTCTTAGAGGTTTATGGGAAGCCCTAAGATTGATATTAGCATTGGTATGAGGTTGTCCACCACGGAGGGCATCCCTAAAATTCATTTTTGGGATTGAGTCTTCAAAATTATTACCCTTGACAGGGGTTTTCATAGTAGAATTATTTTGTGGGTGCACCTTAGCACCAGATTCACTTGAGATATGAGCCATTTTTTGATCAACTGCTTGAAACTTGTTTCGTGATCTCTTTAATCCTTGCCCTAGACGCCGTGGAAAGGTATGGTTTTCACTTTTATTTTGTGCAACAAATTGGAAGCCGTTGTCACTCAAGTTCATAGTATGATCTATTGAAAGATAAATTTCTAACCCATCTTGGATCCCCTGCAACATTTCCTCCTAAAATATTGAGCATAAACCACAAAAATATTGGTCTCTAGGGCCCGAAGGCCCTAAAAACCAACCTCTAGAGCTGCTTGCACTCAGCCCAGATGAAACCCTCCCATAGCCGCTTGCCAAATATCTCGTTCACACATAGGGATCAAATGGTACATAATCTAGATAGGATAATTCTTCCAAACAATAAGAGTAATTGGAAAACAAAAAAATGGATCTTCCTTTGCCTCTTTGGTTGAAGTATTTATGAAGCTCTAAGAAGGAAGTTGTGCTAGAAATCAAAAGAAATTTTTCGTGTGAATCTTAGCTAGCTAATGATATATATTACATGAAATATGTATTGAATCACTTTCAACTCATGATATAAAATTCTAGTGAGATTCCCATTTTAGAACTTAAATCCTACCATAATTTAAGTACAATATTGATGATTTTAAATATTGTTTACCTTGAAGCTATGGCAAGACAAGAACCAATAGTAGAAAAATTGAATCTTTGGTGAAGGTGGCTTGAAGAACACAAGCTTATACTGAGAGGGGGGGTGAACAAGTATAAGACCTCTTTTTACTTTTTCCTTTATACTTCAAAATAGTAAAGCAATATACCCAAAGCAATATCAAAGCAATGCACAATATCATCCACAAAGTGACACCAATTTTAACGTGGTTCACCCGAATGGCTGGGCTACGTCCACAAAACTTTTCTCTAAAAGTTATCTCAAAGTTCTTTGGGAATCCTTCCCAATTACAATGTTTATGAGCCTCGGCCCAAAGGAGATACCTTCCCCCAATCAGAATTTATGAGCCTCTGCTCAAAGGAGATACCTTCCCCTAATCATAATTTATGAGCCTCTACTCAAAGGAGATACCTTCCCCCAATCAAAATTTATGAGCCTCTGCTCAAAGGAGATACCTTCCCCTCTGCTCTGGAAATGATCCCTCAGAAGATCAACTGCCTCTACCTCTTGCCAGCACGTGGAACTCCTTTCCACCGAAGACCTCCTGTCCTCAATGCTTAGCCTAAGAGACCTCTACCTTCTATGATCACGTCCACAGCAGCTCAACAACCTGTACCAAACATAGTCAATCGGTCTAGTACAAGTCTTCCTCTGTCTGTCAGATCTGTCCAACTCTTGAACAAATCAATCCTCTGCATACAAGCCTTCTCAAAGACTTGCCAACTGTCCTCATGTTCTTCTCATAGAACCAATGCACCTCTGTCCTCAAGTTCTCTCGATAGAACTATCAAACTCAGCTCACAAGTCCTCTGCTAGGACCTGTCCAAATCTGCTCACAAGTCCCCACCGAAACCTGTCCAAAATTGCTCACAAGTCCCCACCGAAACCTGTCCAAAATTCTCACAAGTCCCCACCGGAACCTGTCCAAAAACTGCTCACAAGTCCCCACTAGAACCTGTCCAAAAACTGCTCACAAGTCCCCACCGGAACCTGTCCAAAAACTCAGCAAGCTCACCAAGAAAAACTTTCTTAGTAGGAAATCACAAAGTGAATTGTTAGAGACCCAATGTGATTTGTCAAACTCATAGAAGCATAAAGAGAATTGTTAGAGACTCAATATGTTCTATACTCAAATCCCAATCTCAAAACTCAACTCAAATCAACTCAGCTCAATCTCAATCTCAAATCTGAAAACTCAACTCAATATCTGAAATGGATAGGATAGAATGTTTTCTTTCAAGAACATGAAACCCCAACAATTGCCAACTATGCAAAGAATCACATAACAATGATACTCATGTTCTTTTCACCATCAATTAGGGTTTCAACAACAATGCTCATCAAACAAGGTTTAGTCAACCAACACCATTCAACTCAACATCAACCTTGAAGCATTCAACCAATCATCACAAGAAAAGGAAACAAGTAGAAATCCTTTTCCCTCCAAAGATATTTGAACAAAACAGCCACCAACACAATATCACCAAATGCAAAGAATAACTTGCTCAAATCAACTCAATGGAGTAAGCCCAATATCATGAATCAAGTAAAGCAATAACTTGATCAAACAACCTCTATGGAAGCAACTCAACCATCAAACTCAAAACAGCCAACCAAGGGTTCCACCAACTCAATGCAAGTAGCTAGACTCACAAATATAAACCCTAGTGCACAAAGCTTCCACTATCTCAAACCAAAAATTATGCATTCACCAAAAACTCTCCTTAAGGATAACAATGCATAAGTAGTCTTCAACAAACCAGAAAATAGGATTTACACCTAGCCAAAGGATACCTAGTAGAATACCTTTTCACTCCAACCTTATTTCAGAAAACATACACCAATCATACTCATAAGAAGAATGTGCCCATACCTTATTGGAGTAGAAGATAATTGAACCTTCAAGCTGTCACCACACACAACTCTCAAACTTCCAACCAAGTTAGGGTTAGAATAAAAAGAAATGAGCAATAATATAAACTTCCTTTATTACACCTTTTAGCTCCACTTCTTTAAACACAACCACCATAACATGCCAATAAATCAACAATCACAGACTCACACCTTATACCTCCATTTTTAATTTTAGCATAGCAAAGAATAATCTTAAAAATACATCCAAAGAAATATGCCCTTATTTCTCCTAAGCTTTTATTCAATGCTAATCACAAAAGCCAAAACTCATAAAATTTAATCACACCTTATAAATCGTTGTCCAAGAAACTCCGAATTTCATGGCATAAAGACGTTTTAATAAAAACGTGTGTTACTCTAGCAAAGCACCCCCGCGAGACTCGAAACGGTGACCTCCGCCAATGCAGCGCCCAACAGCAGCCTTCGCTGCCACTAGCCCACGTGGGCTACGAAGTTCACAAGTGAACTTCCCTCCACTTCACCCTCAAAAAAAACTCCCGAAGACTTTTCAACCGCACGTGCTTCTAAGTCTTCCTTCGATCGCAGCGAATACAGAGCACAAACACCGCAAATTGCATTCGGGGAATTTCGAATTAATTAGCCTTCCAACCTTAGGAGTTGGAGAATAAATAGTCTCTTCGAAGACACCTTGACGTCGGCGGAAATAAAGACCATTTTGAAATTAATCAAAAGTCTTTTCAAAAAGGGTTTAAAAACCCTTAAATAATTTTAATAAATTAAGAATAAAAAAAGGTTTAAAAACCTTTAAGTATTTTTAATAAATTAAAAATAATTTCTCCCTTAATTAATTAAATAATTAATTAATTAAAACCTTGAAGGGTTTTAAATAATAATTAAATAAATAATAAAGAGAACCTCCATTGGTTTTAATAAAAACCCTATCCAACTTGGTTTTAATAAAAACCGGTTTGGTTTTAATGAAAAACCCTTGCCAATGGAATCTCTCCGGATTCTCTTAAAAATATTCTCTTGGAATCTTCCACCTTTGAAGCCAACACATCCTCTTAACATTAATGCCATTTCCTTTTGACATCAATGACAACTCATAGACAAGAAGCTAGGATCTCAAACCCAAAATTGCCAACAATCTCCCCCTTTGTCATTGATGGCAAACCATGCTTCTCAACAACACAGAAACTCAACATAAACAGCTCCCCCTGTCTTGAGGCTCTCCCCCTTACTCAAATCTCTCCCCCTTTGTCATCAATGGCAAAGGGTCACCTTTGGGGCTCGGGACTAAGAATGAGCCTCTTAGCTTAGTCCCTCCCCCACCTCCTGATGAGGTGATTAATTCTTGGGTGGGAGTAAAACTCCCATTAGGCACTGATCATCATCAGCATCTATAACTTCCTTTTCGGGCCTTCTCTTGAACTCTTTGTCCATATTCCTGTTCCTATCACTATTCTTGTTCTTGTTCTCATCCCTGTTCTTGTCCATGCCTTGATCCTTGGACCTGATCATGCCACTGTTCCTGTTCTTGTATTCTGGAATTTCAGCTCTACACTGTCTGATTGTGTGACCTTCATTGTTGCACTTGAAACACTTGATGATGTTGTTTCTCTGAGGTAAACCTGATCTTTGAATCCACCAGTTCTGACCAAACCTATTTTGACCAAACCTGTTCTGACCAAACCTATTCTGACCAAACCTGTTCTGACCAAACCTGTTCCTATTATTTGCCTTGCAATAAACTACCTTGTGCCCAAACTATTGACAAGAGTAGCAATACCCTTGAAAGTAACTAGCACTTCTGAAACCGTCATTTACCTCCTTCACTTGAGCCATGCAATGTGAAGCCATGTGACCAAACCTGTGACAAGCAAAACATCTGCCTTG
This sequence comes from Wollemia nobilis, assembly GCA_028583015.1. Lineage (NCBI taxonomy): Eukaryota > Viridiplantae > Streptophyta > Pinopsida > Araucariales > Araucariaceae > Wollemia > Wollemia nobilis. The sequence continues at coordinate 1,014,764 of JAQPPZ010000383.1, read as the reverse complement.
AAACTTTCCTTTAATTGACCTCTTAGGTTCTAAAAACTTCTTCTTCTCATTCTAAATTCTATTTTCTGTTTCTGTGCATCTATCATTCAAGGACTCCTTTTCCGAAATACTTTCCTCATCAGAACTCTCTTCCTTTTGGAGTCTCTTACTAGACTCTCCAACTTGTTCTTTGTGTGGCTTAACAAAACCAAGGCCTGTTCTTTCTTTCCTTTTTCAAAGCACTAAGAGCACTAATAAGTTCACTTTCAAGATCCTTTATTTGTTTGCTTTTTGAATCATCAAAGCCTTTTTCATATTTCTTATCACTAGAGGTGCTACCCTTTTCAAAAACCATACATGCATCTTCCTTATAGTTTTCTGAAGCATCCTCATACATACTAGAAACCAAATCATTATTTGTGCAATCATCCTCAAGGTGACCAAAATTTCCACATCTAAGACATTTCATGATAATGAATCTATGTTTTGGTTCTTCCTCTTTTTCGATATGAACAACATCTCATTTTCATTATCACTTGAAGAACTTTCACTATCACTACTAGAACACTTACTTGCTTTGTCTAGGTAGAAACTCTTCTTGTGCTTGTGAGAATACCTCTTTCCTTGATTGTTGTGCTCATCTTTGTTTTCCTGTGATGCTTGTGCTTTTGAATCCTTGCTCTTAGAATCTTGTTTATCTTCATCACTTTCATTCTTGGGAAAAGACAATAGTAGCATAATGACCAAACTTTCCACAATTGAAACATCTTACATTTTTCATACTTTTGTGCTTTCTAGAGAACTTGCCTTTCTTGCTGTAATATGCCTCTTCATCACTAGAAGACTCATCACTATGTTTTTCTCCTTTTCAATTATCCAATATTCATAGTTTTCATTCACCTAACTTTCATGGAGTTAACAACCTCATCATATGAAGCATGTATCACTAATATTTCATCATCATCATCTTGAGTTGTTCAAACATACCTTTGAAGTGTCTCAACTTGCCTTTTGACATTTGTATCACCTGTATGAACCACCTTCATGTTTCCAATTTCACTAGTTTCTTGTAGTGAATCACTTTGGTGAGATTGCTTTCTTAAGCCTTTCAGATTGCATTCATTGCTTTTGAATTGTTTGATGTAGGAGCCTTCTTCTTAGTATTAGGACCATGTTCGGAATATGACTCATCTCAATCACTTCCCAAACCTCATTCCCAAGTGCCATTAGATAACCTCATCCTCACTCCAAAGACCAAAACTGACCCATCAAGAATAGGTGCTGCATTGCCACTTGAATAATCCATTGTGTTCTTTACTAGCTTTTCCTTCAAGCTGTTAAACTTTCCGAAGGCACCTGCTCTGATACCAATTGAAGAACACAAGCTTATACTGAGAGGGGGGTGAATAGTATAAGACCTCTTTTTACTTTTTCCTTTATACTTCAAAATAGTAAAGCAATATACCCAAAGCAATATCAAAGCAATGCACAATATCATCCACAAAGTGACACCAATTTTAACGTGGTTCACCCGGAATGGCTGGGCTACGTCCACAAAACTTTTCTCTAAAAGTTATCTCAAAGTTCTTTGGGAATCCTTCCCAATTACAATGTTTATGAGCCTCGGCCCAAAGGAGATACCTTCCCCCAATCAGAATTTATGAGCCTCTGCTCAAAGGAGATACCTTCCCCCAATCAAATTTATGAGCCTCTCTCAAAGGAGATACCTCCCATTTTATGAGCCTTTGCTCAAAGGAGATACCTTCCCCTCTGCTCTAGAAATGATCCCTCGGAAGATCAACTGCCTCTACCTCTTGCCAGCACGTGGAACTCCTTTCCACCGAAGACCTCTTGTCCTCAATGCTTAGCCTAAGAGACCTCTACCTTCTATGATCACGTCCATAGCAGCTCAGCAACCTGTACCAAACATAGTCAGTCGGTCTAGTACAAGTCTTCCTCTGTCTGTCAGATCTGTCCAACTCTTGAACAAATCAATCCTCTGCATACAAGCCTTCTCAAAGACTTGCCAACTGTCCTCAGGTTCTTCTCATAGAACCAATGCACCTCTATCCTCAAGTTCTCTGATAGAACTATCAAACTCAGCTCACAAGTCCTCTGCTAGGACCTGTCCAAATCTGCTCATAAGTCCCCACCGAAACCTGTCCAAAAACTGCTCACAAGTCCCCACCGAAACCTATCCAAAAACTGCTCACAAGTCCCCACTAGAACCTGTCCAAAAACTGCTCACAAGTCCCCACCGGAACCTGTCCAAAAACTGCTCACAAGTCCCCACTGGAACCTGTCCAAAAACTCAGCAAGCTCACCAAGAAAAACTTTCTTAGTAGGAAATCACAAAGTGAATTGTTAGAGACCCAATGTGATTTGTCAAACTCATAGAAGCATAAAGAGAATTGTTAGAGACTCAATATGTTCTATACTCAAATCCCAATCTCAAAACTCAACTCAAATCAACTCAGCTCAATCTCAATCTCAAATCTGAAAACTCAACTCAATATCTGAAATGGATAGGATAGAATGTTTTCTTTCAAGAACATGAAACCCCAACAATTGCCAACTATGCAAAGAATCACATAACAATGATACTCATGTTCTTTTCACCATCAATTAGGGTTTCAACAACAATGCTCATCAAACAAGGTTTAGTCAACCAACACCATTCAACTCAACATCAACCTTGAAGCATTCAACCAATCATCACAAGAAAAGGAAACAAGTAGAAATCCTTTTCCCTCCAAAGATATTTGAACAAAACAGCCACCAACACAATATCACCAAATGCAAAGAATAACTTGCTCAAATCAACTCAATGGAGTAAGCCCAATATCATGAATCAAGTAAAGCAATAACTTGATCAAACAACCTCTATGGAAGCAACTCAACCATCAAACTCAAAACAGCCAACCAAGGGTTCCACCAACTCAATGCAAGTAGCTAGACTCACAAATATAAACCCTAGTGCACAAAGCTTCCACTATCTCAAACCAGAAATTATGCATTCACCAAAAACTCTCCTTAAGGATAACAATGCATAAGTAGTCTTCAACAAACCAGAAAATAGGATTTACACCTAGCCAAAGGATACCTAGTAGAATACCTTTTCACTCCAACCTTATTTCAAAAAACATACACCAATCATACTCATAAGAAGAATGTGCCCATACCTTATTGGAGTAGAAGATAATTGAACCTTCAAGCTGTCACCACACACAACTCTCAAACTTCCAACCAAGTTAGGGTTAGAATAAAAAGAAATGAGCAATAATATAAACTTCCTTTATTACACCTTTTAGCTCCACTTCTTTAAACACAACCACCATAACATGCCAATAAATCAACAATCACGGACTCACACCTTATACCTCCATTTTTAATTTTAGCATAGCAAAGAATAATCTTAAAAATACATCCAAAGAAATATGCCCTTATTTCTCCTAAGCTTTTATTCAATGCTAATCACAAAAGCCAAAACTCATAAAATTTAATCACACCTTATAAATCACTGTCCAAGAAACTCCGAATTTCGTGGCATAAAGACGTTTTAATAAAAATGTGTGTTACTCTAGCAAAGCACCCCCGTGAGACTCGAAACGACGACCTCCGCCAATGCAGCGCCCAACAGTAGCCTTCGCTGCCACTAGCCCACGCGGGCTACGAAGTTCACAAGTGAACTTCCCTCCACTTCACCCTCGAAAAAAACTCCCGAAGACTTTTCAACCGCACGTGCTTCTAAGTCTTCCTTCGATCGCAGCGAATACAGAGCACAAACACCGCAAATTGCATTCGAGGAATTTTGAATTAATTAGCCTTCCAACCTTAGGAGTTGGAGAATAAATAGTCTCTTCGAAGACACCTTGACGTCGATGGAAATAAAGACCATTTCCAAATTAATCAAAAGTCTTTTCAAAAAGGGTTTAAAAACCCTTAAATAATTTTAATAAATTAAGAATAAAAAAAGGTTTAAAAACCTTTAAGTATTTTTAATAAATTAAAAATAATTTCTCCCTTAATTAATTAAATAATTAATTAATTAAAACCTTGAAGGGTTTTAAATAATAATTAAATAAATAATAAAGAGAACCTCCATTGGTTTTAATAAAAACCATTTAACTTGGTTTTAATAAAAACCCTATCCAACTTGGTTTTAATAAAAACCGGTTTGGTTTTAATGAAAAACCCTTGCCAATGGAATCTCTCCGGATTCTCTTAAAAATATTCTCTTGGAATCTTCCACCTTTGAAGCCAACACATCCTCTTAACATTAATGCCATTTCCTTTTGACATCAATGACAACTCATAGACAAGAAGCTAGGATCTCAAACCCAAAATTGCCAACATGCATATTCCAAAAAAAAGAAGAAATAAAGTAGTTGATAAACCCATTAGCAGGATATTTCTTTGCTATGATGATAATTGAACAAAATACATAATAAATGATCCAGTTACAAAATAAAAAATTATAAGCAGACATGTAATTTTTTATGAAAGAAAAAAAATGTTATTAAAGATCAAAAATTCGATACAATATCAATTCTAATTTTTCAGATGGAGAGAACTCATGAAGTGAAGAGTCATAATGAAAATTATATGATGAACAAATTGCAAATTCAAAATTGACTACAACATCACAAAAGAAAGAGCCAAAATGGTTTAGAGATACACTTAAGTACTCAAAACTAGAGAAAATACTAGATATTACTACTAAAAGACCACAAACGCATAGTTTAACAAGAATAAATAGGGTATTAATGAGTCTAAAGTAAAAATTACATCTACTCAAACTGCTTTGATACTCCTAGAATGGAAGGCAGCCATGGATTCAAAATATGCAACATTAATAAAAAATAAAACATGGAATCTAGTTGATTTACCACAAGGGAAGAAAGAAGTAGGATGTAAGTGGATCTACAAGATAAAATACAGAGTAGATGGTTCTCTTGACAAATATAAAGCTTGATTAGTTGCAAAATGATATACTCAAATGGAAGGAATAGATTATGAAGAAACCTTTGCATCAACAACAAGAATGACTAATATTTGAGAAGTTTGTGTATTAGTGGCACATCTTGGATGGAAAATTCATCAAATGCATGTAAAATATTCATTTCTAAATGGTGATATCAAAGAATAGGTTTATATGTCATAACTTGAAGGATTGTTTATCAAATGATAGGAACACATGTTTGTAAGTTAAAAAAATATTTATATGGTCTAAAGCAAGCACTAGTATCATGGTTTATAAAGATTAATAATCATATTTTACAACGTAATTTTAAAATAAGCTCATTATATCTAAATCATTCTACGAGGATGGTTTAAAAAAATATGGTCAAAATATTTTGTATACAAAAGTTATGGCCTCTAGAATTTTACCTCTGAAATATCCCTAGAGTGACATTCTAAAAAAAATCAATTTAAAAGACATGCTTCTAATTTTTATACAAGAAATAAATTTCTTCTTTTGGTCCTTACATAAAAAGGTAGAACACCCTAATTCCATGCCCATTTATCCTGATTATCTCCATCACTACTTGGGTCCAAAGGCATGATCTCTCCTTGAATAAGAGCATCATGATCCATAATAAAAAAGAGCTCCAACCACTTAAATGAGCATCCTATGTATAGAGGGGAAAAACTACCCTATCGCATACAATTACCAAAGGAATGGATCTTTAAGAGAGGAGATAAGCCTTATGGGGTGAACCGCGAGGGTTTTTTTGTTCTCTAAACTCAGTTCTAGGGGATGGGTTCACTAGGAACGACTTTAAGGACTCGCTCCAAGTCCACAAGATTTTCAAGAATTCCCTCAATTCTCAAATTCCTTTTTGGGGGTTCTCAACTCACCATGCTATAATTGTATCATGCCTTGGATCTCCTCAATAAATGAGATAGCCACATGAAGAAACCCTATTAGGGCCAAGTGCTTATCTTCCAACTTGTTGACGAAGAGCATGATATTGGAAGACTCAAGCCTCATCATGGGAGTATCCTCTCCAACTTCAATCAACTCCTTTGACATGTTTCCCTTCTTCTTTGCTAGAGACTAATCCTTAGACTCTGGCATCTCCACATTGACAAGGGAGGTTTCAACATGAATAAATTTTATGGATAGGTATTTGGAATGGCTATCCCACCCACCTTTTATTCCTCTAGGCAAAATCGAAATGCCACCCAAGTTATTGATCTTCTCTTTGGTAGAGATAATGGGGCTCTTAAGGTCTTCTAAATCATTCTATGAGGATTTTTTGAATGAGATCGGGGGTGGATCAAAAATAGGAGGAATTTTTTAGTTTTCAATTTGTGATAGGGCCTCATCCACTGCCACCCGTTTGGCCTTAGCCACATACTTGAAAATCAACAAGGTTGGGCCCTGGTGAAAAGGGTTCAACCCTTTTCCTCCCCTCATGTCTATCATTTTATTAGCTAGGGAATGAAATAGGAAAGACAAAACATTCACAAATTGTTTACATTTAAACTAATTTTGAAATATGATATGGAAGTTGTGTAACACCTCCCTATTGGAATCCAGTGTGAAATAATCCATGATCACTTATATGACTTGATTCTAGGAAGTTTTGAGGGCTTTGGAATTATATCTATTCTACAATTTTTGCAAGTACTCATCTTCATAAATAAAGAAGCTCAATTCCCTAATTAGGGAGTGCTTCTTCCTATTGTGGTAAGCACTATCCTCTAGAAGACCTGTCACCTCCCCAACTAGGGCAACGAAGAATTCAAAATCTAAACCATGAATATGAACCTGACCTTTACTCCGTGAGTGTACCATTTGTATGTAAATTCCTCTATGGTGACCATGGAATAATTGGATGTATTAGAGCAAACCTCCTTTGCATAAGATTTTTTTATCTCATTATCCACCTCTAGAGAATTGGCCTCCAGTGGAATATTTTGACTTTTTCACAACAAATGATGGTCCATATTCAATGTAAAAATAAAAAAGGACTTGGCTTCAATTTCTCCAAACCTATGACAAATAACACTGCAAAAGTCTCCCTTACCAAATTTAGCGAGCAAAATTATCCCCTTGGGCCGTAACAAGTATTTTCAATGAGAATTTGAAAACCTTACCAGATTCTACGATGTGACAAATTAAGAGGATGACCACAAAGGGAGATCACACTTCCATACACACATTGCTAATGAAACCAATAATAGATTCCACCATTCAAACTTGATATCTCAAGATTACCTAGAGTATATTCTAAATTAGCATCCTAAAGGTGGAAGAGGCATAAACTAGAGTATATTATAAATTCTTTTCTTGTATGCTTCCAAAAGTTTTTAAAACTACTATAATTATCAAAAATATTATTGTATCTCTTTTAAATATAAACCAAATATTTTGATTCTATAAAATATAGTAAATTTACCCTTTTGAATAAGGGAAATAGGTTTTGAAGATAATAACACAATGAGACCTTCCTCCACTTGTAGTAAGTCCTTGTTCATTAACAACAATTCCAAAAGATAAGAAACATCATATGGTTTAAAAAAATAGGGTCAAAATATTTTGTATACAAAAGTTATGGCCTCTAGAAATTTTACCTTCGAAATATCCCTAAAGTGACATTCTTAAAAAAATCTAATTAAAAAGACATGCTTCTAATTTTTCTACAAGAAATAAATTTCTTCTTTTGTTCCTTACATAAAAAGGTAGAACACCCTAATTCCATGCCCATTTATCATGATTATCTCCATCACTACTTGGGTACAAAGGCATGACCTCTCCTTGAAGAAGAGCATCATGATCCATAATAGTAAAGAGCTCCAACCACTTAAATGAGCATCCTATGTATAGAGGGGGAAAACCACCCTATCACGTACAATTCCCAAAGGACTAGATCCGTAAGAGAGGAGAAAAGCCTTATGGGGTGAACCATGGGGGTTGTTTTATTCTTTACACTCGGTTCTAGGGGGATGGGTTCACTAGGAATGACTTTAAGGACTTTCTCCAAGTCCACAAGATTTTCAATAATGTTTGATGTATTCAATTCAAAACAAACACATGTATTTGGTATTTCTAGATCTATGCTATAATAGAAAAGTGATATTGCGAAAATACAGAATACGGGAATACAAGGGCTAACCCTAGAATGATTCTTTTCCTTGAATGCTTTTCTAACCTAGGGTTCTAAACAAGCCACCTTTTAGCAAGGGCTCAAGAAGGGATGCACAAATATAATTAACCTAAGTGCACACTATATGTTTTTTTGTTTTCAATGCCTAGAATTAAATAAAATATATTTCTTTTAAATAATATCTAGGGTTTTTACAACCAAAATAATAGCACTCAACAAAGATCCTAAAATACTACTCAACATACTTAACTTGTCAGGTGATTGATCTTTTCTTTTATCCCTTTGTCCAATATTAATAATACCTATTCCTGCAAGATAACTTAAGAAACACTTGAAAATGGGATTAGCGTTAGGGGGCCTAATCCATTGTACAATAGTGCTTGGAGGCATATCGTTCAAGCCCCCTAGGTCATTTTAGATGACCTTTGATAATTAAAAGTGGAAATTAACCTTTGGAAAAAAACAAACATTAATGCAATACAACAAAATATAATGCAAAAATCATAAAATAGAATATGCCACTATGCTCTAGATGCAAATTAGAATGCAATGGAGAAAATAGGGATAGCAGATTACCCCCAATTTGGTCTCAGTTGAAATAACACCCCATAATGGGCGACCGCGATAACGTCAGGTAAAGTCACACCCCATAGCAGACCGGGCGCGATTTTGCATAAACTATGTGAAAAATAAATATGAATGCAGAAGCTTGATTACGTCATTCAAAAAACCTAAATGTGCATGCAAAAGAGATAATTCACCTCATAGAGAGTGTAGAAGCAAAATAGAATGGTTTTAGATCTCCCGAAAGCTTAATATCTCCATAGGGATCCAAAAACAATCCACCAAGAGCGAGGAAGAACAATGCAACACATAATCAAACTCCAAAGTTCAAAGTTTCTTGTCAGAGAAGAAGAAGAAATATGCAGACCAAATAAAACACTTAACAAAAAATCAAATGCGAGCAATTAAATCATTAAATGTCAATTATGTGAAAGTGTGTTAACTTATGTGTTATCATTTTTGAAAAGTGTATTCAAGCCCTATTTATATAGCAGATTTGAAGTTGAAAAGAGTGAGAAAATCAAGGAGGGTCAATGTAAAACATGCTAACCCTAAAAAATTAGGGTTTTAATGCATCAAACCCTAAAAATGTGAAACCATGCCCTTTCCAGGCCAATTGTGATATCACAATGCAAATTTGAGCCCCATCAAGGATCAGGCATGATTTCGCACAAAGATGGAAAATAGGTAAAACATAGGGTGGAAGGCATTGTCCTTGCCTTAGGCAAGTCTAAGGGGTCCTCTAAAGGGATCAAGGAAGATTTCCCACTAAAGTGGGTCAATTTTTTGTGTCTACACTATGTAAGACTTGAACTAAGGTAAATGAATACATCTCCATTTTTGTATTCTAGACAAGGCACCAAAGCTTCCAAGTGGGATCAAAATATCAAGTTTTTATCTCCTTTGTAATAGCACCAATACCTCTTTGTGAGGAAATAATGTTTAAATCTTTGTGAATAAGTCAAGAAACCCTTATAAAGTCAAAGTGGTAATACTTTTACTATAAGTGGTTCGTATCTGCATAAAATAGGTTAAAATTTTCTAATTAAAATGGTACATAATTTTTTTTTATTTGTGGAAAATATCCCAAAACGGATGCCACTTTCGGTTAAGACCCAAGGAGGCAGGGGTATCCATTTCACCAAAAATGCCCAGGACTCGGACCTGGCCTACCACCTTTGACATACTCAAGGAGCAAACAAACACACAAAATCAATTTAAAAATAAGTAAATAACAACAAAAATAATAAAATAAAATAAAAAACATGCTCCTTGAGTGTGTCAAAAATAAAATCACAACCAAACACGCATAATAAGATAAAAGAAACCACAACACAAACCACATAGAAAAACACAAGAACCACACAACAAAACACAAATAAGATAAAATTAACAGAACACTACAAAGTCATAACAAAAAAAAAACATGAAAAATAAACACAACCAAAACCTAAAAAATAAAAAATAAAATGAGAAATAAAAATAAAAATAAAAAACAACCAAAAACAGACAATAAACAAAAACAAAAAACATAGAAAACACTCACACATAAAAACTTGAAATAACACAAACAAAGAGAAACCCAAGAACAAGAACGAAAAAAAAAAACAAGAACAATAACAAAAAACATAAAAAAAATAAAATAAAACAACAAAAACACATGAACAACAAAAAACAACACAAAGAACACAAAAACAAAACAAAACAAAAGAACCCACCGACGTTAAAAAACTAAACAAAAAAACAAAAAACAAAAAAGAAAAAAAATGGACATAACAATGACCTATCTAGACCAGAAGACTATTAAGGCAATAATAAACAGAGGAAAAAAAATAAAGAATAGAATGAGCTAGGGAACTAAAAAAAACTGAATAAACCAAAGAGAAGCAAAAAAAAAAAAAAAAAAAGGCAAGAAGAAACTAGGTACCTTCAGAACTGGAGCCGTCCAAAGAAATGATAGAAAGAAGAACTTCCCTAATTTGAGAAGCCCACCATATAGGAGGGTGGCCATAACAAGTAAGATCACCTTTGTCCAAAGCCCAATTAGCTAAAGCATCAACACTCTTGTTTTGATCTCTGACCACATGATTGTAATCAACTTTCAAAAATCCCATCTGGATTAATTGAATCTTCTCAATAATTATTTTTATTCTCCAATCCACCTTATGATTCTTAGGAGTCTTCAAGATATTAATCATAAGTTGAGATTCAGACTCAACTAACACCTTTTCCCATCCAACCTTAGTAGCCTCCTGAAATCCTCTGAGGATACCATACCCCTCAACAAGGTTATTGGAAAGAATACCCAAATTCTCAGCAAAAGTAAAAACCATGGAGCCATCTGAATGTCTACCAATTCCTCCCACACTGGATTTTCCAGGTTTCCCTCTAGAGGCTCCATAAGTATTGAATTTTCCAAAATCCTTAGGAGGAGGTTGCCAATTTCTAGTCCTATCCATCTTACTAATACTCACATTCCCTTTAAGTTGGTTGCCTTTGAAGATTTAATCTTCAATATTTGCATCACTTGATCCCATATTTTGTGGGAGTTTTGGGGGTGATTAAGGAGTTGATGGACTGATTCAACTAAGTTGGCTATGGTCTTATGCCAAATATAGTGAATATACTTCCTATCTTGATTAAAAATTTGGTTGTTCAATTCATTCCAAATATTCCAAAGAAGAATGGTAGAACCCATCCAAACTAACTACCTAATAAAATGATCAACACCCTCTTGATTAGGCCAATCCCTCCAAAGTTGTTCAAAAGTAAAAAAATTGGACCACTGTAAGCCAAGTAAAGTGGCCATTCTCCTCCATAGCTAAGAGGCTAAAGTACACTCAATAAAAATATGGTTGAAATTTTCTACATTCTCTTCACACATTTCACATCTAAAAGGGCCATGAAAACCACGCTTCAAAAGTTGCTCACTAGTAAGCACCCTACGATGCAATAAAATCCAATTAAAGAACCTCACCTTAGGCCAGAGCTTTTGAGACCACAATAGATAAAATATGCCAAAAGAATGGTTGAGATTATTATGGCATAAGGTCAAATAACTTTGAGCAACTGAATACTCACCTTTAGTAGTGTTTTTCCATCCAAAACAATCTTTTTCATGGGACCAAGAGAGGGATCTCATATGAAGGATGCATTGGATATCTTGTCTTTGCCTTTCTGGGATTTGAATAGGCCAGTCCTCAATAGGGATCCAATATCTACCAACCTTTGAATTACCAGTATGGTACTAACAGTAATTAGCCACATTTATTCAATTAGCTCGGTGAAGCTCCTCCATCCAAGGCATTCAATCGGGAAACTAATTTATCAAAGGCCTATGACCATCCCAAGAATTTGTCCACAAATTTGCCTATTGACCATTATGAATGATCCAAAATAATTTTTTCTTTATCAAATCCTCACCAGTCTTAAGAACTGCTAAAATAGGATAACATTTGGTAGGAAGTTGATAGCGAACAAGGTCTTCAAGACTTTTGTTCTCAGCATATTTAGCACGAAGATTATTGACCCAAAGAGCATTGGGGTTATGCAACATCCTCCAATATAATTTAGCAGCTAAATATTTGTTGTTATTAATAGAATACTGGAATCCTAACCCCCCTTCACTCTTAGGAAGACATAAAGTATCCCATTTCACCAAGGCCCATTTTCTTTTCTCCTTAGTACCACTCCAAAGGAAACGATGACTGATTTGATCCAATTCTCAAAGAACAACCTTTGGGATATTCAAAATGAAAGAAACATAAATAGGAATAGCTTGAAGGACTAATTTTACCAAGGTGATTCTACCCCGATAAGAAATCCACTTGTTGGTCCACTTTCCAATTTTCTTCTTGACTTTGTCCAACAACCAATTCCAATATTTTTTTTTTTGCCTTTGAATATTTATGGGAATACCTAAATAAGTGATTGGAAGAGAGGTCTTCTTATATCTTAATTTATCCAAGACCATGGATTCCTATCTAGCAGAGCAGTGAAAGAAAATAACTTTAGATTTGTCTTCATTGATCAACTGCCTAGTAGCCTTAGAAAAACAACTAATTATTTGCTTAATATTAGAATCTTCCTTAACTGTAGCTTTACCTAAAAGAGTAGAGTCATCCACAAATTGAATATGAGAGATATATCTAGCTCCATGAGCAATGGTAACTCCCTCAAGGTTTTTTTTCCCCTCTTTTTGGTTATAGTCCTACCCAAGCATTCAATAAGAATGATGAATAAATAAGGGGATAGTGGGTCACCTTGCCTAATACCTCTAGAATATGGGAATGATTGAGAAGGCATGCCATTGATAAGAACTAAGTAGGAAACTGAAGAGATACATCCCATAATACAATCCATCCAATCCTTAGAGAAACCAAATTGCTTCAAAACTTTGATAAGGAAGTGCCAATCCACTCTGTCATAAGCTTTGGATAAGTCTAACCGAATGAACATGGAAGGAGAATTTTGCATATCCATGGAATGGATGGCTTCTTGAGCAAGAACTATCTCATCTACTATTTGATGTCCTTCCACATAACCCCCTTGCTCTGGGGAAATAATCTTATTCAAAAGAGGCTTCAACCTTTCTGCCATGATTTTGGTAATTATTTTTAGAAGAACATTACATAAAGCAATAGGTCTAAAAGCTGAGATATGATCAACCTCTTCAAATTTTGGAACAAGAGTACTATAAGTTTTATTGTTAACCTTCAAAATTTATTTGGCTTTCCTGGCTTCTTCCACCACCTATAATAAATCAACATGAAGGATATCCCAAAACTCTTGGTAGAACTCAATGGGAAAACCATCAGGACCTAGGGTTTTCCCTTTTTGAATTTTAAAATATACTTTTTGAAGCTCATTAATAGTAACAGGAGCAGTTAAAATAGAGTTCTCCTAAAAAGTGATAAGAGAAGGGATTTTTTGAAGAACATTTGTTTGTTAAGCTGAGTCAAGAGGAGTAGCAGCAAAAATATTGGAAAAGTAATCAACAACAATAAAGTTCATGCCATCCCAAGTATAAACATCTCTAGAATTTCATTTTAAGAAAGAAATAAAGTTGTGAGATCTTCAAGCTAGAAGATATTTGTGGAAGAAATTTGTGTTTCGATATCCTTCTTTGAGCCATTGAATTATAGATTTTTGATTCCATAAGATTTCTTCTCTTTTTTCCCATTCCTCTAACTGAGTTGTGAGTTTAATTTCATCTACACTTCTCTTCGTTGTGAGGCCATATAAATGAATTTTCTTATTCAAATTTTCAATATGATCAATAACTTCATGTTTTTTTATGAACATCCCCAAACTCTTTCCAATTCCAAGTCTTGATTTTGGATTTAATTTATTGTAGTATTTTGGCAAAACATAACATCTTAGACCCATGCCTAGGTTTACCTTCCTTCCACGATTGTTGCACACGAGGTCTGAAGGAAATGTCTCTAAGCCACATTAATTGAAAACAAAAAGGAGAGAAACTCGCATTGGTTTTCCACATTTCCACCATAACTGGCCAATGATCCGAACCAACATTATTAAGAGTCTTTTCTTTTAGGAATGTGACCATGGATTAAGAAATTTTTAGAGAGCAAAAACCTATCCAATCTCTCCATTATACAATCTAAGCCTTGTCTTCTGTTAGACCAAGTCATGCCATTATCTGGTTGGATATCCACAAGATGGAGGTTTGCAATATATTCGCTCATGAGGTCAGTGCTTTTGTCAAAATTTCTATTTCCCCCGCTTTTCTCATCCAGAGAGAGGATGGTATTGAAATCTCCTCTAATCAAGATCCATGCTTTAGGAAAATGATAGATAATATGATTAATATCGTTCCATTGTCTTATTTTTTCCTCCAAAGAAGTCGGAGCATAAATAGTAAGGCAGAGCATAATCTTGTTGGAATGTCTACTTTAAATAGCTATAGCCAACAAACCCCAACTGCTAACCATATGGTGAATATCTACATCTTTTGAGTCCCAAAGACAAGCAATGCCACCCAAATTGCATTGGGAGTTGAGGGAAACCACTTTTCTAGCTGGCCAAATTTTATTGGCAATTGAGTCCATATCCTCCATTGACATCTTTGTTTCTTGAAGGAAAACAAGATGTGGATGATTTATCTGAATCATTCTTCTAATTTCATTTTGTTTTGGAAGACTCCCTTTGAGTCCTCTAATATTCCAAGTGATGATATTAATTAATACTAGGGCTAAAAATGTTGGGAAGGGCATTAATCTTACCTTCCTCTACAAGATTTTCACCTTCTTTTACCATATGATATTGATCGGTCGTGTGACCTACTTTTTTATTAGAATCCATCTTCAATTTTTTTCCCTATTTCTTGACTTATTCCAATTGAATCTAAGATGGCTTCTAACCTTGAATAATGCTTGTACATAGACAAAATTTTACTAGATGGTTCAATGGAGTCTATATCGGGACCTACATTATTTGAAGTTTTGACATTTGAAAGATTGTTTTTCTTGTGTAAATTTTCTCCATTTTTTTTATTGAAAACCTTTGATTTGTTCGTTTATCTCTAAGTTCTTCCCTTCATATTTAAATTGTGTTTCTAAGATTTCAGTTTCCATTATTTCCTCTTTCTCACATGGGATATCATTTTTGGAAAGAATTTCAAACATATTAGCATATGATTTTGATTGATCCTTCATAACTGGTTTTTTTGGAGTGTTCTTCTTCTTAGGTATTTGGAAACCTGCTGAGTTTATATCTTCTTTCTTTTGATCAAGAATTTTATTTGGGCAAGCACTGGCCAAATGATCATATTCATGGCGAATTCTACAACGAAAAGCAATGTTCTCATAGTCCACTAATTTCTCCAAAGTGTCTTCCCCAAATTGTAATGTGATATTTTTAGGTAGGGTTTTTCAAAATACATTAAAACACAAATTCGAGCATAAATAATATGTTCAAAATTTTGAGTAAGCAGTCATCATAAAAGTTCCTAAAGAGTTTTCAATTGAAGAAAAAATAGTAGGGTTCCAAAATTCAATAGGGAGGCCAAAGAGTCTAACCCACATGGGAGCTATAGAAGGCATCTCTTCTTTGGCTTTAAATTTAGTATTTTAGGGCTTCATGAAAAGCCATGCCATTCCAAAAAAACAAGGACCCCCTTGAAATTTTTTCTCTCTATCTTCATTATTAGCAAATGAAACAAGAAAATAACCATTTGGATAAATAGATATTTGTAACTCACCTTTAGTTTTCCAGCTTTTTGCAGCCCAAACTTTGAAAGTAGATAGACTCGGATGAAAACCCACGAACTGACAAATTAGTCCTATTTTGTCCAAATCTTCAATGCCAATCTAAATGTTACCCATATCAAGCTTAACAATAGGAGTTCCATCAACTGCTTTAAAACATCCTGACTTCATTTTCCTGAGATCAATCTTAGGCATTCTTAGAGGTTTATGGAAAGCCCTAAGATTGATATTAGCATTGGGATGAGGTTGTCCACCACGAAGGGCATCCCTAAAATTCATTTTTGAGACTGAGTCTTCAGAATTATTACCCCTGACAGGGGTTTTCATAGTAGAATTGTTTTGTGGGTGCACCTTAGCACCATATTCACTTAAGATATGAGCCATTTTTGATCAATTGCTTGAAACTTGTTTCGTGATCTCTTTAGTCCTTGCCCTAGACACAATGGAAAGGTATGGTTTTCACTTTTCTTTTGTGCAGCAAATTGGAAGCCATTGTCACTCAAGTTCATAGTATGATCTATTGAAAGATAAATTTCTAACCCATCTTGGATCCCCTGCAACATTTCCTGCTAAAATATTGAGCATAAACCACAAAAATATTGGCCACTAGGGCCAAAGGCCCTAAAAACCAACCTCTAGAGCTGCTTGCACTCAACCCAGATGAAACCCTCCCATAGCCGCTTGCCAAATATCGCGTTCACACATAGGTATCAAAATGGTACATAATCTAGAGTAGGCATAAATTATTCCAAACAATAAGAGTAATTGGAAAACAAAAAAAATGGAACTTCCCTTTGCCTCTCTGGTTGAAGGTGTTTATGAAGCTCTAAAAAGTAAGTTGTGCTAGAAATAAAAATAAATTTTTCTTGTGAATATTAGCTAGCTACATGGATATGTATGTGGACATGAAATATGTATTGAATCACTTTCAACTCATGATATAAAATTCTATGTGAGATCCTATTTTAGAAATTAAATCATAACATAAAATTTAAGTAAAAAATATTGATGATGTTTAAATATTGTTTACCTTGAAGAAGTATGGTCAAGACAAGAACCAATAGTAGAAAAATTAAGAATATTTGGATGTACGGCATATGCGCATATTCCCAAAAAAATAAGAAATACAGTAGATGATAAACCCATTTGCGGGATATTTCTTTGTTATGATGATAATTGAACAAAATACATAATAATTGATCCAGTTACAAAATAAAAAATATAAGCATAGATGTAATTTTTGATGAAGGAAAAAAAATGTTGTTAAAGATCAAAAATTTGATATAATATCATTTCTATTTTTTCATATGGAGAGAACTCATCAAGTGAAGAGTCATAATTAAAATTATATGATGAGCAAATTGCAAATTCAAAATTGACTACAACATCACAAAATAAGAGCCAAAATGGTTTAGAGATACACTTAAGGATTCAAAATTAGAGCAAATACTAGATATTACTACTGAAAGACCACAAACGCATAGTTTAACAAGAATAAATAGGGGATTAATGAGTCTAAATTAAAAATTACATCTACTCAAACTGCTTTGATACTCCTAGAATGGAAGGCATCCATGGATTCAAAATATGCAACATTAATAAAAAATAAAACATGGAATCTAGTTGATTTATCACAAGGGAATAAAGTAGTAGGATGTAAGTGGATCTACAACATAAAATATAAAGTAGATGGTTCTCTTGACAAATATAAAGCTTGATTAGTTGCAAAAGGATATACTCAAATGGAAGGAATAGATTATGAAGAAACCTTTGCACCAACAACAAGAATGATTAATATTTGAGAAGTTTGTGTATTAGTGGCACATCTTGGATGGAAAATTCATCAAATGCATGTAAAATATTCATTTCTAAATGGTGATATCAAAGAAGAAGTTTATATGTCATAACTTGAAGGATTGTTTATCAAATTATAGGAACACAAGTTTGTAAGTTAAAAAAATATTTATATGGTCTAAAGCAAGCACTAGTATCATGGTATATAAATATTAATAATCATATTTTACAACATAATTTTAAAATAAGCTCATTAGATTTAAATATTTGTACAATAAAATGGACTAGAAAGCATAATATTTATAATATGTTTTGATGATATATGGTTTTGTAGACACCAAAATAGCACCAATCCGATTATGTGGCTACAAACGTTGATTGCATTGACACACACAACCCCCAGGGCAGCCCCTAGAGGTTAAACAATGGTCCTAACCACTCTTATAGCAGTTTTGGAAGGTCAGAGGTCAATTTGGCACCTTTCAGGCACTTTGCTCCATATTCGTTCCATCCAAGGACGATTACAAAATGGTATTCGTTCCACCCAGGGACGATTAGCAGCATTCGCTCCTGGGTGGAGAAAATAGTAGGTTTGATAGGAAAAAGGTCAAACCTTGACAAATGGCAGCTCAGATCTGCCACTTAACTCCTCCTTCATTGCACGGGAGCACAAGTGATCATTTTTGAGCTCAAAGAGGCAGTTACAGAGGTAGTCATGGAGCCCTTAGTAAGGGAGGAATCTTCTTCCCCCTAGAAAGGCATGATGGCCAAGTGGCGCCTCTGCATGCTCAATCATAGAGACCTTCAGGTCTATAAATTAGTGAGTCTTCTCACCCCAAAAAAATAATGGGTTAGGAGCATTTGGAGCAATGAAGTATTGTCGATTTACGTCCTCACCCTTTTTGCTTGTGCCTTTCACATCCTTAATCTCTCTTTTGGAAGGGAGGTTATTGGGTGATTATTGGAAGCACAAATCCGAACCCAAAACCTAATATTTGGCCATAGTATCCCACCCAAATTTGTTGGCAATATACCACAAGAGGTTTTGGACCCATTCCAAGTGGATTGGTGCCAAAACTGAGCCCCAAACGATGGGTGTCCTACCCCCAAGTGCCCCCCACACTGTTGCAGTCCTAATCGTCCAACCCCAGAGTGATTAGAAATCTATAGTAGATTTCATTTTTGTTCTTTTTTCATTGGATTCTAGGTTACTTACATATGTTGTCATTTAAAATTCCATGTTGTTATGAGCAGTTTTGATCATTTTTTTGTTATTTCTCGCTTTCACTAACATGCAGGTAGCATTATCAGATTTTCAGTGATAGAGGACGAATTGGAAAAATCTGACCTTCTAGGTCATTCCAAAATACCCTGTTTCACCTAAACCCCAACTTTTCAAGTGATTTGGAGCCTCCCATATGGGACATTTAGGACAGTGCTTTTTGACATTTTGTTACAGGTCTAATCGTTCCACCCCGAAGTGATTAGAAATTCGTGGTGAATTTTCCAACTGTTCCTTTTGCAGTGCCTTCCTGGTAATGTTTTCATGCCTCTGTCAAGTTTTCAACTCATTTTGATATGTTTTAGTTATTGTTTTATTTATGTTACGCATGCACTAATCGTAGGCTTTGGCGATCGCATGTTTCATTTCATCCGCAGGTGCTACTAATCTTTTTTGTTTCTCTGAATGCAAGATCTCAACATTGGAGGAGCAGTAAGGAATCAAAGACTCATCCATACAAGTGGTGGTGACATTTTGGCCCATCCATTTTACATGTGGGAACATAGAAGAAAGCGGACCATCTATGGTGTGATAAAGTTGTATTTAACGCTCCTAGCCCCTGAAAAGGGATGAGGCGTATTGTAACCAGGTTTTAAAGCAAATTAATAAAAAGGGCTATACTCCACATTTGTTTTATATCCTATTTCAATTCGTTTGTGTTTTCCTCCTTTCATGCATTTCAGTTTCTAGGACTTAGCATTGCTTATTGCTTTGGAATACATCACACTTGGGGTTTCCATTTTGTTTTCGTATCCTCGTGATTTTAGTGGCGATCATGGTGGGACCCTGTCCTCTATTTTTGAGATCAAAATTCTGATCAAAACTTTCTTGTTTTTGCTTGCAGGTACCAATTTTCAAATGTTGGACTGCTGTTTGTTCCAGTCTGTGACGAGTACAGTGTTGGAATTCATCTTACCCAGGGACGAATGGGCATTCATTCCACCATGTGACAAATAGAGTTCTATTATTTGTTTCACCCCGGGAAGAATAGATCTCTATGTAGTTTTAGAGCAAAAACTCAGAGGCATCTTGTTTGGGCAGAGAAGAGGTAGGGGTCCTAAACACCTCTTGTCATTTTCTATTCTCTGTATTTTTTAGTTTCTTTGCTTGCTTAGGAAATTTTACTACATGTTTAATTTCTTTGCATAAATAAAAAGAACCCCACACACCACATGGTAATTTAAACACCAAGGAGCTGGTCGTAAAACCCCAGCCCTTGATCAAGACCAACGATGGATTTCATCACCACCTTGGCTTGAGTTTTTGCATACATAACCCTGATTGCTACTATTGCTAGACACAAATCATGATGAAAGCTGACCGAGTATAGCTGGGGATTCCCAGTGCATGAGGATAAGTCTTCTATGGTAGGTGTCAAAAATAGGGTGATCCCCCTTCCGTACCGCCTATGTTCTACGTACCATTCTACTCTTGCGTACCAATAGTTTCCCTCACATAAGGGCGGGTATATTGAGAGTTTTGGTATAACGACCTAGTAGTGGTATATCGAAGGGGCGACCTTTTGGGAGACATAAGAGCCATCGTATTGCATATACTACAACACGTTCTTTACAAAACTATCAAAACAAAAATCAAAACACACTAAACCAGGTCTAGGACAGACCTTTAATATTTAAACAAGATAATCACTTTTGATTGTGTGGTTCCTTTTGTTTAGTGTAGAATAATAAAAAAAAAAATCATAAAAAAAAAAGGATAAAAAAATCTATGCATTTTGTAGAGAGACACCACCATGGTGTACACCCATAGCCAGGCCCAATCACGGGTGGAAGCTTCGAAGAGTGTACAAGGGGGCACAAGTCTCCTCCGCTATAGCCCCAAGGACCTGGTCATTCCACCTTGGTGGCCTGACCCACAAGATAGTCCGCATCGTACCTTGACGGAATGGGACTATAGAGGCACACCTTCGAGGGGCACGCCCACTCAGCACAGACCATTTCAAGAAGAGAACATACATGTGGCAATCAACATAGATTGGAAAGCTCCCTTAGACACTTGCTATGAGTGGCCATGGTGGAGAATAGATCTAACACAGAATAGAATGTAAAGAAACAAGAGCCAAATTTCTCGTTCAATAGCTTTGGAAGAATTTACAGAAATATATCACTGCAATCTATGGTTTGCCAACCCCATCTCATTACAATTTTTGGGTTTTTATTGAGGCCCTAACCCTCTACGTTTTCCAAATTGTCCACCATCTGCCGCTGCCACCTGGCTCTAGTAAGTGCGTCGATGCACCTTTGGGTGTAAGGTGTGAGTGGTCGACATGCTTGTCAGAATATTTCCCTGTGACTGCTGCCTCATTTTCAGTGCGCACATGGCCGACCTGTTCAAAGAAATCTCTAATATAGTGCGTGCGTGGCCGACCTGTTCAGTAGAATCTCTGATATAGTGCACGAGTGGCCGAAGTGCTTGTTGGAATCTTCCTCTGAGACTGTTGCTTCACTACCGCTAGCTTGTCATGCATGAAGGGATGCATTTATGAAAGCCTGGAGTGCATGTTTTTCTTTTGTTCGCAATATCGCGATAATTTTCCCATGTTCTTTCTCTCTCCTACTCCGGTCGCAATATCGTGACATTCTTTCCTTCACGCCTTCCTGCTTCTACCTTGGTCACGATATCGCAACATGTCATGATATCGCGACATATTTCCATTGTGTCCTCTATTTTTTATCTTCGGTTATGATTTTGTGACACATCGTGAAATCGAGACGTTCCTCTGTCGCCCCTCCATTCTTTTGTTTTGGTCGCAATTTCATGACATGTCATGAAATCATGACATGTCATGAAATCATGACATGTCACGATTTCACGACACTTCGTCCACTGTAGCCTCTGCTCTTTGCTTTGGTCGTGATTTCGTGACATGTCACGATTTTGTGACCCTCTGTCCGCTGTAGCTTCGCTCTTTGCTTTGGTCATGATTTCAAGACATGTTGCGAAATCATGACATGTCACGATTTCATGACCCTCCGTCCGTCATGGCTTTTGATCTTTGCCTTGGTCATGATTTCATGACCCTCTGTCCGTCTTAGCTTCACTCTTTGCTTTGGTCATGATTTCACGACCCTTCGTTCACTGTAGCTTCGCTCTTTGCTTTGGTCATGATTTTGTGACATGTCATGATTTTGTGACCCTCCGTCCATCATAGCTTCACTCTTTGCTTTGGTCATGATTTCGCGACCCTTCGTCCACCGTAGCTTTTGTTCCCTGTCTTGGTCATGACTTCGCGACATGTCATGAAATCGTGACATGTCACGATTTTGTGACCTTCTATCCACCACATCTTCTTTCCCTATTTTGGTCATGATATCATGACACTTTTTGTGTCGTGATATCGCGACACATATTTTTTTTTTTTGCAAAATACTTAAAAAAAATTTGGTTGATGCAAAATTATTCTGCTGTCATTGGATGCTCCTGCATCAGACACCCAAGGTGGATTGAGAAGTGATCGTCACTTCTATTCTGTTAGAGGAAGGCCCAGGCGGTCAAACTCTATTTTTGACAACCAAGTTGCATCTTCTACAGGTCTGTCCTTCCACTTTATCAAATATTTAGAATATTGTTTGTTCCTGGTGCTTCTGCCTTCACGAGTGTCTAATATTTCCTCGATCTCATCTATGGTTGGGGTAGATGCTGGAATGCTCCACAACTCTGTACTTGGTGCCCTTGTACTGTCTCCATCATGGTATTCCACTAAATCTGAAATGTTAAAAACAAGTGAAATTCCAAGCTCACTTGGCAATTCTACTTCATATGCATTACCTGAATCCCATTTTTCCATTATTCTGCATGGTCCAAACTTCTTCATCTTCATCTTGTTATAGGTTTTGGCAGGAAATATTTCTTTTCTGAGATGGACCATGACTTCATATCCTGCTTCGAACTCTTTGAACCATCGCTTTTGGTCTGCCCTTATCTTATATTGAGTATTCATTTTTGTAATTTGTTTCTTTACTTCTTCATGCAGGCTTTTCATAGGTTTTGCAAATTCCTCAGCCTCGGCACTGCACTTTTCCCCTTTATCCAATTTCCTCAGTTCAAAAACATTTCTTGGGCTGTTTCCATGTATGACCTGGAATGGAGATTTGTTTGTACTCTTGTTGATAGAATTGTTGTATGCAAATTCCACCTGCGACAAAACCAAATCCCATCCCTTGGGTTTATCTGCTATCAAGCATCTCAATAAATTACCCAAACTTCTATTTACCACCTCTGTCTATCCATCAGTCTGTGGGTGGTATGCAGAACTAAATTTTAGATCTGTCTTCAACTTCTTCCACAAGGTTCTCCAAAAATACCCAACAAACTTTGTATCTATGTCAGAAATGATGCTTTTTGGTAGACTATGAATTCGTACCAATTACTTGAAAAATAACCCTGTAATGTGAACCGTGTCACTTGTTTTCTAGAAAGGAATAAAATGTGCCATCTTGGAAAATCTGTCAACCACCACAAATACGGAGTCATTTCCCCTCTATGTTCTCAAAAATCCAAGAACAAAATCCATGCTGACGTCCTCCCATGGCCTCTCAGGTACAGGTAACAGTTGATATAATCTAGTTTTCTGCCTCATGCATTTTGCCATTTGGCATATTCTACAACTTTGCACAAACCTTTTCACATCTTACTGTAGTTGCGGCCAATAGTAGTTCTCACTCACTAGGGCAATGGTCTTATCCCGACCAAAATGTCCAGCCAGTCCTCCGCTGTGTTTCTCCTTGACTAGGTTTTCTTGCATGGAACTCCTTGGAATGCATAATTGACTTCCTCAAAACAACATTCCATCTTGGATTAGAAAATCCAACCACTTTGTCCTATCCACAGTAACAGGTGCCAAGCAAGCCGTCCAGGCTTCTGCAAAATCAGGATCTTCAGGGTACAAACCCTTCAGTTCTTCAAATCCTACCACTTCCACCGTCATTTCAATTAGCAAATTCTGCCTTCTACTTAAGGCATCTACAACTCTATTTGATTTTCTGCTTCTATGCTTCAACACAAAGGTATAACTTTGGAGAAACTCAACCCACTTCAAGTGTCTATGATTCGGTTTTGTTTGGCTATTGATATACTGTAAGGCCTGATGATCAGTAAATAGAACAAACTCTTTTGGCAACAAATAATGCCTCCACTTATTTAGAGCCTAAACTATAGCATAAAAATCTTGATCATAAACTAAATACTTTTTCCTAGCATCATTGAGTTTCTCACTAAAGTCAGCAATAGGCCTGCCTTCCTAACTCAGTACAACTCCTATTGCACTACCACTGGCATCACAATCTACCTGAAATACCTTGTTAAATTATGGACATGCCAAAACAAGTTGCTATGTGACCTTCTTCTTCAACATATCAAAGCTCTTATCTAATCCTAAGGTCCACTTAAATTCTTTCTTATCCCCTCTCATTATTTCTGTAAGGGGTGCACAAATGCTGCTGAAATTTCTAATGAATTTTCTGTAAAAGCTTGCTAGACCATGAAATGATCTTACCTCTGTTGTGCTTCTCGGAGTAGGCCATTCGATGATAGCTCTCACCTTTTTTGGGTCCATTTTTAGACCTTCTGCTGAGATGACAAATCCCAGGTACACTAACTCCTTTACAAAATTACACTTTTTTAGATTAATTAATAACTGCTCCTCCTGCAGCTTCTCAAAAACCCTTTTGATGTGCATCAGGTGCTCTTCCAAGGTTTTGCTAAATATTAATATATCATCTAAATAGACAATGACAAATTTTCCTAAAAATTCTTTCAGTACCTCATTCATCAGCCACATGAAGGTACTTGGTGCATTGGATAGCCCAAATGGCATGACCAACCACTCATACAAACCCTCTCTGGTCTTGAAGGCTGTCTTCCACTCATCTCCTTCTCTGACATAGATCTGATGGTAACCACTCTTGAGGTCAACCTTGGTGAAGTACTTGGCTCCACTCAAACAATCCATTATGTCATCCATTCTTGGCAATGGAAATCTGTATTTTATTATGATCTTGTTGATGGCTCGAGAGTCTATACACATTCTCCACTCTCCATATTTCTTTGGTGCTAGAACTGTAGGCACTACGCATGGACTCAAAATTTCTTGAATCAGTCCGTTCTCCAGCAACTCCTGGACCTACCTGTTTAGCTCCTCAGTTTCTACAGGCGTCATTCTATGTGCAGCTTTATTGGGTAAGCTCGATCCTGGAACCAAATCTATATGGTGATTGATCTTCCTTACTGGGGTTCAACCCTCAAGAACATTATTAGATATAATATCTAGAAATTCCTCCAACAGATCTAGGACTTTTGCTGGGGTATCTTTGTATTCTTTCTCCCTAACTCTAGGAATTAATGCATAACACATATGTTCATGCTTCAAATCATCTAAAAATTTTCTCTCGTCAAATAAGAAAATTCTGGAACTATCACATACCTTTTCGTCCATCTCCTTCAGGGGTTTCATCTTATGACAAATTCCATTCTTTGTTACGGAGTAGGTGTTGGCACGACCATCATGAATCATGCACCTGTCAAACTGCCATGGCCTTCCCAATAGCAAATGGCAAGCATCCATGGGTAGGATGTCACACAGGACCTCATCACGGTAATTCCCAATATTGAATTTTACCAAGCATTGCTCACTAACCAAAGCCCTATGGTCCTTCTGCAACCACGCGATCCGATATGGATACGGGTGTCTCTTCCTCTCTAGTTGTAGCTTTGTAACCATTCCCTATGAAACTAGGTTATCTATGCTACCGTTATCAATAATAATATTGCAAATCTTACCCGTGCATTTACAACTTGTGCGAAATAAGATTTTCCTTTGATCTACGTCCCCCTCTTCATTCAGTAGGACTCTCCTCATGATCAATACCTATCCTCTCTCTGCTTCTTCAGAATGCTTAGATCCAACACCTTCATCAGTGACCACAACTTTGGCATTACCTTTTGACCTCCTATTAGTCCTTTCTTGTTGTTGTGGACACTCGTATTGGTGATTTCCCTCTTCTCCACACTGGAAACAAGTTCCATGGAATCTGCCTCTTCCATGGCCATGTCCAGCTCTGCCCCTTCGCCTTCGATAATCATTATTCTGATTACGAGGGCGATAGGTATTTTCTCCCCTTTGTTCTTGATTACTGCTACCTTCTCCATTATTCTGAGAATCTTCATTTCGTCTTCCACTAGTTCTTCTACCATGACCTCTTCCTCTTTGCTTGTTCTCAAACCTCCTATTGAGATTTTCTTCAACTCTTAGGGAAAATTGGTAAGCATCCTTGATGGTGGTCATCCTGACTAGACTTAATTCCTCTTGAATACTTGTTTGTAACCCATTAATATAATGGGCTACCTTCTCCTTATTGGCTTTTGAGTGGCCTGTTTTGATCATAATTTTATGCAACTCTTCGGTGTATTCTTTTACAAACTTACTTAATTGCCTCAAACCTTGCATTTTATTTAGCAGGTCTAACTCATAATCACTAGGGATGAACTGCCTCTTCTGATTTTTTGCCATCCGTTCCCATTTTGTTATTATCTCTTTTCCTCTTTTGTTTCACTCCAGCTACACTCCCTTCCACCATATGTTGGCATGACCTTTCAGTTTGGTCTTAGTGAATCTAAACCTATCAGGGTCCTCAACCTCCTCGTACTCAAAGTACTCTTCCAGATCGTTGATCTAGTCGATCAATTCCTTTGGATCAAGGTTCCTGAAATACGTGGAAACCTCCATCTTCGACCTCTTCCCAATCTAGGATATGGCTCTGTACAGTCTGGCTTGTGCAGGATCTACTGCTTATTCTTCCTTAGGCTAGCCCTCTTCTTCGTCATCTTCCTCTTCACTACCTTCATCACTTCTTGGCTCCAATCTCCTACGTAGCTCTTCTTGCAGGGCCTGAACTTGCCTCTGCAAGACTCGAACATCTTCTACTGCCACTATGCCTCTCCCACCAATAGGGTTTCTTCTTGGAGGCATTCTGCTTACTCATTCACAAGCCCTTCCATAGATCCTGGTGCAAAATGCCTCTCTTCCGATGATCTGCTTGCACTCTCAGGAACTTCCAACTCTGATACCACTTGGTGGAGAACAGATCTAACACATAATAGAATGTAAAGAAACAAGAGCCAAATTTCTAGTTCAATAGCTTTGGAAGAAATTACAAAAATATATCACCACAATCTATGGTTTGCCAGTCCCATCTCATTACAATTTCTAGGTTTTTATTGAGGCCTTGACCCTCTACGTTTTCCAAATTTTCCACCATCTACCATTGCCACCTGGCTCCAGTAAGTGTGGTGATGCACCTTTGGGTGTAAGGTGTGAGTGGCCAACATGCTTGTCAAAATATTCCTCTATGACTACTGCATCATTTTTAGTGTGCGTGTGGCTGACCTATTCAATAGAATCTCTGATATAGTGCACGCGTGGTCGACCTGTTCAGCAGAATATCTGATATAGTGCACGACTGGCCAAAGTGCTTGTTGGAATCTTCGTCTAAGAATGCTGCTTCACTACCACTAGCTTTCCATGCATGAAGGGATGCATTTATGAAATCCTAGAGTGTGTGTTTTTCTTTTGGTCGTGATATTGCGACATGTTGCGATATCATGACAATTTTCCCCTATTCTTTCTCTCTCTTGCTTCGATCGTGATATTGTGACATGTCACGATATCATGACATTCTTTCCTTCATGCCTTCCTACTTCTGCCTTGGTCATGATATCATGACATGTTGTGATATCACGACATATTTCCATCGTGTCCTCCATTTTTTAGCTTTGGTCATGATTTTGCGACACGTCATGAAATCGTGACGTTCCTCCGTCACCCCTCTGTTATTTTGTTTTAGTCATGATTTCCTGACATGTCACAAATTCATGACATGTCATGATTTCATGACCCTCCATCCACCGTAGCCTCTACTCTTTGTTTTGGTCATGATTTTGTGACCCTCTGTCCACCGTAGCTTCGCCCTTTGCTTTGGTCATGATTTTGTGACCCTCCGTTCATCGTGGCTTCTTCTCTTTGCCTTGGTCACAATTTCATGACCCTCCGTCCACCGTAGCTTCGCTCTTTGATTTGGTCATGATTTTACGACATGTCATGAAATCGTGACATGTCGTGATTTTGCAACCCTCCGTCCATCGTAGCTTCGCTCTTTTCTTTGGTCATGATTTCATGACATGTCATGAAATCGTGACGTCACGATTTCATGACCCTCCGTCCGTCGTAGCTTTGCTCTTTGCTTTGGTCATGATTTTGTGACCCTCCATCCATCATAGCTTCTATTACCTGTCTTGGTCATGACTTCGTGACATGTCGTGATTTCATGACCCTCCGTCTGCCACATCTTCTTTCCCTATTTTTGTCGCGATATCACGACACATACACACACACACACACACACACACACACACATATATATATATATATATATATATATATATATATATATATATATATATATATATATATATATATATATTTGAACAATCTTGCATCAGGCCACCGTGCGATGAAGTGCTAGGACAACATAGGGTCCATAAGGAGGGGACACATGATTTTATCATCCCTCCTCTACCCCTCATCACTATTAGAAACAACAAGCCAAATCCAGAGCACAAGGATCTTCAGACTGGGCAAGCAAAAACTGCCCACCCCTTTCACATATATGAAAGGGAGCATGAGGAAGACCATTACATTCCTCAAGAGCAATACACAACATGGGAGCAATGCGCCTCCGCACCTGCTATCTATCAGGATCATCTACTAAGGCCAGAGCCTCAGGTGAATGTCACCCACCTTGATAGAGGGAAACGACCTATAGAGATCTTGGATCACCATGACCGAGATAGATGTATAGGGGAGGCATCTAGGCCTCCTAGACTCAAGATGATAGAGTAGATCGACCTAGAATTTTCCAGACATGCCGCCTGCCAAGCGCAAATCATGCAGCTTGAGCAAGACCAACAACAACTAGAGCATATATATCGCCTTAGTAAAGAGCACATTCGGCATCAAATAGATGAGCTTCTCCACAACACTATGCCTGAGAGGGTTCCAACACCTCATACATAGAGGGCAGAAGTGTATGATAGGCATGACCATTTGGTGTGAGACAGGTCTTCGCGACCTTACCAAGTGCTGCCTTCGTGACCTCCTAGACATGAGTGGGAGACCACTCCCAGAAACAACGATGGATACCCTCTGCGGGTGCCCACCCATGTTCATAGGTCTCACACGAGAACTCCTCAAGAATATTATGAGGAGTATGAGCAAGAATAAGAGCAGGCTAAAATGCCCTAACAAGGCATAGGGGGTGTTATTCGGCCACCCCTCTATAGGCCTCAAGTTCCCTGCAACCCGCAATGGGAACAAACTAAGGAGGAAGAGATTAAATCTTTCGATGCATATAAAGTGCTGCTAGAGCGCTTAGAGTCTATGGAGACCAAGACTTTTGGGTCCCAAAAGACCACTTTATGCCAACTCTGCAGTCACCCTGTGCATCCGTTAGTGCTGACACCTCCTTACCCTGAACACTTTAAACTACCTCAATTAGCAATCTTTAGAGGGGAGGAATATGCCCAAGAGCATGTGACTAGATTCTCGAGCCAATGCTTTGGCATTCAGGACAATGATGCTTTGCTACTAAGAACATTTATAACCACGTTCGCAGGCCCTGCCTCGTATTAGTTTACTCAATTGCCAAAGCACAACATTAGTAACTTAGATCAGCTAGTGGACGTGTTCCTTGAATGCTTTGCCTTCAACACCAAGAAGAAGGCATCATTGAGGACCTAGCCAGCCTCAGGTAGTATGAGGAAGAAACCATGGTGGCCTATGGGAATTGGTGGAGGACGTTGCTTTCAAAGCTGCCCTACCTCCCTCCTATGTTCGACCTTACCCAAATGTTCTCAAAGAGCTATTTGCGATCGATCTCCATGCTATTGCAGCTGTAGTAATATGTCACTTTAGAGGAAGCTCTGGTGCAATCCAGAATCATTGAGGAGATCAAGATTTAGGATGGTGATATTACCAAGCCAAAGAAGAAAGAATGGTCTAAAAATGCCAATATAGGGACCATGCAATAGAAACTCGTTGCGGTTAATCAGGTTGTTATAAACATACCTAATCCTATACAAGTAACACAACCCCAAAATGCTAATTATCAAGCAGTGTCTCTTAATAGTTATGAAAGAGAAAATCAGAGGCAAGAGAAAAATTAGCAGCGTCACCCTCGATGACAATTCACACCTTACACAAAGTCTAGAGACTCCCTGTTTGACCGCTTGTCAGCGATAAACTTGATCAACCTACCAGAGAGTCGGCCCATCGACCCCAACATGCCAAAACCAAAGGGTTACAGGGAAGACTTGTACTGTAGGTTTCACAGATAGAAGGGACATGATCTTAATGCATTTTGGAAGTTTAAAGGCTTGGTGTAAGACCTAATAGATAACAAGACATTAGCGATGGATAATCCTATGGCACCAAGCAACCAACAAATGGATGTCTTCAAAGACCCCCTACCTGCCCATGATGCGTAGGCAAAGACCCTACAAGTCAATGTCGTAACACATAACTACCCCATGTAGAGGTATGTAGGGATGATTAGTATAATGACTCAAAACAAAAGGTACCCGAGCACAGTAGCCCCCGCGATGGCTACAAGAAAGGTGCCAAAAACGTCACAACCGCAACAACACCCTACACAACCTCCTCTAGCTAGACCAATGGCCACAATTCAGACCAAACTCACCCAGAGTTTGAGGACCACATCTGCTAGGCTCTCCATTTATGAACTCATACAACAATCATCGCCCCATCGAGAGGCTCTAATGGAGATACTTAAAGCCATCGAGTTACAGCCCCATGAAGCAAACTCCTTCAACAACTTCATGGGACATGTCAAATGATGCAATGAGCCAGTCATCACCTTTAGAGAGGATGAATTGAAATCAGTGACTGGTGACATGGCGAATCCACCCCTGCACGTTATTGCGTGGGTCAACGAGATTTTGTATAAGAGGGTGTTGGTGGACACTAGCTCATCCAGTAATATCATTACAACAGTGGCCTTGAAACATCTAAAGTTTCCAGCATCTCACATCATGGCCTCCACCTATACTCTGCGAGCATTCAATGATGCGATATGCTCGACAGTTGGCACAATTGTCCTGCCCATCCAGGTAGGACAAAATACTATTCCTACATTATGCCACATCTTGGAGGGTGATATGGCTTATAACATCTTGCTGAGCCGACCATGGATCAGGGACATGAAGTGTGTCCCTTCAATAGATCATCAGTGCCTAAAATATACATTTGAAGGACAGGTGCATGTAGTCCTAGCAGACTTGGAGCCCTTCAAGTATTGAAATGCGGTGCAGCTGATGCCGCAATCGACCCTTCCATCAACATATTTGGATTTTTAGTTGAATCCATCTAAACAGGGTCTAATTCTGTAGGCATCCCCATTGTTAAGCCTCTCAGATCCCCAGCTAGGTCCATCTTCATCATGTGGTACTTCACCAACGATGCCACCTATAGTGGCCACATCGAAGGACAAAGGGAAGAAACCCCTAGAAGAAGCACCGCCATCAGTCTCAACCATATCTACCAAGGAAATGCCTAGCCGAATGGAAGTCAAGACGCCTAGTTCACCTGACATGGAGTGGATGCAGGAAGAACTCCCATTCCCTCCCCCTCAACCACCAAAAATCACTGTTGAGATGGCCAATACGGGCCTGGGGGGTATCTGGTGTGGAATATTTTAGAAACACCCACACTAGAGTCCATACAGGACATGGGGAGACCTCACCTCCCCATCGGTACTATTGTTCCTCTAGGCTACCCGCCAAACCAAACAAAATTTGTATATGGGGGCCTTGATCATGGCATTGAACCTTACATGCAAGAAGAAGAAGATGAAGAGCCTTTCATTGAGGACATCAACTATTTTTCCAACTCAGACTTTGCTTTGAGATATCTTGGCCAATGCAATTGGCATTGATATAGGTTAGGCAAATATGAGCAAGGAGTGCACGTTCTTTTCCAGCCAAGATATCAGATGCCATACAACAAATCGGGAGTAGGGTTCAACCACCCCCTGCCCCTTGACATCTTGGTAGAGAACATGCAAGGCCTAGGGATAGGCAACAAGGATGGGTTGGCACTACACCCATATGCCAAACCTAACCAAACATACACATTGGGGGATTATCTCCCATTGTTGACAACCAACCTTGTTGACCTCAACAACCCTTTCTCTTTGCTCGAGAGAGGAGAAAGTTGGAGAGCTCACCTACGATAGGGGTATAGACAAGGTCAGGAAGGGTCTTTCGAATATGAGTCAAAATATGAGGTAGCACCATGGGACCCTTTCGAATCTGACAACAATCATTCACAAGTAACCCCCATGGATGAGTATCAAGAAAGCCTCTTGGCAATGTTCCCTTTGGATGCTCCAATCGAGCAAGTGCCACCTCAGGAAAATTAGGTCCCCCCGTAGAGAGCGAAACAACCCTGATGGGACCATATCAATTTGCTTGAGCAGGAAGAGCCTCACATGTTGCAAATAGTTGTTGGAGCCAATGAAGGCATGTGGATCTTCGACAGTGATTATGAAGATGAAACTGAGATGGCCTATCTCAACCATATGCGACAACAATAATACCCCATGGATATTGACAAAATGTTTGACCAGTTAAACATGGGGGCAAGGCATAGGTGGCACCTAAACCCAACACAGTTGGACCAAGTGCTACATCCACAAATTTGGGCGTATAGAGAGCACTTTCAGCCTAGATACCCTATAGAGTTATCAATGCCGAGGATAGACCCTGTCCTCCTATTTGCACATAGGGATGATCCATTCATGCCAATACCTCCAAAGCCAGATCTTGAGCACAAATATCACCAAGGAAGTCTGAGATACCACACTCGTAGTAATGGGGACCAAAATCATTTCATCAACATGATCTCCATTGACTTAACCACCCCCATCTACAATCCAACCGATCCAGCATGGTCATTATATCTAGACATAGATGCCATAGACTGGGATCACGTTAATTCACCACCATCACCATTAGAATACTAGCCTTTCGATGAGATGCTTCATTTCACCCCAGGACCAACTCAAGATATCTTCCATGCTAAAGAGAGGCCTGAGGTTCCTAATGCAGATCTGAATTCAACAAATGATATCCACTTGATCCCCACTCCACACTAGTTGGAGGATAGGTCCCACATGTCAGTCGAGGAGATGACTGACATAGACATCGGCTCTGATCCAAGGAATCCATAAATCATCAAGCTGGGGGTAAGTCTATCCCCCAAAGAGCAATCCGACTACATTGCCCTTCTCAAAGAGAAGAAGGAGGTTTTTGCATGGTCCTACAAAGACATGTCGGGGCTAGATTCGTAGCTAGTCATGCATAATCTAACGCTTGATTCGAAAGTCAAGCCAGTTAAGAAAAAACTACGTAAGATGCACCCAACAGTGGCCTTAATGGTCAAAGACAAATTACAAAAGTTGTTGGATGCATAGTTTGTCATTTGCATGGATTACCCACCATGGTTGTCCAACATGGTGCCCGTCAAAAATCTTGACGGGAGGATTCGCATATGCACTGATTTTCAAGATCTAAACAAAGCGAGTCCTAAGGATGATTTCCCCTTGCCTAGCATCGACGCATTGGTAGACTCTATAGCAGGTCACAAAATGCTTTCCCTCATGGATGGTTTCTCTTGATATAATCAAATTCGTATCAATCTCGAGGATCAACTAAAAATGGCATTCATAATGCCGTGGGGGACATTTTGTTATAAGGTCATGCCTTTTGGCCTTAAAAATGTTGGTGCCACCTACCAATGTGCCATGACATATATCTTCCATGATCACATGCACAAAACTTTGGAAGATTACATGGATGATTTGTTGGCTAAATCTCTTTTGTGCCCAAATCATCTTGATGACTTAAGAAAGATCCTCGATCACCTCATCAAACATAAAGTCATACTAAACCCCAAGAAGTGCGTATTTGGAGTCACATATGGAAAGCTATTGGGTTTCATAGTTTCAAAGCGAGGCATTGAGGTGGACCCAAAAAAATTCAAGGAAATCCTTGAAATGCTTCCCCCAACTACCATCAAGCAGCTCAGAATCCTACAGGGAAAGGTTGCATTGATCAAGCGCGTCATAGCATAGCTATCTGATAAGTGTCGACCCATGAATAAATTATTACACAAGGGGGTAACATTTCACTGGGATGATGAGTGCCAGTCAGCCCGTGACAACATCAAACAATACTTGGCTTCGTTGCCAGTATTGGCACCACCTAGACTAGGAGTGTCATTCTACTTATACATCTCAGCTACTAAGGTGGCACTGGGCACCATGCTAGCCCAGAAAAATGAACTACACAAAGAACAAGCTACTTACTGTCTTAGCCACACCTTGGTCAGTTATGAACTTAACTATGCATACATTAAGAAGCTCTGCTTGGTAGTGGTTTTTGCTACCAAAAATCTATGCCATTACATGTTGAGCAACATGACGTATGTTGTGTCTAAGGAGAATTCATTGTGATACATGATGAGTCGTACTTATCATAGTATTCACATGACAAAATGGATCATGTTGTTGATGGAGTTTGACATCGAATTCATTGGACAAAAGTCCATCAAAGGTCAAGTCATCACCGATCAACTAGAAGAGGGTCCTCTCGAAGACGATCAGCCTCTGACCATAGAGCTACCCAATGATGGGGTCTTCCATGTCTCAAAATCGCCAAATTCTGATGAGCCTGAGTCATAGGCCGACATAACCCTATTTTTTGATGGTTCTAAATGTGAGCAAGGGGGTGGTGTGGGAATTGTATTCTTCACACCGCAAGGCACTCTGATGCCTCTATCATTTAAAATTGATTTCCCATGCACCAATAACAATGTTGAATATGAAGCCTTGCTCATAGGTCTTCAAACAGCCATCACCATGAACATCAAACGCCTGAACATATTTGGTGATTCACTATTAATTGTCAACCAAGTGAAAGGGGTATTCCAATGTAAATGCCTAGTTCTACAGGCCTACAAAGCCCTTGTGGATAAATTACTGGCAAAACTTGAATGGTATGACATCGAGGCACTTCCTCGGTCATCAAATTGTTTTGTGGACACTATGGCCTCCCTGGGGTCATTAATCCCACAAGACATTTCTAGTGATATGACAACCATTCATGTCAAAACAATATCACAATCCATGATGGAGCGTGCAAGATCTGACTTAACACCAAGAATCCATCTGATCTAGATTGAACCATCTCCGTATAGGTTCTCTCGAATCCATAATTTTCTAAATCATGCTAACTAGGGGTCCTTCTTCTACCCTATTCCCCATAATAGCAACATAACACTATTATTACAAGTTATTTCCCACTCATCTTTTGCTAGGGATGAACTGCAAGAGGGATTGGCTGTTCATACCATCGAGGTTTCTGATCAGCAAGATTGGTACACACCCATAAGAGATTACCTCAAGCTAGGTAACCTCCCACTTGGATTGTCACATGTCATGAAAATATCATTCAAAAAAAAAGCGAAAAAGCATGTCTTGTTAGGAGACATTTTGTATCGTCATAGCTACGAAGGAATCCTTATTCGTTGCTTGGACCAGCAGGAGTCCACTTGGGTGATCACCCAAGCGCACGATGGTACATGTGGTGGCCACTTTAGCGGTATGGCAATCACAAAGCGCATTCTTTGCATGGGCTATTATTGGCCATAGTTAGAGTGATATTGTTGTTCCTATGTAAGGAAGTGCGTGAAGTGTCAACACCATGCTAATTTACCACACATACCTTCTTAGGCCTTACACCCGATCCAATCAGCTTGGCCATTTTTGTAGTGGGGATTAGATCTAATCAAAAAGATCTCCCCTATGTCGTCAGGCTGTCACATGTTTATCATAATGGCCACAGAGTACTTCACCAAGTGGGTGGAAGAAATTCTGCTTACCTCTACGATCGGAACCCACATTTCAAAATTCATTTTACATGACATCATATGTCATTTTGGTATTCCATCCAAGATCATCTCGGATAATGGGACATCATTCAAGAACAAAGACGTGTGTGCTTTGACCACAAAGTACAAAATTTAGCACAATTTTTTAACACCCTATTATCCGTAGGCAAATGGGTAAGCAGAGGCATCAAACAAAATGCTAGTCGCTATCCTCAAAAATACAGTTGCAGATAGTCATAAGAATTGGCACATTCAAATCCCACTTGCTCTTTGGGCTTATTGCACTAGCATTCAGATGCCCATGAAGAACACAAGCTTATACTGAGATGGGGGGTGAACAGTATAAGACCTCTTTTTATTTTTTCCTTTATACTTCAAAATAGTAAAGCAATATACCCAAAGCAATATCAAAGCAATGCACAATATCATCCACAAAGTGACACCAATTTTAATGTGGTTCACCCAGAATGGCTGGGCTACATCCAAAATATTTTTCTCTAAAAGTTATCTCAAAGTTCTTTGGGAATCCTTCCCAATTACAATGTTTATGAGCCTCGGCACAAAGGAGATACCTTCCCCCAATCATAATTTATGAGCCTCTGCTCAAACGATATACCTTCCCCCAATCATAATTTATGAGCCTCTGCTCAAAGAAGATACCTTCCCATCTACTTTGGAAAAGATCCCTCAGAAGATCAACTGCCTCTACCTCTTGCCAGCACATGGAACTGCTTTCCATCGAAGACCTCCTGTCCTCAATGCTTAGCCTAAGAGACCTCTACTTTCTATGATCACATCCACAACAGATCAGGAACCTGTACCAAACATAGTCAGTAGGTCTAGTACAAGTCTTCCTCTATCTGTCAGATCTATCCAAATCTTGAACAAATCAATCCTCTGCATACAAGCCTTCTCAAAGACTTGCCAAATATGTCCTCAGGTTCATCTCATAGAACCAATGCACCTCTGTCCTCAAGTTCTCTAATAGAACTATCAAAATCAGCTCACAAGTCCTCTTCTAGGACCTGTCCAAATCTGCTCACAATTCCCCATCGAAACCTGTACAAAAACTACTCACAAGTCCCCACCGAAACCTATCCAAAAACTGCTCACAAGTCCCCACTAGAACCTGTCCAAAAACTGCTCACAAGTCCCCACCGGAACCTATCCAAAAACCGCTCATAAGTCCCCACTGGAACCTGTCCAAAAACTTAGCAAGCTCACCAAGAAAAAAATTCTTAGTAGGAAATCACAAAGTGAATTGTTAGAGACCCAATGTGATTTGTCAAACTCATAGAAGCATAAAGTGAATTTTTAGAGACTCAATATGTTCTATACTCAAATCCCAATCTCAAAACTCAACTCAAATCAACTCAGCTCAATCTCAATCTCAAATATGAAAAATCAACTCAATATCTGAAATGGATAGGATAGAATGTTTTCTTTCAAGAAATTGAAACCTAAACAATTGCCAACTATGCAAAGAATCACATAGCAATGATACTCATGTTCTTTTCACCATCAATTAGGGTTTCAACAACAATGCTCATCAAACAAGGTTTAGTCAACCAACACCATTCAACTCAACATCAACCTTGAAGCATTCAACCAATCATCACAAGAAAAGGAAACAAGTAGAAATCCTTTTCCCTCCAAAGATATTTGAACAAAACAGCCACCAACACAATATCACCAAATGCAAAGAATAACTTGCTCAAATCAACTCAATGGAGTAAGCCCAATATCATGAATCAAGTAAAGCAATAACTTGATAAAACAACCTCTATGGAAGCAACTCAACCATCAAACTCAAAACAGCCAACCAAGGGTTCCACAAACTCGATGCAAGTAGCTAGACTCACAAATATAAATGCTAGTGCACAAAGCTTCCACTATCTCAAACAAAAAATTATGCATTCACCAAAAACTCTCCTTAAGGATAACAATGCATAAGTAGTCTTCAACAAACCAGAAAATAGGATTTACACCTAGCCAAAGGATACCTAGTAGAATACCTTTTCACTCCAACCTTATTTCAGAAAACATACACCAATCATACTCATAAGAAGAATGTGCCCATACCTTATTGGAGTAGAAGATAATTGAACCTTCAAACTATCACCACACACAACTCTCAAACTTCCAACCAACTTAGGGTTAGAATAAAAAGAAATGAGCAATAATATAAACTTCCTTTATTACACCTTTTAGCTCTACTTCTTTAAACACAACCACCATAACATGCCAATAAATCAACAATCACAGACTCACACCGTTTACCTCCATTTTTAATTTTAGCATAGCAAAGAATAATCTTAAAAATACATCCAAAGAAATATGCCCTTATTTCTCCTACGATTTTATTCAATGCTAATCACAAAAGCCAAAACTCATAAAATTTAATCACACCTTATAAATCGCTGTCCAAGAAACTTTGAATTTCATGACATAAAGACGTTTTAATAAAAATGTGTGTTACTCTAGCAAAGCACCCCCACGAGACTCGAAATGACAACCTCCACCAGTGCAGCGCCCAACAGCAGCCTTCGCTGCCACTAGCCCACGCGGGCTACGAAGTTCACAAGTGAACTTCCCTCCACTTCACCCTCGAAAAAAAACTCCTGAAGACTTTTCAATCGCACGTGCTTCTAAATCTTCCTTCGATCGTAGCGAATACAGAGCACAAACACCGCAAATTGCATTCGGGGAATTTCGAATTAATTAGCCTTCCAACGTTAGGAGTTGGAGAATAAATAGTCTCTTCAAAGACACCTTGACGTCGGTGGAAATAAAGACCATTTAGAAATTAATCAAAAGTATTTTCAAAAAGGGTTTAAAAACCCTTAAATAATTTTAATAAATTAAGAATAAAAAAAGGTTTAAAAACCTTTAAGTATTTTTAATAAATTAAAAATAATTTCTCCCTTAATTAATTAAATAATTAATTAATTAAAACCTTGAAGGTTTTTAAATAATAATTAAATAAATAATAAAGAGAACCTCCATTGGTTTTAATAAAAACCATTTAACTTGGTTTTAATAAAAACCCTATCCAACTTGGTTTTAATAAAAACCGGTTTGGTTTTAATGAAAAACCCTTGCCAATGGAATCTCTCCGAATTCTCTTAAAAATATTCTCTTGGAATATTCCACATTTGAAGCCAACACATCCTCTTAACATTAATTTCATTTCCTTTTGACATCAATGACAACTCATAGACAAGAAGCTAGGATCTCAAACCCAAAATTGCCAACAATCTCCCCCTTTGTCATTGATGGCAAACCATGCTTCTCAACAACACAAAAACTCAATATAAATAGCTCCCCCTATCTTGAGGCTCTCCCCCTTACTCAAATATCTCCCCCTTTGTCATCAATGGCAAAGGGTCACCTTTGGGGCTTGGTACTAAGAATGAGCCTCTTAGATTAGTCCCTCCCCCACATCTTGATGAGGTGATTAATTCTTGGGTGGGAGTAAAACTCCCATTAGGAACGGATCATCATAAGGGTCTATAAATTCCTTGTCAGGCCTTCTCTTGAACTTTTTGTCCATATTCCTATTCCTATCACTGTCATTGTTCTTGTTCTCATCCCTGTTCTTGTCCATGCTTTTATCCTTGGACCTGATCATGCCACTGTTCATGTTCCTATATTCTGGAATTTCAACTCTACACTGTCTGATTTTGTGACCTTCATTGTTGCACTTGAAACACTTGACGATGTTGTTTCTCTGAGGTAAACCTGATCTTTGAATCCACCAGTTTTGACCAAACTTGTTCTGACCAAACCTGTTTTGACCAAACCTGTTCTGACCAAACCTGTTCTGGCCAAACCTATTTTGACCAAACCTGTTCTGACCAAACCTGTTCTCACCAAACCTGTTCTGACCAAACCTATTCTGGCCAAACCTGTTCTGACCAAACCTGTTCCTGTTATTTGCCTTGCAATAAACTGCCTTGTGCCCAAACTATTGACAAGAGTAGCAATACCCATGAAAGTAACTAGCACTTATGAAACTGTCATTTACCTCCTTCACTTGAGCCATGCAATGTGAAGCCATGTGACCAAACTTGTGACAAGCAAAACATCTACCTTGAAACTTTCCTTTAATTGACCTCTTAGGTTCTGAAAACTTCTTCTTCTCATTCTAAATTCTATTTTCTGTTTATGTGCATCTATCATTCAAGGACTCCTTTTCCAAAATACTTTCCTCATCAGGACTCTCTTCCTTTTGGAGTCTCTTACTAGACTCTCCAACTTGTTCCTTGTGTGGCTTAACAAAACCAAGGCCTATTTTAACTTTTGTCTTTCTTTGACCTTTGATGAGTGAATTAACCTTTTTTGAGCTATCTTGGAACCTGTAAAGCTTATCCTTGTACTCTTTAGTTTCCTATTTCAAAGAAGCCATTTTCTTTTCTAACTCACTATACTCAAGAACCTTAGACTCTAACTCATCCTTGAGTTCTTGTGTCTTAGCTATAGAGAGGTCAAGACTTTCTATAAGATCATCTCTCTCCATACAACATTCATCTAACTTATACTTGAGTCTAGCATTCTTCTTTCTTTCATTTTTCAAAGCACTAAGAGCACTAATAAGTTCACCTTCAAGATCTACTTCACCTTCCTCTATATCTTCCTCTATTTGTTTGCTTTTTGAATCATCAAGGCCTTTTTCAGATTTCTTATCACTAGAGGTGCTACCCTTTTCAAAAACCATACATGCATCTTCCTTATAGTTTTCTGGAGCATCCTCATACATACTAGAAACCAAATCATTATTTGTGTAATCATCCTCAAGGTGACCAAAATTTCCACATCTAAGACATTTCATGATAATGAATCTATGTTTTGGTTCTTCTTTTTTTGATATGAACAACATCTCATTTTCATTATCACTTGAAGAACTTTCACTATCACTACTAGAACACTTACTTGCTTTGTCCAGGTAGAAACTCTTCTTGTGCTTGTGAGAATACCTCTTTCCTTTATTGTTGTGCTCATCTTTGTTTTTCCTGTGATGCTTGTCTTTTCATAATCCTTGATCTTAGAATCCTGTTTATCTTCATCACTTTCATTCTTGGGAACAATCCGATCGAGTAGCATAATGACCAAACTTTCCACAATTGAAACATCTTACATTTTTCATACTTTTGTGCTTTCTAGAGAACTTGCCTTTCTTGCTGTAATATGCCTCTTCATCACTAGAAGACTCATTACTATCTTGAAGCTTTTTACCCTTGGATTTCTTGGTAGCCTTGAAAGCTGCCTCTTTCTTGAAATCAACCTTCACTTGAGTTCTCAACTCAAATGTTGCAAGTATACTATGGAGCTCATCATTTTTCAACTTATCCAAATATTTAGCTTCCCCAATAGCAAAAATATTTTCACTAAATCTATTAGGAAGAGATCTTAAAATCTTATCACAAACATCATTTTCAGCAAGCTCAAGACCTAAGTCTTTCATGGAGTTAACAACCTCATCCATACGAAGCATGTAGTCACTAATATTTTCATCATCATTCATATTGAGTTGTTCAAACATACCTTTGAAGTGTCTCAAATTGGCCTTTCTGAAATTTGTATCACCTGTATGAACCACCTTCAACTGTTTCCACATTTCACTAGCTGTCTTGCAGTGAATCACTTTGGTGATATCTACTTTTTGTAAGCATTTCAAGATTGCATTCATTGCTTTTGAATTGCTGTGATGTAGGAGCCTTTCTTCTTTAGTATTAGGACCATGTTCGAGAATAGTGTACTCATCTTCAATCACTTCCCAAACTTCATTCCCAAGTGCCATTAGATGAACCTTCATCCTTGCACTCCAAATACCAAAATTTGACCCATCAAGAATAGGTGCTGCATTGCCACTTGAATGATCCATTGTGTTCTTTACTAGCTTTTCCTTCAAGCTGTTAAACTTTTCGAAGGCACCTACTCTAATACCAATTGAAGAACACAAGCTTATACTGAGAGGGGGGGGTGAATAGTATAAGACATCTTTTTACTTTTTCCTTTATACTTTAAAATAGTAAAGCAATATACCCAAA
The DNA here is from genome assembly GCA_028583015.1 of Wollemia nobilis. Classification (NCBI taxonomy): domain Eukaryota; kingdom Viridiplantae; phylum Streptophyta; class Pinopsida; order Araucariales; family Araucariaceae; genus Wollemia; species Wollemia nobilis. The sequence continues at coordinate 972,708 of JAQPPZ010000383.1, read as the reverse complement.
GCAATATCAAAGCAATGCACAATATCATCCACAAAGCGACATAATTTTAACGTGGTTCACCTAGAATGGCTGGGCTACATCCAAAAAACTTTTCTCTAAAAGTTATCTCAAAGTTCTTTGGGAATTCTTCCCAATTACAATGTTTATGAGCCTCGAACCAAAGGAGATACCTTCCCCTAATCAGAATTTATGAGCCTCTGCTCAAAGGAGATACCTTCCCCCAATTAAAATTTATGAGCCTCTGCTCAAATGAGATACCTTCCCCCATACTCTAGAAATGATCCCTTAGAAGATCAACTGCCTCTACCTCTTGCCAGCATGTGGAAATCCTTTCCATCAAAGACCTTCTATCCTCAATGCTTAGCCTAAGAGACCTCTGCCTTCTATGATCACGTCCACAGCAGCTCAGCAACATATACCAAACACAATCAGTCGATCTAGTACAAGTCTTCCTCTATCTGTCAGATCTGTCCAACTCTTGAACAAATCAATCCTCTACATACAAGCCTTCTCAAAGACTTGCCAAATATGTCCTTAGGTTCTTCTCATAGAACCAATGCACCTATGTCCTCAAGTTCTCTGATAGAACTATCAAACTTAGCTCACAAGTCCTCTGCTAGGACCTGTACAAATACGCTCATAAGTCCCCACCAAAACCTGTCCAAAAACTGCTCACAAGTCCCCACCGAAACCTGTCCAAAAATTGCTCACAAGTCCCCACTAGAACCTGTCCAAAAATTGCTCACAAGTCCCCACTGGAACCTGTCCAAAAACTCAACAAGCTCACCAAGAAAAACTTTCTTAGTAGGAAATCACAAAGTGAATTGTTAGAGACCCAATGTGATTTGTCAAACTCATAGAAGCATAAAGTGAATTGTTAGAGACTCAATATGTTCTATACTTAAATCCCAATATCAAAACTCAACTCAAATCAACTCAGCTCAATCTCAATCTCAAATCTGAAAACTCAACTCAATATCTAAAATGGATAGGATAGAATGTTTTCTTTCACGAACATGAAACCCAAACAATTGTCAACTATGCAAAGAATCACATAACAATGATACTCATGTTCTTTTCACCATCAATTAGGGTTTCAACAACAATTCTCATCAAACAAGGTTTAGTCAACCAACACCATTCAACTCAACATCAACCTTGAAGCATTCAACCAATCATCACAAGAAAAGGAAACAAGTAGAAATCCTTTTTCCTCCAAAGATATTTGAACAAAATAGCCACCAACACAATATCACCAAATGCAAAGAATAACTTGCTCAAATCAACTCAATGGAGTAAGCTCAATATCATGAATCAAGTAAAGCAATAACTTGATGAAACAACCTCTACAGAAGCAACTCAACCATCAAACTCAAAACATCCAACCAAGGGTTCCACCAAATCAATGCAAGTAGCTAGACTCACAAATATAAACCCTAGTGCACAAAGATTCCACTATCTCAAACTAGAAATTATGCATTCACCAAAAACTCTCCTTAAGGATAAAAATGCATAAGTAGTCTTCAACAAACCAAAAAATAGGATTTACACCTAGCCAAAGGATACCTAGTAGAATACCTTTTCACTCCAACCTTATTTCAGAAAACATACACCAATCATACTCATAAGAACAATGTGCCCATACCTTACCAACCAAGTTAGGGTTAGAATAAAAAGAAATGAGCAATAATATAAACTTCCTTTATTACACCTTTTAGCTCTACTTCTTTAAACACAACCACCATAACATGCCAATAAATCAACAATCACAGACTCACACCTTTTACCTCCATTTTTAATTTTAGCATAGCAAAGAATAATCTTAAAAATACATCCAAAGAAATATGCCCTTATTTCTCTTAAGCTTTTATTCAATGCTAATCACAAAAGCCAAAACTCATTAAATTTAATCACACCTTATAAATTGTTGTCCAAGAAACTCTGAATTTCGTGGCATAAAGACGTTTTAATAAAAACTTGTATTACTCTAGCAAAGCACCCCCGTGAGACTCGAAATGATGACCTCCGCCAATGCAGTGCCCAACAGTAGCCTTCGCTGCCACTAGCCCATGCGGGCTACGAAGTTCACAAGTGAACTTCCCTCCACTTCACCATTGAAAAAAAACTCCTGAAGACTTTTCAACCGCACATGCTTCTAAGTCTTCCTTCGATCGCTTGGTCAACCCAAAAATGCCCCAAAGGTGCCCATTATCCCTTTAGTCAAACCAAAAGCTCCAAGGATTCCCATAATCGCTTGGGCAAACCCCAAATGCTCCAATGATTCCCAGTATTGCTTAGTCAACCCCAAAAATGACCCAAAGGTGCCCATAATCCCTTTGGTCAAAACCTCCAAGGATCCGAAAGAATCACTTGGTCCGCACCCCTATGGAATAAACCTTAACAAAAATCAAAAAACAACAAATCATCAAAAAAAAACAAAAATTTGCATCTCCTTTTTCATGCATACGCAAAATCATCAAAAATAACAAAATTTGCATCTCATTTTCATGCATACTCAAAATCATCAAAACAAAATAACAAAAAGAAAAAAAAATTGCATCTCATTTCCATGCATACTAAAAAATCAATCCATCAAAAACACAAATAATAGCTGCATTAGGCATCACATCCATACATTGCACATTTGTTGGTCGTACAGGTCAAAAGCACCATAGACTGTAATTACTTGGCAAAACCATCATTTTCCACCTTTTCAATTTTTCAATCCAGCAAAAAAAAACGCCATTCACATTGTTCGCCATGTCATAATCAGTTGTCTTCTAATGTATCTAGATTTTTTGTTATTTAGTCGTCGTTAGCTTTCTAGCCAAAAACTACACAAATTCAAATGGATTTTACTCAAGGTAGAGTTCTACTTGGATCACACCTTGTTACTAGCATCCCAACACAAGTCAAAACACATTAAAAAGTTCCCAAGTTGTGTAAACAAAAGATAAAACCTACAAAGCAATCTAGGATACCATACAGTGAAAAGGTTATCTTGTTCATCCCCCTGTGCGAATGACCCCAAGAATGTTGAGAGTTGACAAAAGGACAAGAATCTTCCCTACCCAATTCCCCAAGAATCCCAAGTCCTCAAAAAGTTGCAAACATCAAAAAAATTTGCAAAGGTCAAAACTCCAAAAAAATTGACATCAAAACCGACAAAGTGCATACACCAAAAAGCACAAGCAATAGTGATTTTCATCACTCAATATTCAAATCTCTTTCTCAAAAGAAAAAAAGGGAGTCGAACTTGAATCCCTGGAACTCTTAGCATTCGGAAGGTCATGAGGTGAACCTCAGTACCGGTTTGGTGGATAGCCTATCGGTCACTGGTGGAAAACCTCCCGCATGACGATATATCTATCACATTAACTTGTGTGCAGATCAATGTTTGCATGTGGATGATATAGCTTATGGTATCCTAGATAGCATCACAAATTAATCTGACTAAATACAACAAAGGAGTTAGTGGAGCTAATTAGGTGATCCTCAGTATAGGTCTGGTTGATAGCCTATCTGGCACTGGTGGTATCCTGATAAATACCACATAAACAAACTCAATTGCACACATAGGGATGTAAAATAAACTAGCCAAATTCAAGTCGGATTCGTACCTTATTCAAAATTCCTGTAAGATAAAAGTATAGTCTTGGCTAGTCAGTTAAAACATCGGAGCCTCAAAAAACCTTAAATACATTATAAAACAACTGTGATATACTTCATTCCTGCAATCGCCATCAGAAAATACAAAAACAACATATACACATGAAAAGTCATTTACCACAGCAATCGCCAAGTACAAAAAGCAATAAGTTCTAAAACAGTCTATGGTGTCACCACCAAACATCAACAACTCATTTCATCCATGCCATATGCACATCATATAAAGCAAAAACATTCACATTCATCCTAACATGTGTATCCATCAATATAAATTAACATGCATACATCAAACATCCATTAATCACATAAGAATACAATAAATCATGACACATGTATAAACAAAAGAATGTCATGTATATATATATATATATATCAAAATGCCCTTAGGCTAAAATAAACCGGTCCTCTGACCCTGCAAAAAAAGCAAAAGTTCAAAAACCCCCAATCCTAGGCCATTAGCCACCATGATCACGTAGGATCAGTGCAACTGGAACTACCCCTAGTGGTGTGGGTCTTATGGGACCTCTCAGGGTGGCTGCTACCAGGCCCCGCATCACACCCTCTAACACTCCCCTCACCTAGCTGCCTACATCGAGAGGATGCTGAATGCTCAGTATCACTCCCTCTCAAGTGACGTGACGATCCACCCCCACTCATCACAGGTAACTGTCCATTGATGCAAAGAATCTCTACCTCCAGATCCACCTGGCATTGGTTCCACTCCATATCCCATAGGTGGTATGCAACCAATGCATCATCCTGCTATGCCAACTGACTAGGCGATACCTCTCGTCTTGGTGCTCTTGATCTTGTCTTCATAGTAGCTCCTCCAATCATGTTATCTTTGCACAATACCTAGCCTCCACATCCCTTGGAACTACCTATGGTATAGGCATCTTCGGGATAGCATGCTGCTCCAGATCCCACTGCTCTGGGATGTTCTATGTGTCTGGTTGCTCTAGAACCCCTAGATCATCCCCTGCAAACTCATCCACCTCCACCATATCTGCATCTTCCAGAAGATCCCCCCAACCCTCCCCTGATGCCTCTACACCCTCATCGCCTACTGCTGCTGCATCTACACCTCCTAGAGGCCCCTCTCCCCACCATCGCCACAACATCCACCATTGCTCATACTCAGATGTAACCTCGATGTCATCCACATCTGGGATGTCAATCGTGGTATCCACCTCCTCCCCTAGTAGCTCAATGATCGACCAAGCCAGGGTCCTCTCATCGCCCCATCGTCGATAGATCAAGGGCTCCCCAGGAAATCCCTGGTGCACCCCAAACTGTCATGTCACTTGAACGTATGAGAAGTACTCCTGCTTAGTCTCATGCTACCAGATCAGCCAACTCCCCCTGTGTACCCATTGGAGCCACTCTCCAGCCTCAATCCAGATGGGACAGTCTCGATATGGCCGCCAGACCAATTCCCATGAGCAAGCCATGAGAAGGCCTCGGTGTAGTGACCAACGTCACCTACCCATCGTCGACTGTGCCCTTGCTCCTCTAACCTATTCCACAGTTTTGCATACCCGATCTCCTTGTCAACCATCTCTTCCTGAGTCATCCATGGCAACCCCCGTGGCTAATCCACAGCTATGTGCTACCAAGCCCAGCACTACAACAAGTAGATGCAACCAATACCCTTTCGCCTCTGATAGTGGACCTCGTACAACTCATCATAGAGTTGTGCCAGCAGTGTTTGACCCCATCTCATAATCAGGGGCTCTACAGTCGGACACTCCACCAACCTAAAGACCACCTCCAATAGGTTCCATGGGAACCTAGTGCCTGAAGAGTCAAGTAACAACATGTTGGAGATGAGGCTCATCAGTAATGCATACCTCACCCCCAACATGCCCCTCTCTAACCACCACTATACCAGAATGCTACCAATCTATTAGTCACCCTCTGCACTTTCCATCGGGCTGTCCACACCCATCTCCTTCCCATGTCTGAAGCATCGTGTCAGCACTGCTGTCCCCATCTATTGGAATCCACAGAATCTGATAGACGTCCTCCAGAGTCATCGTCATCTTCCCTGTTAGGAGATGGAAGGTATTGGTGTGGGGATCCCATAGGTTGATCAGTGTGGTCAGGTATGCCAGATCCCCCATCAGAGGCTCTAGTCACATCACATGCTTGATCCCAAGGGTGTCAAGCCACTCCCATTCAACCACAGTCAATGGCTCCCGGGCATCAGATAACACCATCGACTGACAATACCGACTCTTCACCACCTGAAAAACAAAAACAACAAAACATTAAAAACATGATAACAAAAAAATATATATAACAAAACTATACAAAAAATGAAGTTAAAAAAATTGTACAACCACATCTAACAAATGTACAGCTAATAACAGATCCAAACAAATCACATTTGTTAGTTATCTAGGGTTTTCAACATTGTTTCAAACTAAAAAATAAATAACACAAAAAAAAAACCAATTAAAAAAAAAAAACAGTTTGTCAGTACCTAAGGCTTTTAACTTTTGGTTCAAACTGACACACAAATAAAAAAATTCAAAAATCAAATAAATCAGTTTGTCAGTACTTAAAGTTTTTACTTTAACTTTAAAATTGACAAATAAAACAAAAAAATTCAAAAAATCAATTTGTCAGTAACTAGGGTTTTTTAATTTTACGTTTAAAACTGACAGATAAAAAACAAAAAAATTCAAAAAATCAAATTTTTAGTACCTAGGGGTTTTTAAATTTACATTTAAACTGATAAATAAAAAGAAAACAAAATCAAAATGACAGTTTTTATTTAACCTAGGGTTTCTAACTAGGTTAAAAAATACAAAAATTTAAAATAAAAACAATTTTTCTAAAGCTAGGGTTTTGCTCTCCGTTTAACCTAGAGTTTTAGTTTAAAAAACAAAAAAACAAAACACAAATCGCATTTAAATCTAGGGTTTTTTTAACCTTAACAAAAATACAAAATTTAAACTAAAACAATTTTTCTAAGCTAGGGTTTTGCTCTCAGTTTAACCTAGGGTTTTAGTTTAAAAACAAAAAAACAAAACACAAATCGCATTTAAATCTAGGGTTTTTTTAACCTTAACAAAAATACAAAATGTAAACTAAAACAATTTTGCTAAGCTAGGGTTTTTCTCTCAGTTTAACCTAGGGTTTTAGTTTAAAAACAAAAAAAAAGAAACAACGCAATTCAATCTAGGGTTTTTAACCTAAAAAAAAATGAACAAACAAAATAAATAAAAAAAAACATATCTTTTTAGCCTAGGGTTTTACCTTAGTTTCAATGGAAAAACAAATTACAAAAATAAATTATGGTTTTAAAACTATAAAATAAAACAAAAGCAAATAACGAGGAGGTGCACTCACCGGTCTCGTTTTGGCTTCGCCACATGATCTGGTTCATGAAATCATGGTTTCGGGAAAACTTCAGCAGCGCTCCGCTTCGTAGACTCGACCTCCTCCTCCTTAGAGCTCCAAATCGCTAGAAAAATCGAATGCAAATGAGCCCAAACCCTAGTTTTGGCCCTTAAATAGGCTTTTAGGACTGTAATCATTCCACCATGGGATGAGCGCTCTAGTTAGAGCTCGTACCACCCTGGGATGATTACTAATTGGTATTCGTCCCACCCAGGGATGATTACAGAGCAAGAAAATAAAAAAAAGCAAAAACAGCAAAAAAATGCACCAAAAAATGCAATAAATCTGTCAAACAAAAGGACCTTTGAACCTGATATTCTTGGCTTGCAAAACCAATGTCGGGGTCACAAATTGTAATTATCCTACTCCATAATAAGGCTACCATAGTCGGACCGCCCCACAGGAGGACGGATTTTCGACAATTTCATCCCCAAACGAAGTCACAAAAAGGGTCAAAAACCACCAAAAAAGAGCAATAAAAATTGTCGAATGAGAGTGCTTTTGCACTTGACATTCTTGGCATTAACAAACTGACATCGAGGTCACAAAATGTCACTCTCATACTCCCTAAGAAGGCTATCATAGCCGGACCGCTCCATGGGATGACGGATTTTTGACATTTTCCACCCCAAATGGCATCCCAAAAAGGGTTAACACCCACAAAAAAAAAAACAGATATAAATGTTCGAAAATTGCACACACATTCAAAGCAAAACAACTGAAGGCACCCTTACATCAATCACCTTAGGTCAAGCGACTCGTCGCTTTTCTCATGGAGGTCATTCCCTCATCGATTCATCGCTTGAGGGGGTAGTCACACTTAGTCGCCAGTCAACAAATACACACCCAATCAATGAAATGACATGCATTCAAAGAATCATTGACAAATACAATCACGCTCCTGCTTAGGGTAGCAAACAAGCAATAATCACAAGTTGATCAAAAACTTGGAATTCGTGAATCATGAACTCAAGGTTCCCACAGACAAAAGGTTGCGCCCCTTGCCTATTCATGACTGATCAATGTCCAAGATCAAGTAACACCTCACCAAAAAAGGTTAACACTTGAATTGAGTTCCTTAGCTCGTCAGAAGAAAGTACTCAAGAATGCATGCCCTTTCCATACTTAGAGCATCAAAAGTTGGTTAGGTTATTGAGAAACCCTAATCATTAGTTCTTTGGTTATCTATTTTTACTCAACACTGCGCCACGCATAGCGCATCCCAAAAAGGGGCATCTGTAGACACCAAAATAACACCAATCCAATTATGTGGCTACAAACGCTGATCGCATTGACACACAGCCCCTAGGGCAGCCCCCAAAGGTTAAACAGTGGTCCTAACAACTCTTACAGTAGTTTTGGAAGGTCAGATGTCAATTTGGAACCTTTTAGGCACTTTGCTCCATATTTGTTCCACCCAGGGACGATTACAAAATGGTATTCATTCCACCCAAGGACGATTAGCAGCATTCGCTCTTGGGTGGAGCGAATAGCAGTTTTGATGGGCAAAAGGTCAAACCTTGACAAATGGTAGCTCAGATCCACCACTTAACTCCTCCTTCATTGCATGGGAGCACGAGTGAGGGGTTTTGAGCTCAAAGAGGCAGTTACAGAGGCAGTCATGGAGCCCTTAATCAGGGAGGAATCTTCTTCTCCCTGGCAAGGCATGATGGCCAAGTGGTGCCTCTGCATGCTCAATCACAGAGACCTTCAGGTCTATAAATTGGTGAGTCTTCTCACCCCAAAAAAATAATAGGTCAGGAGCATTTGGAGCAACGAAGTGCTATCGATTTACGTCCTCACCCTTTTTGCTTGTGCCTTTCACATCCTTAATCTCTCTTTTGGAAGGGAGGTTTTTGGGTGATTATTGGAAGCACAAATCCGAACCCAAAACCTAATATTTGGCCATAGTATCCCACCCAAATTTTCTGACAATACCCCACAATAGGTTTTGGACCCATCCCAAGTGGATTGATTCCGAAACTAGGCCCCAAATGGCGGGCATCCTACCCCCGGGTGCCCCCTGCACTACTGCAATCCTAATCATCCCACCCCAGAGCGATTAGAAATATATAGCAGATTTCATTTCTATTCTTTTTGCATTTGATTCTAGGTTATTTAGATATGTTGTCATTTAAATTTCATGTTGTTCTGAGCAGTTTTGATCATGTTTTTGTTATTTTTTGCTTTCCCTAACATGCAAGTAGCATTATCATATTTTGGGTGATAGAGGTCGAATTGGTAAAATCTGACCTTTTGGGTCTTTCCAAAATACCCCGTTTTACCTAACACCCAACTTTATAGGTGATTTGGAGCCTCCCGGATGGGACATTTAGGACAGTGCTTTCTGATGTTTTGTTGTAGGTCTAATCATCCCACCCCGGAGCGATTAGAAATCCGTGGTGAATTTTTTGACTGTTCCTTTTGCAGTGCCTTCCTGGTAATGTTCTCATGCCTCTGTAAAATTTTCAGCTCATTTTGATATGTTTTAGTTATTGTTTTATTTATTTTATGCATGCACTAATCGTAGGCTTTGGGGATCGCATGTTTCATTTCATCCGTAGGTTCTACTAACCTTTTCTATTTCTCTGAACGTAGGATCTCAACACTGGAGGAGCATCAAGGAATCAAAGACTCATCCATACAAGCAGCGACAACATTTTGGCCTGCCCATTTTACATGTGGGCAAGCAGAAGAAAGCGGACCATCTATGGTGTGATAAAGTTGTATTTAACGCTCCTAGCCCCTGAAGAGGGAGGAGGCATATTGTAACTGGGTTCTAAAGCAAATTAATAAAAGGGGTTGTACTCCACATTTGTTTTATATCCTGTTTTAATTCGTTTGTATTTTCCTCCTTTCATGCATTTCAGTTTCTAGGACTTAGCCCTGCTTATTGCTTTGGCATACATCACACTTGGGGTTTTCGTTTTGTTTCTGTATCCTCGTGCTTTCAGGTTTGGCAATAAGTATCTAGTTTTCATCCATATAAGACTCTTCAAATTTTCTTATTAGTAAATTACTAAATATTTAAATTGCATGGGTGGTGGTAATTTCAAATTTGATACATTACCAAAAAATGAAATAATAATAACAATAAAGAGTATATTGTTTTTTTGATTTGATGAAAGAAAGTGTTTTGAAATGACCCTCAAACCTTTTTATAAAAAAAGAACCTAAAAGAGCTTAAGACCCAGCCCAAGAGGAACTAACTAAAATATCCAAACCAACTAAAATAACAAACTACATTTACAAACCATCCGACTAAACATTGCTAGACTAGAACATCGAATCCTGTAGGGAAACAAAAAATAGGATCATAATTCATCACAATTAGGACCCAAAGAAAAACCAAATAAAAAAAACTTATGCCTTAGTAAACGAATTCCCTTAGTTCCCAAATTCCTTTTTGGGGGTTCTCAATTCAGCATGCTATAATTGTATCATGCCTTGGATCCCCTCAATAAACGAGATAGCCACATGAAGAAACCTTATTAGGGCCTAGTGCTTCTCTTCCAACTTGTTGAGGAAGAGCATGATATTGGAAGACTCAAGCCTCGGCATGGGAGCATCCTATTTTTTTTTCAAGTGATAAACATCTTACAGGGCCGCTTTGGTCTGAGAGACCATGACCAGGAGATTCTACACCATTAAAGTCACCGGGAAGTCGCATCCGGACCAACATTATCAATTGGATTTTGGGTACCCAATTCAAATTTTTGGTAGGGTGGAGATTTGAACTTGGGACCTCCCTTGGAGGATTTCTCTCTCCTCTCCAACTCACCTACAACACCTGGGTGGGAGCATCCTCTCTAACTTCAATAAACTTCTTTGAAATATTTCCCTTATTCTTTGTTGGAGACTAATCCTTAGACTCTGTCATCTCCACATTGACAAGGGAAGTTTCAACATAAATAAATTTTATGGATAGGCATTTGGATTGTCTATCCCACCCACTTTTTATTCCTCTAGGAAAAACGAAAATGCCACCCAAGCTCTTGATATTTTCTTTTGTAGAGATAATGGGGCTATTAAGGTATTCTAAATCATTCTATGAGGATGGTTTAAAAAAATAGAGTCAAAATATTTTGTATACAAAAGTTATGGCCTCTAGAAATTTTACCTCTAAAATATCCCTAGAGTGACATTCTTAAAAAAATCAATTTAAAAGACATGCTTCTAATTTTTATACAAGAAATAAATTCCTTCTTTTGTTCCTTACATAAAAAGGTAGAACACCCTAATTCCATGCCCATTTATCCTGATTATCTCCATCACTACTTGGGTCCATTGGCATGACCTCTCCTTGAAGAAGAGCATCATGATCCATAATAGTAAAGAGCTCCAACCACTTAAATGAGCATCCTCTGTATAGAGGGGAAAAAAACACCCTATCACATACAATCACCAAAGGACTGGATCCGTAAGAGAGGAGAGAAGCCTTATGGGGTGAACCGCAGGGGTTGTTTTGTTCTCTAAACTCAGTTCTAGGGGATGGGTTCACTAGGAACAACTTTAAGGACTCGCTCCAAGTCCACAAGATTTTCAAGAATTCCCTCAATTCCTAAATTCCTTTTTGGTGGTTCTCAACTCTCCATGCTATAATTGTATCATGCCTTGGATCTCCTCAATAAATGAGATAGCCACATGAAGAAACCATATTAGGGCCAAGTGCTTATCTTCCAGCTTGTTGATGAAAAACATGATATTGGAATTCTCAAGCCTCATCATGGGAGTATCCTCTCCAACTTCAATCAACTCCTTTGACATATTTCCATTCTTCTTTGCTGGAGACTAATCCTTAGACTCTAACATCTCCACATTGACAAGGGAGGTTTCAACATGAATAAATTTTATGGATAGGTATTTGGAATATCTATCCCACCCACATTTTATTCCTTTAGGCAAAACCGAAATGCCACCCAATTTCATGATCTTCTCTTTGGTAGGGATAATGGGGTTCTTAAGGTCTTCTAAATCATTCTATGAGGATTTTTTGGATGAGATCGGGGGTGGATAAAAAATAGGAGGAATTTTTTTATTTTCAATTTGTGATAGGGCCTCATCCACTGCCACCCCTTTGGCCTTAGCCACATACTTGAAAATAAACAAGGTTTGGCCCTGGTGAAAAGGGTTCAACCCTTTTCCTCCCCTCATGTCTATCATTTTATTAGCTAGGGAATGAAATAGGAAAGACAAAACATTCACAAATTGTTTACATTTCAACTAATTTTGAAATATGATATGGAAGTTGTGTAACACCTCCCTATTGGAATCCAGTGTGAAATAATCCTTGATCACTCATATGACTTGATTCTATGATGCAGAAGCATCCAAGTGGCGGCCGAACAACCTTGCATCTACAAGAAAATTTCTCAGTATTTGCCTTGGTGTCGCGAAATCGTGATAGAAAAAGTGTCGCGATATCGTGACATGTCACAGAATTGTGACTCAGGAAGGAGAGAGAAGGTGCAAGGCAAAAATTGTCATGATTTTGTGACATGTCACGAAATCGTGACCAACACTGAGAGAGAGGAGATGTCGGAGAAAATGTCACGATTTGCAACATGTTGCGAAATCGTGACCAGCAGCAAGAGGAAGAAGATGCCAAGGAGATTGTCGTGATTTTGTGACATGTCACGAAATCGTGATCGAAGCAAAAAAGCGGAGGCATCCGAAGGAAGATGTCACGATATCGCGACATGTCACGATATCGCAACCAAAAGGGAGAAGGAGCACAGGGAAGCCAAAATGTCACGATATCACGACAGGAAGAAGGAGGAGACATCATGAAATCATGATAGGCAGTATTTTTAGAGATCGTTATAGAATGACACGTGGCAGCACAGAACAACACATGGCACGTGCAGTGAAAATAGGCACAGACGAAGATTCCAACAGGTATATCGGCCATGCATGCACTATATCAGATATTTCACTGAATAGGTCGGCCACACCTGCACTGAAAATGAAGTAGCAGTCATAGAGGAATGTTCTGGCAAGCATGTCGGCCACTAATTCAGGTGGTAGTTATAGGTCATGGACAAGTTGAAAACGTAGAGGGTCGGGTCCTCTATAAAAACCTAGTATTGTAATAGGATCGAGGTTGGAAAAACCATAGAAGCAAACACGCAAAGTTGAGTTACAGAGTCGAGGGCAAAGAAGCCAGCTTAGAGAGTGCATTTTCCTTCTAGGGATGTAGAATTAGGGATTGCATAGATAGAAAACCAAGCCGAGCGCTGGTTATTGTAAAGCCTACGGGCTGTTATCGTAATTATTTTCTAGTTTGTTAATGAGAAATTGGATTTCTGGGATTACAATTTTTTGATCTGCGTCAAGTGGTATCAAAGCCAAAATTTCTTGAGTGTGTAACAGATCGCCAAACGTGAGGCAATTACACCAGGATATGTGGAAGGGTAGTGAGAAGAAAGTGCAAAAGAATGTTGCTGCAAAGAAACCGTGGTGGTGGGAGAGATATGAGATCTGAAGATTCACAGTTATGGATGTTCAGATCTTTGTAGAGGCAAGTGAAAGCCCTACAAGAGGAGCTACTCAGAATGGATTTGCAGAAGCAAGAGGAGCTATGCAAAAAGCATGAAGATAAATGGAAAAGTAGAGGCCAAGAAACGGAGTTGAAGCGGATTGCAAAGGCAGGTGCGCATTTGGAGATGTTGTAAGAGGTGGCAACCGAACAACACAGAAGTGAAGATCACTTCTCCATCAACCCTAGGTGTCTGATGCAGGAGCATCCAATGGTGATCGAACAATCTTGCATCTTCATCAAAATTTCTAAGTATTTGCCTTGGTGTCACGAAATTGTGACAGAAAAAGTGACACAATATCGTGACATATCACAGAATCTTAACTCAAGAAAGAGAGAGAAGGTGCAGGGCAAAAATTGTCATGATTTCGTGACATGTCACGAAATCGTGACCAGCATCGAGAGAGAGGAGATGTCGTAGAAAATGTCATGATTTCACGATATGTCACGAAATTGCTACTAGCAGCAAGAGGAAGAAGATGCCAAGGAGATTGTCGCGATTTCACGACATGTCATGAAATCGTGATCGGAGCAGAAAAGTGGAGGCGTCCGAAGAAAAATTTTGCGATATCACGACATGTCATGATATCGTGACCAAAAGGGAGAAGGAGCACAAGGAAGCCAAAATATTGCGATATCACGATAGGAAGAAAAGAAGACGAGGAAGGAGGAGACGTCACGAAATCGTGACAGGCGGTATTTTGAGAGACCGTTACAGAATGAAACGTGGCAGCACAAAACAACACATGGAACGTGCAGTGAAAATAGGTGCAGACAAAGATTCCAATAGGCATGTCGACCATGCACGCACTATATCAGAGATTCTGCTGAATAGGTCGGCCACGCGCACACTAGAAATGAAGTAGTAGTCACAGAGGAATGTTTTGGCAAGCATGTCGACAACTGAGTCAGGTGGCAATTGTAGGTCATGGGCAATTTGAAAATGCAGAGGGTTGGGGCCTCTATAAAAACCCAGTATTTTAATAGGATCGGGGTTGGAAAAACTGCAAAAGCAGACTCACGAAGTCGAGTTACAAAGTCGAGGGTAAAGAAGCCGGCTCATAGAGTGTGTCTTCCTTTCAGGGATGCAGAATTAGGGAATTGCATAGAGTAGAAAACCAAGCCGAGCGCTGGTTATTGTAAAGCCTACGAGCTGTTATCATAATTATTTTCCAATTTGTTAATGAGAAATTAGATTTTTGGGATTACAATTTTTCGATCTGCATCATTCTAGGAAGTTTTGAGGGCTTTGGAATTATATCTATTCTACAATTTTTGTAAGTACTCATCTTCATCAATAAAGAAGCTCAATTCCCTAATTAGGGAGTGCTTCTTCCTATTGTGGTAAGAACTTCTTCATAAATATATACTAGTATATGACTCTTCACTTTCTTACCCTAAGGACACATGTGCATTCTAAATGATAGACACTTTTGCACATGCACAACTAACTAAGGACATTTGAATTCCTATTCTAAAGAATCATTGCACAATCTAACACTTGTGCATTTATTGCTTCTTCCTCGTGTAACTACTCAAACCTTACTCTAAAGTAAACTCCTACTCTAGTTATGTACCCAATATGGTACATTCACATGTACCAAATAATGTAATATACTCTAACAGACACCTTCCAAGATTTTCCTATTAGCCATGAAATCACTTTACAGCTTGTCAATAAGATGAGGTATGATAGGTTTCAATATGTTAGTCATCGTCTTTGTAATAATCTTGTAAATAGTATTGCAGAGGCTGATTGGGGAAAATTCACAAAACTTATTGGCTCGTGCTAATGTTGGGATAAGCACCAAAAAGGTGGAATTCACCCCAAAGGGGATAATATTGGAATATTGAATGGATATCATTGTTTAACATACCTCATTCTTAATAATATGCAAAAAAAATTTAAATAATAAAGTGGAAAATCCATCCAGACCAAGGGCTTTCAATGCCTCCATGCCAAACATAGTATATTTTATCTCTTCATCTCTAAAGGAAGCTTCAAGGCTCCGATTCATTTCATCCAAAAATTAGATTTATAATAGAGCATAATAGAATATTTTATGCCTCTTTGTCCATGACATCTCTTGAACCTAGCAAGAATTCAAAGTAAGCAATTGCCTCAACTCTAATTTCTCTAATATCCACTACTCTGGATCCATCAAATTTGGAAATTTCTCAGATTCTATTTGAAATCTTTTACCTCAAAGTAGTAGTATGGAAGAATTTTGCATTTCAATTTCCTTCCTTAAGCCACAATGCCCTTAATTTTTGCGTCCATAGAACTTTCTCATTAGATAGGGTGTTATGCAAATTAGACAACTCCTTCTCCTTTCACTTGGTATCCATAAATAAGCCCTATGCTTCCATAACTAATTCCAAATATTTTAGTTGACCTTTGAGAGTTTCCTTCTTTTTTAAAATATCCCCAAAATTTCCTTATTCTAAACTTTTAACCTAATCTTGATAAGCTTAAGCTTATTGGCTATTTTTAAAATGCCTTTTCCCAAAACCAAAATTGACCACCATTCCTTAATCCTTGCTTCCAACTCAGAGTGGCCACACCACATGACCTCAAATCAAAAAAATTTGGAAAAGAACTTCGAGTTCAAAGGAGATTATAGCTAGAGAGGATTATGGTCTGACTGATATTTAGGAAGGAAAACTAGGGATGCATCTCCAAGAAATGTTAATCCTTTTTCTAAAAACTAGCACCTGATCTATCTTGATAAGTATAAGTTGATCCTCCACACACCTGTTACTCCAAGTAAATCAAGTACCTATCAAATCCCAAGTCAATTAGTTCACGCTAGCTAACAAAATATGTAAAGTCCTTCATAATTTTAGAACATGGATAGTTACCACCTTTCTTTTTTGATGGGTATATTGGGGAGATAAAATCTCTAGCTAGCACCTAAGCTTCCTTCTTGAAAATTTCCCTCATTTTCAATAAATACTTTCAAAAAGAACATCTACTAGGGCCCATGTTCAGGGCATAGTGAGTAGATTAATATAATGGTGAAAGTGGTAATTTTGATAGGATCCAAGTGCATTATTATTTTTATATAGTACTTGGCATCCCTCAAAGGGATTTGATATTAGGGCTTCCTACTTCTCATGAACAAATGAGTTCTTATCCTGCTACATAGAGTTTCATGTTTTCCACATTAGAGGATAGATGACACTTGTCAATGGAAAACCTGACATTGAAAATATCTTTAAAAATATATTAATGTTACCTCACACATAGTTATATCAAATTTGATTCATGGACATAGCAATGTAAATAGTAAATAAATGACAAGAAAATATGAAATCTTAGTGGGACCCATTTTCAATTCTAAAATTATTATAAATGTTATTGGTCTTCATATTTGAAAAAATAATAAAAAAATCTATTTCCCATGGTTTTTCCCTTTAATTTTTCTCGTGTGAAATGACTATGTACTATGTAGATGTGTGTGTTTTCCTTTAAATGTATGGTTTTACTTTTGAATATACCATTTTCATGTCAATGGTATATTACATTGTAATCATTCCCCCTATATAAAGGATATGTGAGAATATTCTTGTGTTCTTAAGGTATTAGGAATAAATGTTATTCTTTCTAAAAGTTTAGAAACATGTATGTTTTTGCAATATTATGGAATGATAACTCACATGATGAAAAATGTTATTCTATGTCCAAATTTTAAATCGAATTTGATAAATGGACATGTTTATGATTGTAATGTGTTATTAAAAGAATATAATGTTAAAAAATTATATAAATTTATTATAATCTAATGACTCTTAGTACATGAAATGGTTGATGTACATGTTTCTCTTTGATATTTATATATATTGCATGTTGTTTTATATAAGGATGATGAATATTCTTGTACTAGAAATAAAATTCAACTAATTTGTATTATATCTCATTCTATGAGTGTATAAATTTTATAATAAATCATAAAAATATAGAAATAAAATACCAATGTTGCTTTACAAGATTAATAATATGGCATGTACCTCATTATATTACATATGCATGTTATTATTTAGAATATATCCTTGGACATCATTCATGTATATGATAACTTTAAACAATTAATATTAGCTAACTACTTTGATATATATGTGGATAGACAATATGTATTGAAGCACTTTTAGCTAATGATATAAAATTCTGAGTGAGATCCTATTTTAGTAATTAAATTATAACATAAAATTTAATAAAAAATATTGATGATGTTTAAAAATTGTTTAACATGACAAATTGTAGGTTCTTTAAATATATTTATAAAAAAAAAAAAAAAATACAATGTATTCATAGGATTTTAGGATAGAATAGAAATGATCCATTGGTATTATATAACATGTTTATATTGTAGAAATGGAATGATGCATAGAACGTTTAGAATTAACCCCTTTGATAAATAAACAAAACCATATGCTATCATTTTTCAAAAAATGACACTTCTAGCTCATTGTGTAGCTCATCATAAGTGTTTAACTCCAACAGATACTTCTCACAATATTCCTAGAGCTTGTGTAGCTCATCATAAATGTTTAACTCCAACAAATACTTCTCACAACACTCCTAGAGCTATTATATGTTGAAAAGGTTACAACCAAGTATATTCATGGGTTTAAAATTCACCAAAAAGAAATAATGGATTAAAATAATTACTTACAATCATGCTAATTAATGTTTCATATGTTTTGCAAATTTATATTGATAAATGGTTGTATGGGGAAGTTTTCATAAGGCATGTGAAGCTTATGGCAACAATTTTAACTTTATGGAAAAATGAAAACAAATGTTCTTCTTGATATGACAAGAAATAAATTTATTTTACTTAGTTTTTTTTGCTTTCTTATATTGGGTGAACTTAATAATTTTAACAAAGATATTTTGAGAAAAAATTGTAGACACTATAAGCCTTCGATTAGCACTTATTGTAACCATAAATACCTTAACTAAATGGCTCTTAAGAGAAGAAACATTTGAAGAAGGTACAACTTACCTCTCAAAGTTTTTAATTGATTCTCAATATAATTATATTGAAATTAAAGAGGAAGATGAAATCATAGATAAACATGATTATTGTACATATATCTTCTAGCTATAATTCCATTGATGCAATGAAATAAAAAATGAAACCCCTTATTCAAGGCACTAAAGAGAGTTGTTGGTAGCTTATAAAATGCTATATTGAATCGCTCTTAAGTCAAAGCTCTTCAACCCTTGTTATCATCCAAAAGAACATCAAATTTCAAAAAGAAATTCAAAGCACTAGCTTGATAAACTTCTCCAACATTACTATTTCAAATGATTGTGTACCATTATTTGATGTTAATGCTTGTAAAACAGAGCTACAATATGTTTTTAATTCATTAAATTTGGTTTATGAAAAATATTTAAAATAATAAAATAAAATAGTTTTTAACATCCATAGGTCATATGGGACAATGTTATTTATCCAATATATATCTACCCCTATCACATTCGAACCTTAAAATTCCTATTTAAAATTTGGAAGTCTTTTTTTTTTTTTCGAGGAGAACGTTTACAAATTACATCAACTACCACCCTCAAGAGGTTTTGAACACAAGACCACTTAAGAAACAACCACCATCTTAACCACTAAGACAACTGCCTGTTTGCTGAAAGTCTTCTTAATTTGATCCATTCAAATTATACATTGAACAAATTTTATAAGACGACGACACTATCATCGTGTCCATGTTCTCTCTCCTGTTTCATTAATCTTGCTGTCCATTTCTATTTTGGTTTTTTCTGGCACGCGGATTTGACGATGAAGGAGAGAGTCGTCGACCGGGACGTCCAATTGCACTTCCTGTCTATTTTTTCCTGTTTTTTTTCTACCTCGCGGATTTGACGATGTCGGAGAGAGTCATCGACACGGACGTTCACTTGCACTTCCTGTCTATTTTTTCCTGTCTTTTTTTACGTCGCGGATTGACGATGTGCGAGAAAGTTATGAACCGCTGACGTCCACTTCCCACTTGCCGTCCATTTTTTGTGTTTTCTGATACGCGGTTTGACAATGTCGATAAAGTCATGGACGCAGACGTCCACTTGCACTTGCGGTCAAGTTATGAACGGATTTGACACAATTTCTTTATCACGAGATTTTAATTGCCTATTGTTAGTTTATTTAAATTCGCAAATCTAGCTAAGGATTTATTTCAATCAAAATGTCTACAAAGCATCCATTAGTAGTGCGCTCGTTAAAATTATACTCCAATCACATAAAATTGTGATGAAAAAAATTATACTCCAATCACATAAAATTGTGATGAAAAGAAACAAAGCGAAAAAAATTCTCAATCCATCTATAATAGATGGAAATAAATTAAGCTCTAATTATAATAGATGAAAATAAATTGATAAATATATTTTTCCGTTCGTAGATTTCACATTTTTTTACAATCCAATATGAAGAAAATATATATCCAAAAAGAAACCTTAAAATAAACCTTAAATCTTAAAACCAATAAAATAAGAAATTACAATTTTTTTTCTTTTTTTAAAGTAATTTTATCTTTTAGTGCCAACCAAAAAAAGCTAAACACACTCCATCATATCATTTATATTAAGCCTTCTAGAAAACATCTAGTCATGCCTAAATAAGAAGCTATTTCAAATATTTTTCTTCCAAATTAAAAAAAAAATACTAAATTCTATTTTGGGGCACTATATGAAGTAATTAGAGCTCGATAACACACTAAAAAATCTTCAATACTTCTAGAGAATCCTTGCCACAATATTATCCACTTCGTTATCTAGCTCCTTATAAAATTTCAAGTTGATCCAATAGTCGGATCAAAAGTTATGTCCTTCAAAAGATAGGATCCTACATCATTTTCCTATGGTTGAAAAGAACTTTGCTCTTGCGACTTCCGTTGATCAAGCTCATGCAACTATACTCAAATAATTATGTTATTTTTCTTGCATCTATGGTCCTTATGTACTTTGCATTACTATCTTACAACACCTTTCTGACTCCTTCATATAATTTGCATATTATCCCACCAAATCAATACATACCCTTTCAACTTCGTGCATGCAAGCTTAATTTTACTTTCATATTAAAGGCTTTTACACTAAAAGAACTTCTCCATGGTATTCAACTAGCTTATCAACTCCTCTGATTTCAACCTTCCTACATACTCAAGGACATCAATCTTGATCTTATATTTATTTTCTTCCACAACCCTAATTAGCCTATCCCCAAACTCTGACTTTCCCTTTGGTTCTTCCTCAACATAAACCTTTATCTGGTTATCTCCTTCCATAGTTTCATTATCAGAATATAGATCTGCAAATTTTATGGGATGTATTTCCCTCATACGGGCCATCATTCCAATCAACTATGCAACTTGTGCCTATAGCTCCTGGATATTCTTGTTGAGTTGAGAATAATCTCCTCTTCATCTCCTCACGCTAGTCTGATCTATGTTATTCCAAATAGAAAATATTAGAAGAGCAAAATAATTTTAATCGAAAATATTACCTTCTCTCCTCCAACAAGATCCAACTTGCTTTGCGATAAGATTACCTTCTCTAATCTAGTAAGATCCAGCTTGCTTTGATACCAAATGGTATAAATCTAGCCACACGAGGTCACAAAAAGAACCTTCAATCACATAAAACTATGACGAAAATAAACAAAGCAAGAAAAAAATCCCAATAATATAAAAGTTACAATAGATGGAATAAAATGGATAATCACTTCTTTTTTCTCATTCTTGGATTTCACACCTTTTTACTATTTTAATTATTTATATATTTTTTCTTTTTTTGATAATTTCATCTTTTAGTGCCAACTAAAAAAAGCTCATATAGCCCCCTAAATTAACACACTCCATTGTATAATCTATATTAAGCCTCATAGAAAATTTAAACACCTACCCATGCCTAAATAAGAAGTTATTCCAAATATGTTTTCTTTTAGATTTAAAAAAAACACTAAATCCCATTTTTGTGTACTAGATGAAGGAATTAGGGTCCTCTTACTTTATAAATGATTAACATGATGATATAAATATAAAAACATATTCTATGATTGATATTATCGAGGCGTATTCTATGATTAGTATCATCATGTCCAGTCTCAACATCAAACATCGTGTTCAGTCTCGGCATCAATATTTTCATCATTTGGATACATAGGACTTTCATAAACAAACTAGTTAGCTTTATATTAGTGGACGTACTCCATTTTTTTGAGGATTAGCTATGTGATCAAACTTTTTTTTCTCTTTCTCCACTCATGGAGACATTGCATCTCTTAACCCTACTAAACATCTCATAAAAATAATGCGTGTTTATGCAACCTTGATTGAGCTGCATTTTCTTATACAAGCCATCAATGGTTTGAATTCAGATTATGTATGTTGGAAGGTAAAATGTTACATTCATTTGTTTGGTTCAAAATGCAAGGGTTATGGTATTCTTTATTCTTACTAACATCGTGATATAGCTGACTCTTAATTTCTAACAATTGTGAATAAACGAAATTTAATATAAGAAGCACAATCTATGGCTTATTGAATTGGATGGTCAAGTGAATAAGCATAAGATATACCTTATTTATAATTAATTATTTAAATAGGAGGGAGTTGACTATTCAAAGAAATTTTCTATAGTTGCTAGGATGGATTCTAATAGGATTATTCTTTCTATAGAAGATCCATTTCAATGGAAGCTACATCATATAGATTGGAAGAGCACATTTCTATATGGAAAGCTTTAAGAGGATATCTATATGCAACAACCATCTAGTTTTGAGCTTGAAGGTCCCACTCCCTTGTATTTTTAGTTGACTAAATTCTTGTATAGACTTAAGTAGGCACCCCACACTTAATATGAGAAGATACACTATTTCTTCATAAGTTATGGGTTTTTATGATGTGAGGTTAAACATCACGTTTACACCAAACATAAATATGGAGAGACTTTGATGATTGTTCTCTATATGGATGTTCTTCTCATATGTAACTCTTCTTCCATTATTTAGGACATCAAGTCATGGATTTGTGCTATCTTTGAGATTATAGACATGGAGATCATACACTTACATTTTAAGGATTTAGATTTGATAAAATGGATTCCAACATCACTATTTCATAAGTATGTAATATACCTTCTTTAGTGCTCAAAGATGGAGGATTATAAGTCCACTCAAAATCCTTTTTGTTAGGCTTGAAGCTTTGAACTAATTATGTCTCCTTTGGAGGGTGCTACTCTATATCAATCTCTTTTTGGAGGCCTACTTTACCTTACTCACACACAACCTCATATAGCCTTTGTTATGGGTTATTTCTCTAGGTACATGTAGGTCCCTTGAGAGAATCACTAGAAAATAGCCAAGAGGATTTTAAATATAAAAAAAATATTTATAAGATTTGTATTTATTATTAAATTGGTTCACCTTTGATTTTGACCAGATTTTTAGATGTTGATTGGTTCAATAATTTGGATGAGCAATGCTCCACCATCAACTTTATGTTTTATTTTAGATCGAATCCTATTTCATGTTGCTCCAAATAATAATCTATCATATATAAATCTTCTACATAAGCTAAATAATATGCTTCCAATGAGGTAGCTAAGCATATTTTGTGGATACCATGATTTTAGAGGAGGTTGGTATTCATTAGACATATCCATTCACTCTTTTAAATGATAGTCAAAGCACCATCCAACTTTTTCACAATCTAATATTTCATTAGCAAACCAAACATATTGATATTTGCATATACTTTTGAGATGGAAATATGTGCATGGGATGCTTGATCTTGTTTTCATGTCATCAATAGAGTAGGTAGTAAATATCTTTACCATGATTATGCCCAAGGTGCCTTTTGTGGACATGTAGGAGCTACTTGGTGTGGGAGATTATCCCTTAAGTGGGATGACAAATAAGGGTCTTTTTATATGACCCCTATTTAGCTTAAGTGATGATATTGGAATATATGGTCTTTAAGCTATACTTGAGGCCACAATTCAATTATGTATTGTATTGTATATATAAGGTCTTTGGGGCCTTGTAAACCTGGAAAGAGGTGATTTTTAATATTTTAATTGTTTCAACCTAAAGGTTAGTTACGTGAACTATAAAAAACTTGTATTTTGGTATAAATACTACATCATAGAAACCATTTCATTGTTAGTTAGGTGTATTCTATTTTGTTATAGTGAGATTATTTGGTATCCAAAGACAACCCCATATATCATGTGCATTATTTTTATTTATTTTTAGCAATACTAGGAAATGTGTTGATTTCATTCATTATTGGCAACTACTATGAAATATAACATTTGATAGATTTCAAACCAGACCATCCTTTCATGTTAAAATAGAAAAATAAAACTCTTGAAGTATATTTTGAAGCTCATCTATTATTTGTTTGAGTTTTTCTCCTTTAGATAGATTATTAATAGATATTAATAATCTAGAGTTATTGCTCACATAAATATAATATTTGACCTTTGGACCTTTACAAGCTATACATGTTTGATTTAATTGCTTATATTTTAAATTAGAGATAAGAAGATAAGGCTTTAACAAAAATTAGAGAAAATTTTTATATAATCCCTTTCATGGATTAACCATCTAAAAAATTTCTTAGTGAATTGCTATCTAATATGAGTTTCCATGTTGTTGATCCTATGGGTATGGATTATTTCTTGAATAATTTTATTGCATCAACGGAACCTATATATTTTTTAAGTAACATATTTTTCCAACTCTTTCCTTGATATTTGAATAATTTCAAAACCAAGTTGTATTCCTAATCCCAAAATCATAAGTCTATATTTTCCCTACCATCTAAGAGTATTTCTCTCACATCATTGTTGATGAAAGACTCTTTGAATTTTATCAATTTTTGATGTTGTAGTTGTTGATAATATTTAAAGTGACATAATATAAATAGGGTTGGATTGCAATGTAGTCTTGAGAGTTCATTTAATATGGCAATAAGGTGAGATTATTATTACCATTAAAAGTGCATTGGCACTATACTAGTTGATATCTAACTAGTTACTCTCAAAAGAGTTAGTTTGTGTTTATTGATTAAAGATCAAAGATATAAAAGCCAACATATTATCAATGTGTCTAGAGATACTATTTTGTGGCCCAAAGAAATACACCATTAAAATTAGCAAATAAAATCTTCAAATCAAGACTTGGAGAGTGTCATATTTAAAGTGCACGTAGGGTTTCATTAAAAGATTAAGTGCAGAATTTTCTACTTCAAAAGGGTGCATATTATTAGCTTGGTTTTACTCTTACTAAATTTTCCAAGAAAAATAAATTACTAAAGGCAAGAAGTTGCCTCATCAAAAGTAAAAAGGAGCATTTCAAAAGGATAAATTTGACCCATCATATTGGTGCAAAATCTATCTAATACAAACACCGTTCTTGTCCATTCAAGAAGGAAAAAAGGTCTTATAATACAACGATCATCATCCAAGCAGGTATAAGGGTAGGTTTAAATCAAGAAAATAAATTCATCAAGGAGCACATATTACTCAAGATTTAAGGTGATAAAATACATCTTTGCTCCACGTCAAAGCATCCAGAAGAAAGCATTCACCTGCAATATCAAAGCCCACATAAGGCCATTATAAATATACTTATATTAACCTAGAACGAAGCTACAAATAAGCACATAAATCAACACATTGAAAGCATAGAGAATAAGGAAAAAAGGTGTTACATCCGAGGTTTCAAACTTGGAGAAGAACATCCACCAAAAGAAGCACCAAGATCATCTCCATAGAACCAAGGAGAATCACATCTAGCATCATCCAACATCCTCATAAAAATACCTACAAAAGAAAAAGGTTACTTGTTGTCTAAGAAATGAAGTAAACCAAGAAATAAGCATACAAAAGGGCAAGAGGAGTTATAACATTCTTTCTGGAGTGTTATAGTAAAGGTCTACATGCAAAACCCTTGAATACCACTTGGTACAAATATTCTAGTGTGTCATCCCAACTCTTAACGCTCAAGAAGTCTCAAACGCATAATCAAGAGGAGTTACAAGGAATATTTAGGAGGTTACATATGTTATCTTTGCATGAGTGTTAAAAGAATTCCAATTTGTAACTTCCATTCTCCACTTGTTCAAAATGAGGAGGATTCCATTCTGTTTAGAAGCGTCCATCTTAGAGAAAGCATCAAAATGAAGAAAAAGTAAAGTTGAGCATTGAAGACTGAGTTTGTAGCAACATCAGAAGCCGAGCTCATGGTAAAATTACACAATAGCATAGGTATCATATCAAAGTAGGAAGATAGCATTGAATACTCCTAGTATAAGTGGTCAGACGTAAGGCATCCATTTTCCAAGTAGTGTCATCAAAGAAACCAATCATCATCAAAGAGAAGTTAAAGCCTATGCCCATACATTGGAGATAATGGTCAAAAGAGCACAAAAGAGTGTTGGCATCTACGTATAAATAATCAACATTGAATACATACATGTTTAGGGTGTCACAAAGGTAAGACTATATCTTATTCCAATTTGCTTTCATTAATAGGGAGATATAAAGTATAATATAAGGTTGAAATATTAAGAGAAATCAACCATATTTGAAAGTAATATTAAAAAGGAATAGATATATATATATATATATATATATATATATATATATATATATATTTCAAATAGCCTAATATTTACAATCTAAAGCATAGGAGAAATAAGGATTTCTACCTTGATAAATTTATTACCTAACATTGAAAATATCATTATTAAGGAGTTATAAGGAATACTACACCATAATAGGTTGTTGGAATTTAGAAACATTGAATATCAAATTATAAAAGGCTATAAAAGAAGGTTCTATAAGGAAAATCAAGAGTTGGAAACTAATTACTATACTTGTCTCAAACTTACATTAAAGGGATAAAAGAATTCCAACAAATAGAACCTCATCAAAATAGAAAGTGCTTAAGTTCAATAGGTGAAATAAGGTGTAAAATAAGTTGATATTTGCTATTCACAAAACTTTACAAAATTAACTCAAAATTGAACTATTATTTCCAAAAGCACTTTATCTATCATCTCTTAACTAGGGAGTCATAAGAAAGCCTACAGAACGCAATCTAAAAATGTTTTAAAAGATGGTGAAATTGTTTAATAATATCCTTCACCTTGTACGATCTAAGTTGAAACGACTAAAGCTGCAATCAAGGATTTAAGTGAGTGGAATTGTTTCGTAAGATGCACGTACTTGAACGCAAGAGTCAATTGACGATTTAAAGGAACGGTGGAATTTTCTAATGATCAAAAAGTAAAAAGCGGTGTGAAAATTGTATTCCATCAGATATCCTTCTTCCTTCCATGATCTCATCCTTCGAATGTTCAAAACTCCGCCTGCACACATATTCAAAGTAGAGCGTGACACTATTCAATTCAAAGGAGAAAAAGTACAGTATGACTCGACTTTTTACCACAGGGTTTCAAACATTGCAACTATTTTCCGAAATAAAACAAAAAAAAAGTTGCTCCCCTGCTCGACGTGCCTGCAACGGCATGCCCTTCCTTTGCCTATTGCTAGTTTATTTAAACCCGCAAATCAAGGAAAGGCTCTATGATCAAATTTAAAGCCATCCTCAGACTTATTTCAATAAGTTGCAGAAAGAAGCGTGAAAATGGCGACGAAGCGTCCCTTAGTGTTACGATCGTTAAGATTATTGCTTCTGGCACTTACGATGCTTCTACTCCTAAACAATTGTGACTCCATAGGAGTTGATGGACGAGACGTTCTTGAGTTGGGGGATTCCCTCGCGGGAAAGCAAACCATACGTTCAAAGAATGGCACGTTTGAGTTGGGTTTCTTCAATCCCAGCGGAACGACCAAATGGTATATCGGCATCTGGTATGCTCAAATCTCCGAGAAGACGATCGTTTGGGTGGCTAACCGGGACAATCCTCTCACAAACATGTCCGGCATCCTCAATATGTCGAGAGACGGTCATCTCAGACTCTATGACGTACATGGAAGTTTAATTTGGTCTGCCAACAATGGCATCAGAGCGTGGCGGGTATTGATTTTGGACTCTGGTAATCTAGTTATGTTCGGCGGCCACAACAACTCTGAGATTGTTTGGGAGAGTTTCGCAAATCCTGGAGATACGTGGTTGCCTGGGATGAAGATGTGGAAAGGAATGAAATTATCTTCTTGGAAGCGTTCCGCGGATCCAGCTACTGGACCTTTCTCTTTAAGTATGGATCCGTCGCCAGGAAGGACTCAGTATTTGCTGCGCTATAACAACCATTTTTCATATTGGTCCAGCGGGGAGTGGATTGTTGACCATTTCGCCAATTTACCTGAGATGTTAGGTAATCATGGTGACTATTTTGACGAGATCTTTGTAAATATGTCTCCTACACGCATATACTTCACCTATATAGTAAAGCCAGGAAGCCACGGGATGATGATGCTTCCTCGCATAGTTGTAGACAAGAACGGCGAAGCGCGAGCGTACTTATGGATCGATAACAGTAAATGGAGCCTTGTCTGGTCGGAACCCCGAGACCAGTGCAAAGTCTATGACGTTTGCGGGGCTTATGGAGCATGCAACAACAACAATATTCAATTTTGCAGCTGTCTGCAGGGGTTTACGCCCAAACACAGTCGCGCCTGGAATTCACAAGAATGGTGGTCAAGCGGGTGCATTCGGCGCAGCCCATTACGATGCTCTGCTACAAATGGCACTACCGACGGTTTCTTGGAAGTGAGGGACAAGTCCTTGCCCAGTGATCAAGCTGTTTCGATTCCCGAAATACTAACACAAGAACAATGTCACACTCTCTGTCTCAACAACTGCACCTTTGTCACAGCCTTTCTTACAACTAATTCCACTCCTCCTGTTTGCCTATTGTGGTTCGGGGAGCTCTTAAATCTGCTCGATTCATCAGATGGCCAGTCCTTTTTCATTCGATTGGCTGCTTCTGATTTGACACACTCGTCATCGAAGAAAAAAAGTAGAGTCCTCGGTTTCTCCATACTACTTCCGATGGGCGCTGTTTTCCTCACTGTTTTGGGTCTGCTCTTTATTAGACAGAGGAGTCGAAGATTGCTTCAGGAAGCCAGGCAGGATGACATGCCAACATCGCTCAGAATGTTCACTTACAAGGAGCTGAGAATTGCGACAAGAATTTCAAGCATAAGTTGGGGAGCGGAGCATTTGGATCCGTCTTCAAAGGAACACTGCCAGACAGCACGTTTGTAGCCGTTAAGAGACTAGAGACAACAGCACAAGCGGAAAAGCAATTCCGTGCAGAAACGAGTACCATCGGAAACATACATCACGTAAATTTGGTAAGGCTTCGAGGATTTTGCATTGAACGCTCTCGAAGGTTGCTGGTTTACGAGTACATGTCCAATGGTTCGCTGAATTCCTTTTTGTTCTCCAAGTTCGAAGAAAACAAAGCACAAAAAGTATTAGACTGGAAGACCCGATTTCAGATTGCTTTAGGCGCAGCGAGAGGATTAGTTTATCTTCACGAGGAGTGCAGAGATCGCATCATCCACTGTGATGTTAAGCCTGAAAACATTCTCCTGGATGAAGACTTCTCTGCAAAGCTGGCTGATTTTGGGCTTTCAAAGCTTGTAGGTAGGGATTTCAGCAAGGTGTTGACTACTACAAGAGGAAAGAGAGGGTACTTGGCCCCAGAGTGCGTCTACGGTCTGCCAATCACTGCAAAGGCGGACGTATACAGTTATGGTATGACACTGCTAGAAATAATATCAGGCCGCAGAAATCTAGACTTGGCTTTGCAGGAATCGAGCAGGTACTACTTTCCCTCGTGGGCTGCAATGCAAATTCACAAGGGAAACATAAGTGGTGTGGTGGATGAAAAGATCACTGACAACGCCGACATTGAGGAGGTGAGAAGAGCCGCAATGGTAGGCGTGCTATGCATTCAGGAGGATGAAAATGCTCGGCCAAGCATGGTTCAAGTTGTACAGATGTTAGAGGGGACGATGCAGCCTTGGGAACCCAGCGTTAATGTGAACCAGCCAGAGGCGGAGGAAGGGAGCGTTAATGTGGAGCAGCCAGAGGAGGAAGTGAGCGATAGTTTCGTTGAAATTCGAGTGAAGTAATTAATTTGCCCATCAAATTCCTCTAGATGTTTGAGAAATAAATTACATAATCTATGTAATTAGGAGAACAATTTATCACGATCGTCGTTGACGTCTTGTGTAATGTCTTAACGGTATATTTGAGCTTATTCAAGCCTTTTTATTTTATTCGTCTTATATTAATGCCATTTTTAATATTTTGTTTTGAACCATCCTACCAATTTCCGCGTGAAAATATATAGGATTTTAATGGTATATGGTATAAGTATCCATGATCAATGGCCAAAAGCACTTCCAAGGAAGATCAAAATATAATATATTTTGTACAAAAAGGAACTATGGGGGTTCATTGGCAAGATATTGACAATTATTATATAAAATAAAAGGAAAAGAAAAAACTCTTCCAGTCTAAAGAAGAAGCATATAAAATGACTACTTTATATATGGATAAGGATATAGATAGCAATAATATTTTCCTCTTTGATTATCCTAGTCATTACACAAGGTGTATATCAAAAAACCCAAGCTAAAAGAAAAACTAAGATAATAGAAAGGAAAAAACCTAAGCTAAAAAAAGATGATATACCAAATATTAAATAAGATCCTCTTTTATAGTGGCTCTAACTATAATGCATCAATGTGAACACTTCCTCTCCTCAACATACCCACAAAAGGAGATGAGTCAAGGCATGATAATTAAACAAATTGGACCAAATAGATGTGTAGACCTCCTTAATATATATATTCAAGTAAAATTATCACAACTATTATGCCAAAAGTGAGGGTTTGGATCACCTGCAAGACTGTCCAAAGATGCGTGTATTGCTATACAAAGAGAAATGAAGAAAAAGTTATACAAAGAACTGATACTTTACAAAGCTATACTTCATACTATTTATAGATACAAAATAAGGATAATTTCCCCATAAAATTCCTCTAGATGTTTAAGAAATTCCCCATCAAATTCCTCTAGAGGAAGTGAGCGATATTTTCGTTGAAATTCGAGTGAAGTAATTAATTTTCCCATCAAATTCCTCTAGATGTTTAAGAAATAAATTACATAGTCTATGTAGTGATATTCTCACAATGACACTGAGAGGGGGGGGTGAATCAGTGTAGCTATTAAATTTAGATCTACAACTCTTAAAACTAAGACAAAGAGAACTTAAAAGCAGATAAAGCAATTTCAACAATAGAGCATTCCACAACACGCAATATAACGAGGTTCACCAATTTGGCTACTCCTCAAAAATGACTGCTTGGACTCCAATCCAAATCCAGCCTTTGCGAAACACCAATTTTACAAACACTTTACCAGCACCCATTGGAAGGAGCACCAACCCCTTATTTTTTTGCTGCAACAGATAGGAGCACCAACCCCTAATGTCAAGCACCAACTTGGACTGCAAATCTTAAATTATTTCAATGACGTAAACATGCCTTCGCTTTCTACATGACCCTGACTGGTATGCAATTAATCAAACTCCACACACACTTACGAATCTACTTATCTCTCTTTCGGCCCTCTTATAACATTCTTTGCGTAGCACTTTTTCACTGACAACAGCACACTCACTCTCTATTTTAGTAGCACGTAATCCTCCACGCAGACCTCCTTTTATAACCATATTGAATCTTTGTAACTCCAGTTGTAACTCCTTCTTTCATTTCTCATGTGCCACTTGTCAGTTGTAACGCTTTCTAACTGTAACTGCTTTTGTCTATATATAGGGTAGGCTTTTCGTCAAACACGATGCATGTTACGAATTTACACATATAACCCTACCATGACTGTTTGTCTTCTCGATCATGACTGTTCATATTATTTTTTGTGCATGCATGCATATTCGATTCTATATATACGACTGTTCATTTTCTCCTTCTTCGAATGTTCTTAAATTAGCTGCATGATTTTCTTTTGTAACGTCCCCTGTAAATGCTACATAAATTTAGTTAACGGTCACATATCTTATTTCGGCTTCAACCAGCGAAAACATGACATGTTGCGATATTGCGACATTTTTTGCTTCCTTGTCCACTTCTTGGCTTGCATCCGCAAAAACATGACATGTCACAAAATCGTGACACTTTCACTGCCTTGTGCTCTTCTCTGTTTTTTCCCGGCAAAAAGGGAACATGTCACGAAATCGCAACACTTTTGCTTCCTTACACTCTTCTCTGCTTGCACTAGTGAAAACATGACATGTCATGAAATTGCGACATCTTTTGCTTTCGTACACTCTACTTGGCTTGCTCCAGCGAAAACATGACATGTCACGAAATCTTGACACTTTTGCTACCTTGTGCCTTTCTCTGCCTTTCGCCCGTGAAAACACAACATGTCATGAAATCATGACACATTCACCTCCGTACACTCTCTCTCCTCTTCGGGTTGCAAAAACCCGACATGTCGCAAAATCGTGACACTTTTTCTCTACGAGCTCTTTCTATCAAATCTGTCACAAAATCGTGACACTTTTTCTTCCGTACTCTCCTTGCAAATTATCGTGAAATCATGAAACTTTTCTTTGCGAGCTTCTTCTCTCAAACATGTCGTGAAATAGCGACACATTTTCATCCATACTACCTCTCTTGCAGATTGTCGCAAAATCGTGACACTTTTCTTTGCAAGCTCCTTCTCCCCGAACATGTCGCGAAATCATGACAGTTTTCTTTGCTTGCACCTTCTTTTCGAACATGTCATGAAATCGTGATAGTTTTCCTTGCACTTTCTCTCTCTTCAAACATGTCACGAAATCATGACAGTTTTCCTTACGCTTTCTCTTTCATCCAACATGTCGTGAAATCGCGATAGTTTTTCCACTTGGCTTCTTCTCTGCCAACATGTCATGAAATCGCGACAATTTTTCCACTTGGCTTCTTTGTTTTCAACATGTCACGAAATTGCGATAGTTTTTCCACTTGGCTTCTTCTCTTCCAACATGTCATGAAATCGCGACAGCTTTGCCAGCATTTTCTCTCTCCTCCGATATGTCACGAAATCATGACAGTTTTGCCAGCATTTTCTCTCTCCTCTGATATGTCACGAAATCGTGACAGTTTTGCCAGCATTTTCTCTCTCCTCCGATATGTCATGAAATTGCGACAAAAAAAATGTCATCATAACACAACAGTTTTCTTACTTGTATTTTTCTTTGATCCTTTGAATCTGAGCCACTTCTGTCTTCTTGGAAATTCACTGTACATGCTCTGACTGACCTCTGAACTCCTGTCCACTACATCAACTGATCTATCCGTCCGTGTTGACAACAATGACAATACTTTTTCTGCACCTTGCTCAACAATCTCCCCGTTGGAATTGTTGGCAACACATGTGCAATTTCTCGTAATTCCTCTCCCCCTTTGACAATAATACCAAAGGGCTGCTGCAGACTCCCCCTGAGTCTATGCACAACATTCTCAGACACACATTGTTATAGTTAGCAAAAATCATGAATATGAGCAAAACTATAAACATAGGCATAAATGTTCCCCCTAAGAATGTGGTCCCAATTGATAGTTAGTTCTTGGGAAACGTGACCACTCCCAACTTACTCCGAAGGTACTCAAAAAATTCCTTGGGCAATGGTTTTGTGAATATATCTGCTACTTGCTCTGTAGTTGGAACAAAATCCAATTTAACCTCACCTTCTGCAACTTTATCCTTCAAAAAGTGATACCAGATTGCAATATGTTTGGTTCGAGAATGCATAACCGGATTCTTTGAGATGTTAATAGCACTGGTGTTATCACATTTAACATAAATTGGCTCTTTGAAGTGAATACCAAGATCTTTCAAGGTTTGTCTCATCCATAAAATTTGTATACAACACATTGTTACTGCAATGTTTTCTGCCTCTGCTGTGGATAAAGAGACTGATTCTTATTTTTTGTTGTGCCATGCTACTAGCCTGTCTCTAAGATAAAATGCTCCTCCACTGGTACTCTTTCTGTCATCTATACATCCTGCCCAATCTGCATCTGAATATGCAATAAGAGTGAAGTCCTTACATTTTGGATACCATAATCCATACTCCATAGTACCCTTGAGGTATCGAAGAATCCTCTTCACAGCTGTCACATGAGTCTCTTTGGGACTAGCTTGAAATCTTGCTACCATGCAAACTGCCTGCAAGATATTTGGTCTAGTGGTTGTTAAATACAACAAGCTCCCAATCATAGATCTGTACATGGTTTGATCAACATCTTGAGATTTTTCATCCTTGCTCAACTTGCAACCTATCATCATGGGAGTGCTAACAGGTTTACTATCCTCCATTGTGAACTTTTTCAGCATTTCTTTCACATATTTAACTTGAGAGATAAAAATGACCTTTTCATTTTGATTGACTTGCAGTCCGAGAAAATAAGAAAGTTCACCAATCATAGACATCTCAAATTCTTTCTTCATTTTATTTGTTGTGTCTCTACATGACTTATCATTGCTGCTACCAAAAATGATATCATCTACATAAAAAACAAGGACAATAAGATGGCCATTCTTTGTTTTGACATACAGATTGTTGTCCACCATACCTTTCTTGAACCCCTGTTGAATAAGATAGTTATCCAGCCTTGCATACCATGCTCTGGGTGCCTATTTCAAGCCATACAAAGCTTTCTTCAACTTGCAAACAAAGTTGGGATTATCACCAAGTTGGAAACCATCTGGCTACTCAATGTAAACCTCTTCTTCCAGTTTTCCATTCAAAAATGCTGATTTCATGTCCATTTGATATACTTTGAAATTCTTATGAACTGCCAAAGCCAGAAACATTATGATTGCCTCTAGTCTAGCTACTAGTGCAAAGGTTTCCTCAAAATCAATACCCTCAACTTGTGCATAGCCTTTACAGACCAATCTTGCTTTATTCCTTACAACCTATTCGTCTTCGTTCAATTTGTTTCAAAAAATCCATTTGGTATCGATTACATTTTTATTTGCAGGCCTTGGTACTAATTCCCAGGTTTTGTTTTTTGCAATATGATCTAGTTCTTCATTTATTGCCTTCATCCAAATTTCATCTGTGCTTGCTTCAGCAACATTTTTAGGTTCAATGCTAGATAACAGAGAGTAGTTTCTTACTATTGTTCTCCTTGTCTGAATACCAACTGTGGGGTCCCCAATAATTTGCTCTCTGGGATGATTTTTTTGCCAGTTGCCTATTTTGAATTTCTTATTTTCTTCTTGTTTTGAATCAATACTCAAATCATCTGGGTCAGTTTTTTGATTCTCTTCTGTTTCCTTTTCTTCGTCTCCTTCAATAACTTCTTCATAAATAGGGTATTTTTCTTGATAACTAATTTCTTGTTCTCTACCTTCATCAACTTTAACATCGAAACTCTCAACAATTTTCTTTAGCCTCTTGTTGTAACATGTGTAGGCTTTGCTTTTTGTCGAGTAACCAATAAAAATACCTTCGTCAGCTCTATCTTCAAACTTACCGATATTATCTTTAGTTTGTTTGATGTAGCACTTGCTGTCGAACACTTTGAAATATCTTGTTGTTGCCTTTCTACCGAACCACATCTCATAAGGTGTTTTTCTTTCATGCGTCCTTAGCATGCACCTGTTTTGGATGTAAACCATAGTATGGACTGCTTCTTTCCAAAATCTGTTAGCTATTTTGTTCTCAGCCAACATTTTCTATGCCATTTCCTGCACTATCCTGTTCTTCCTTTTTGCAACACTATTCTGCTAAGGTGTCCTTGCTGATGAAAACTATCTTCTGATCCCATATTTTTGATAGTACTCTGCAAACTTTTTTGAGATAAACTCTCCTCCTTTGTCTGATCTTAGGCATTTAATTCTTTTTCCTGTTTGATTATCAACCTATTTTTTAAAAATCTTGAACATCTCAAATGCATCTGATTTAAGCTTTACAAATAGTACCCATGTCATCCTGGAGTAGTCATCTATGACCAGCATAAAGTATTTGTCACCATTTATGCTTTGTGTTCTCATGGGTCCACACAAATCAGTATGTATTAGTTATAAAGGCTTACTTGTGAAGTATTCCTTTGATTTAAATGTGGCTCTAGTTTGCTTCCCCTTTTGGCATGAAGCACAAATGCTATTTAATGGTTTGCCAATGGTGGGTATATCTCTTACTGCCCTGTTTGAGCTTATTTTTACCAGATTGTCAAAGCTGATATGACCGAGCCTCTTGTGCCATAGCCAATTTTCATCTTCTTGTCCAATCAAGCACGCTCTTTCTGAAGTCTCTGAGAGAGTATATAGATTTCTAGAAGTCCTCGATCCAGTAGCTATCAGCTTCCCACTGTGTGCTTTTCTGAATTCATAGCCCTGCTTCTTAAAGATGACTTCATGACCTCTGTCATAGATTTGACTTACGCTCCGTAAGTTGTGCTTCAAACCAATCACAAACAGAAATTCTTTGGAATTGATCTTTCCATCACTTATCTTGAATGATCCTTTGCCAACTATCTTGGCTCCATCATTATTTCCAAACTTTACAGAGCCCCCTTCATATTTCTGTAACTTTTCAAATTTTTGTTTATCTCTTGTCATGTGACTAGAGCATCCACTATCCAATATCCATGGTGCCAATTTGTTCTATGCTTTGAATGTTGTCTGTACAATCAAGGATTATTTTTCTTCCTTGGGTCACTCATTTTCTTTCCACTCTAGTTTGACTACAGTTTTGGTCACTTGTTTAGACTTTTCTTTGTCAGTAGCCTTTGCATGGTTTTCTAGGAATTTTCTATTTTGCCTTAAATTGTTTGGTTGAGATCTTCTTCCCTGATATTTATTTGCTACATATGTGCTTCTACAGTTTCTTGCAATGTGTCCAAAGTTATGACAGTTATAACATTCTACTGCATAATCCATCAAGGGTGAAAATACATTTCTACTGGTGAAATTTCTTTGTCCTATATTATGAATGCAGTATGAAATCTTATGACCATAAGCATTGCATTTAAAACAATAACCAGAAAAGGAATGATTGAACCTGGGAGTTGGTCTTTGCCATTTTGTAGTAGGAGCCACAAATTTTCTTCTCCTTTAATGTGTGACGTTTGTGAATCCCTCATTGTCAGCACTCTTCTCGTGCCTAGCATTGTTGCTTTCTTTTGCATGATTCATTTTTCCTTGATCAACCTTGATCTTATCTTCTTTATTTATTGGTTCTATAGTTATGGCCTTTGATCCACTTGACGATTCTCCTTCAACAAAACCCAAGTCAAATTTGATGCCTGTAGTCCTCTAACTATTTATAATATTTTCAAGCTTCGCAGAACTTCCTTCAAGTTTGCGATAGCAACTCAATTTTTTATTCTTTTCTTCTAGCCGCATTCTTAAAAAAATAATTTCTTCTTTGAGTTTGCTACACTCATCTATTTTCATGGTTAATTGTACTTCAAGTTCTTCAAAAATTTTCTTAAATTCTTCTGTCTATACTTTCAAACTGTTTATTATGTCATTTGCATCCTCAAGCTTTCTTGAGACCTTTTTATTCTTTTTTCTTTCTGTACTCAACTCTTTAAGTGCAGCAACCAAATCTCCTTCTAGATATACTTTAGCCTCATCATTAATGTTTTTATCACCTTCCTATTTTTATTTTATTTTTTCTTCTTCAAATGCCATGAATAGAGCTTCACCCGTTTCTTCTTCAGAGTCCTCACCTGAGCTATCTTCAAAAGAGCTGACATTCTTAGATATGAAATTTTTCTTTTTGAAGTTGCTTTTTCTAAAGCTTGGTTTCTTCTTCCAGTCACTTTTTTCTTGGTGTGACCCTTCATCACTTTTGGTTTTCTCATTCATTGGACACTTAGATGTGAAGTGACCAATGCCTCCACAATTGAAGCACTTAAACGGTAATTTTCCTCTATATTTTCCTTTTCCCTTTGTAAGTTTTCGAACAAAGTTAGCTTCCATTTCATCCGATGTCTCTTCATCCTCAGATTCTTGTTCAGATTTTATATTTTTGTGTGCTTTAAAAGTAGCCTCTCTGTCTATGGGCTTAGTTTGTCCTATTCTCATTTCATATGCAGTCAAAGAACCATGCATCTCGTCCATGCTAAAATTATTTAGATCTTTAGCTTCTTTTACAGCATAAACTTTAGGATTAAATATTTTGTGAAGAGTTCTAAGTACCTTTTTCATGATGATCGCATCTTCCAATTTTTTGTCGAGTCCTCTGATCGCATTAAAGATTCCATTGACTCTCAGCATATAGGCCTCTATGTTCTCATCGTCATTCATTTTTAATGCTTCGAACTGAGCTCAATGCATTTGTAGCTTGGCTTCCTTGATCTTGCCATCTCCTTCATGAATGCTCTTTAGTTTGTCCCATATGTATTTTGCCAATTTACAGCTCATGATCCTTATCAGTTCACTGTCTACTAGCCCACACAGTATGGCATTCTTTGCTTTGGAGTTATTCTCAAACTTTTTCTTCTTGGCAGTATTTGTTGGAGGAGTAGTAGGTATTGTCTATCCACTTTCTACTGACTCCCAAATGTTGTATCCCAATGCACTCAGATATGTCTGCATCCTAAGTCTCCAGAATGAGTAATTAGTTCCATCAAACAAAGGAGCTTTGTTTGATGAGAATCCTTCACCACCTGCCATTGTGTTCCTTCTAAGATCACCTTAGCTGATTAAGCTTGTTCAGGAACCTTGCTATGAAACCAATTGATATTCTCACAATGACACTAAGAGTGGGGGTGAATTAGTGTAGCTATTAAATTTAGATCTACAACACTTAAAACTGAGACAAAGAGAACTTAAAAGCATATAAAGCAATTTCAACAATAGAGCATTCCACAACACGCAATATAACGAGGTTCACCAATTTGGATACTCCTCAAAAATGACTGCTTGGACTCCAATTCAAATCCAGCCTTACAAAACACCAACTTTACAAACACTTTACTAGCACCCACTAGAAGGAGCACCAACCCCTTATTTTTTTGTAGCAACATATAGGAGCACCAAACCCTAATGCCAAGCACCAACTTGGACTGCAAATCTTAAATTATTTCAATGACATAAAAATGCCTTCACTTTCTACACAACCCTGACTGGTCTGCAATTAATCAAACTCCACACATGCTTACAACTCTTCTTATCTCTCTTTTGGCCCTCTTCTAACCTTCTTTGCGTAGCACTTTTTCACTCACAACAGCGCACTCACTCTCTATTTCAACAACACGTAATACTCCGTGCAGACCTCCTTTTATAACCATATTGAATCTTTGTAACTCCAGTTGTAACTCCTTTCATTTCTCATGCACCACTTGTCAGTTGTAACACTTTCTAACTGTAACTACTTTTTTCTATATATAGGGTAGGATTTTCATCAAACACGATGCATGTTATGAATTTACACATATAACCCTACCATGACTGTTCGTCTTCTCGATCATGACTATTCGTATTCTTTTCTATGCATGCATGCATATTCGATTCTATATATACGACTGTTCGTTTTCTCCTTCTTTGACTGTTCTTAAATTAGCTGCATGATTTTCTTTTGTAACGTCCCCTGTAACTGCTGCATAACTTCAGTTAACGGTAACATATCTTATTTTGGCTTTAACCAGCGAAAACATGACATGTCCCGATATCGCGACATTTTCTACCTCCTTTTCCACTTCTTGGCTTGCACCCACGAAAACCTGACAGGTCACGAAATTGTGACACTTTCACTGCCTTGTGCTCTTCTCTGTATTTGCACCGTGAAAACGGAACATGTCGTGAAATAGTGACACTTTCGCTCCCTTACACTCTTCTCTGCTTGCACTAGCGAAAACATGACATGTCAAGAAATCGCAATATTTTTTGCTTCCGTACACTCTACTTGGCTTGCTCCAGTGAAAACATGACATGTCACAAAATCATGACACTTTCGCTACCTTGTAGCTTTCTCTACCTTTCGCCCGCAAAAACACATGTCACGAAATTGTGATAGTTTTTCCACTTGGCTTCTTCTCTACTAACATGTCATGAAATCACAACAGTTTTTCCAACATTTTCTCTCTCCTTCGATATGTCACGAAATCATGACAGTTTTGACAGCATTTTCTCTCTCCTTCGATATGTCACGAAATCGTGACAGTTTTGCCAGCATTTTCTCTCTTCTCCAATATGTCGTAAAATCATGACAAAAAACATGTCCCGATATCACGACAGTTTTCTTACTTATATTTTTCTTTGATCCTTTGAATCTGAGCCACTTCTGTCTTCTTGGAAATTCACTGTACATGCTCTGACTGACCTTTGAACTCCTGTCCACTACATCAACTGATGTATCTGTTTGTGTTGACAACAATGACAATACTTTTTCTGCACCTTGCTCAACAATCTCCCCATTTGGAATTGTTGGCAACACATGTGCAATTTCCTATAATTCTTCTCCTCCTTTGACAATAATACCAAAGGGATGCTGCAGAATCCCCATGAGTCTATGCACAACATTCTTAGACACACATTGTTATAGTTAGCAAAAATCATGAATATGAGCAAAACTATAAACATAGGCATAAATGTTCCCCCTAAGAATGTGGTCCCAATTGATAGTCAGTTCTTGGGAAATGTGACCACTCCCAACTTACTCTGAAGGTACTCAAAAACTTCCTTGGGCAATGGTTTTGTGAATATATCTGCTATTTGCTCTGTAGTTGGAACAAAATCTAATTTAACCTCACGACAGTTTTGCCAAAATTTTCTCTCTCCTCGATATGTCGTGAAATCATGACAGCTTTTCCAGCATTTTCTCTCTCCTTCGATATGTCACGAAATCACGACAAAAAACATGTCGCGATATTGTGACAGTTTTCTTAATTATATTTTTCTTTGATCCTTTGAATCTGGGCCACTTCTGTCTTCTTGGAAATTCACTGTACATGCTCTGACTGACCTTTGAACTCCTATCCACTACATCAACTGATGTATCTATTTGTGTTGACAACAATGACAATACTTTTTCTGCACCTTGCTCAACAATCTCCCCCTTTGGAATTGTTGGCAACACATGTGCAATTTTTTGTAATTCTTCTCCCCCTTTGAAAATAATACTAAAGGGTCTGCTGCAGACTCCCCTTGAGTCTATGCACAACATTCTCAGACACACATTGTTATAGTTAGCAAAAATCATGAATATGAGCAAAACTATAAACATAGGCATAAATGCTCCCCCTGAGAATGTGGTCCCAATTGATAGTCAGTTCTTGGGAAACGTGACCACTCCCAACTTACTCTAAAGGTACTCAAAAACTTCCTTGGGCAATGGTTTTGTGAATATATCCGCTACTTGCTCTGTAGTTGGAACAAAATCTAATTTAACCTCACCTTCTACAACTTTATCCTTCAAAAAGTGATATTGGATTGCAATATGTTTGGTTCGAGAATGCATAACCGGATTCTTTGAGATGTTAATAGCACTGGTGTTATCACATTTAACAAAAATTGGCTCTTTGAAGTGAATACCAAGATCTTTCAAGGTTTTTCTCATCCATAAAATTTGTGTATAGCACGTTGTTGCTGCAATGTATTCTGCCTCTGCTATGGATAAAGAGACTGATTCTTCTTTCTTGTTGTGCATTGCTACCAGCCTATCTCCAAGATAAAATGCTCCTCCATTGCT
The DNA here is from genome assembly GCA_028583015.1 of Wollemia nobilis. Taxonomy (NCBI): domain Eukaryota; kingdom Viridiplantae; phylum Streptophyta; class Pinopsida; order Araucariales; family Araucariaceae; genus Wollemia; species Wollemia nobilis. Next base: position 931,367 of record JAQPPZ010000383.1, on the reverse strand, counting down.
ACTCTTTCTATCATCTATACATCTTGCCCAATCTGCATCTGAATATGCAATAAGAGTGAAGTCCTTACATTTTGGATACCATAATCCATACTCCATAGTACCCTTGAGGTACCAAAGAATCCTCTTCATAGCTGTCACATGAGTCTCTTTGGGACTAGCTTGAAATATTGCTACTATGCAAACTACCTACAAGATATCTAGTCTAGTGGCTTTTAAATACAACAGGCTCCCAATCATAGATCTATACATGGTTCGATCAACATCTAGAGATTTGTCATCCTTGCTCAACTTGCAACCTATCGTCATGGGAGTGCTAACAGGTTTACTATCCTCCATTGTGAACTTTTTCAACATTTCTTTCACATATTTAACTTGAGAGATAAAAATGCCCTTTTCATTTTGATTGACTTGCAGTCCGAGGAAATAAGAAAGTTCACCAATCATAGACATCTCAAATTATTTCTTCATTTTATTTGCTATGTCTCTACATGACTTATCATTGCTACTACCAAAAATGATATCATCTACATAAACAACAAGGACAATAAGATGGCCATTCTCTATTTTGACATATATATTATTGTCCACCATACCTTTCTTGAACCCCTGTTGAATAAGATAGTTATCTAGCCTTGCATACCATGCTCTAGGTGTGTGTTTCAAGCCATACAAAGCTTTTTTCAACTTACAAACAAAGTTGGGATTATCACCGAGTTGGAAATCATCTAGCTGCTCAATGTAAACCTTTTCTTCTAGTTTTCCATTCAGAAATGCTGATTTCACCTCCATTTGATATACTTTGAAATTCTTATGAACTGCCAAAGCCAGAAACATTCTGATTGCCTCTAGTCTAGCTACTGGTGCAAAGGTTTCCTCAAAATCAATACCCTCAACCTGTGCATAGCCTTTACAGACCAATCTTGCTTTATTCCTTACAACCTATCCGTCTTCGTTCAATTTGTTTCAAAAAAACCATTTGGTACCGATTATATTTTTATTTGTAGGCCTTGGTACTAATTCTCAGGTTTTGTTTTTCACAATCTGATCTAGTTCTTCATTTATTGCCTTCATCCAAATTCATCTATGCTTGCTTCAGCAACATTTTTAGGCTCAATGCTAGATAACAGAGAGTAGTTTCTTACTATTGTTCTCCTTGTCTGAATACCAACTGTGGGGTCCCCAATAATTTGCTCTCTTGGATGATTTTTTTTCCAGTTGCTTGTTTTGAATTTCTTATTTTCTTCTCGTTCTGAATCAATACTCAAATCATCTGGGTCAGTTTTCTGATTCTCTTATGTTTCCTTTTCTTCATCTCCTTCAATAACTTCTTCATAAATAGGGTAGTTTTCTTGATAACTGATTTCTCGTTCTCTACCTTCATCAACTTTAACATCGGCACTCTCAACAATTTTCTTTAGCCTCTTGTTGTAACATGTGTAGGCTTTGCTTTTTGTCGAGTAACCAAGAAAAATACATTCGTCAGATCTATCTTCAAACTTATCGAGATTATCTTCAGTTCATTTGATGTAGCACTTGCTTCCAAACAGTTTGAAATATCTTGTTGTTGCCTTTCTGTCGAACCACAACTCATAAGGTGTTTTGCTTTCATGCGTCCTTAGCATGCACCTATTTTGGATGTAAACTGCAGTATGGACTGCCTCTTTCCAAAATTTGTCAACTATTTTGTTCTCAGCCAACATTGTCTGTGCCATTTTCTGCACTATCCTGTTCTTCCTTTATGCAACACCATTATGCTGAGGTGTCCTTGCTGTTGAAAACTGTCTTTTGATCCCATATTTTTGATAGTACTCTGCAAAATCTTCTGAGATAAACACTCCTCCTCTGTATAATATTAGGCATTTAATTATTTTTCCTGTTTGATTCTCAACCTATTTTTTAAAAATATTGAACATCTCATAGGAATCTGATGTAAGCTTTAAAAATAGTACATAAAGTATTTGTCACCATTTATGCTTTGTGTTCTCATGGGTCCACACAAATCAGTATGTATTAGTTCTAAAGGCTTACTGGTGAAGCATTCATTTGATTTAAATATGGCTCTAGTTTGCTTTCCCTTTTGGCATGAAGCACAAATGCTATTTAATGGTTTTCCAATGGTGGGTATATCTCTTACTGCCCTGTTTGAGCTTATTTTTACCAGATTGTCAAAGCTGATATGACCGAGCCTCTTGTGCCACAACCAATTTTCATCTTCCTGTCCAATCAAGCACACTCCTTCTGAAGTATCTGAGAGAGTATATAGATTTCCTGAAGTCCTCGATCCAGTAGCTATTAGCTTCCCACTATGTGCTTTTTTGACTTCACAGCCTTGCTTCTTAAATATGACTTCATGACCTCTACCATAGATTTGACTTACACTCAATAAGTTGTGCTTCAAACCAATCACAAATAGAACTTCTTTGGAATTGATCTTTCCATCACTTATCTTGACTGATCCTTTGCCAACTATCTTGGCTCCATCATTATTTCCAAACTTTATAGAGCCCCCTTCATATTTCTGTAACTTTTCAAATTTTTGTTTATCTCCTATCATGTGACTGGAGCATCCACTATCCAATATCCATGGTGTCAATTTGTTCTGTGCTTTGAATGTTGTCTGTACAATCAAGGATTCCTTTTCTTCCTTGGTTTGCTCCTTTTATTTCCACTCTGGTTTGACTATAGTTTTGGTCACTTGTTTAGACTTTTCTTTGTTAGTAGCCTTTGCATGTTTTTCTAGGAATTTTTTGTTTTGCCTTAAACTGTTTGGTTGAGATATTCTTCCCTAATATTTATTTGCTGCATATGTGCTTCTATAGTTTCTTACAATGTGTCCAAAGTTATTACAGTTATAGCATTCTACTGTATAATCCATCAAAGGTGAAAAAACATTTCTACTGGTGAAATTTCTTTGTCCTATATTATGAATGCAGTCTGAAATCTTATGACCGTAAGGATTGCATTTAAAACAATAACCAGAAAATGAATGATTGAACCTGGAAGTTGGTCTTTGTCATTTTGTAGTAGGAGCCACAAATTTTCTTCTCCTTTGATGTGTGACGTTTGTGAATCACTCATTGTCACCACTCTTCTCGTGCCTGGCACTATTGCTTTCTTTTGCATGATTCATTTTTCCTTGATCAACCTTGATCTTATCTTCTTTGTTTATTGGTTCTATAGTTATGGCATTTGATCTACTTGACGATTCTCCTTCGACAAAACCCAAGCCAAATTTGATTCCTGTAGTCCTCTAACTATTTATAATATTTTCAAGCTTCGTAGAACTTCCTTCAATTTTGTGATAGCAACTCAATTTTTGATTCTTTTATTCTAGACACATTCTTAAAAAAACAATATCTTCTTCGAGTTTCCTGCACTCATCTATTTTTGTGGTTAATTGTACTTCGAGTTCTTCAGATATTTTCTAAAATTCTTCTGTCTGTACTTTCAAATTGTTTATTATGTCATTTGCATCCTCAAGCTTTCTTGAGACCTTTTTATTATTTTTCCTTTTTGTACTCAACTCTTTAAGTGCAGCAACCAACTCTCCTTCCATATATACTTTAGCCTCATCCTTAATGTTTTTATCACCTTCCTATTTTTCTTCTATTTTTTCTTTTTCAAATGCCATGAACAGAGCTTCACCTGTTTCTTCTTCAGAATCCTCACCTGAGCTATCTTCAGAAGAGCTGACATTCTTAGATATGAAACTTTTCTTTTTGAAGTTGCTTTTTCTAAATCTTGATTTCTTCTTCCAGTCACTTTTTTCTTGGTGTGACCTTTCATCACTTTTGGTTTTCTCATTCATTGGACACTTAGCTACGAAGTGACCGACACCTCCACAATTGAAGCACTTAAACGATAACTTTCCTCTATATTTTTCTTTTCCCTTTGTAAGTTTCCGAACAAAGTTAGCTTTCGTTTCATCCGATGTCTCTTCATCCTCAGATTCTTGTTCAGCTTTTATATTTTTGTGTGCTTTAAAAGTAGCCTCTCTGTCTATGGGCTTAGTTTGTCCTATTCTCATTTCATATGCTGTAAAAGAACCATGCATCTCGTCCATGCTAAAATTATTTATATCTTTAGCTTCTTCTATAGCAGAAACTTTAGGATTAAATCTTTTATGAAGAGTTCTAAGTATATTTTTCATGATGACCGCATCTTCCATTTCTTCGTCGAGTCCTCTGATCGCATTAATGATTCCATTGACTCTCAGCATATAGGCCTCTATGTTCTCATTGTCATTCATTTTTAATGCTTCAAACTGAGCTCGATGCATTTGTAGCTTGGCTTCCTTGATCTTGTCGTCTCCTTCATGAATGCTCTTTAGTTTGTCCCACATGTCTTTTGCTGATTTATAGCTCATGATCCTTATTAGTTCACTGTCTACTAGCCCACACATTATGGCATTCTTTGCTTTGGAGTTATTCTCAAACTTTTTCTTCTTAGTAGTATTTGTTGGAGGAGTAGTGGGTATTGTGTATCCACTTTCTACTGACTCCCAAATGTCGTATCCCAATGCACTTAGATATGTCTGCATCCTGAGTCTCTTCAGAATGAGTAATTAGTTCCATCAAACAAAGGAGCTTTGTTTGATGAGAATCCTTCACCACCTGCCATTGTGTTCCTTCCAAGATCACCTTAGCTGATTAAGCTTGTTTAGGAACCTTGCTCTGATACCAATTGATATTCTCACAATGACACTAATATGTGGGGGGTGAATCAGTGTAGCTATTAAATTTAGATCTACAACACTTAAAACTGATACAAAGAGAACTTAAAAGTAGATAAAGTAATTTCAACAATAGAGCATTCCACAACATGCAATATAACGAGGTTCACCAATTTGGCTACTCCTCAAAAATGATTGCTTGGACTCCAATCCAAATCTAGCCTTTGCAAAACACCAATTTTACAAACACTTTACCAACACCCACTGGAAGGAGCACCAACCCCTTATTTTTTTGCTACAATAGATAGACGCACCAACCCCTAATGCCAAGTACCAACTTGGACTGCAAATCTTAAATTATTTCAATGACATAAAAATGCCTTCACTTTCTACACAACCCTGACTGGTTTGCAATTAATCAAACTCCACACACACTTATGACTCTGCTTATCTCTCTTTTGGCCCTCTTATAACCTTCTTTGTGCAACACTTTTTCACTCACAGCAGCGCACTCACTCTATATTTCAACAGAACGTAATACTCCATGTAGACCTTCTTTTATAACCATATTGAATCTTTGTAACTCCAGTTGTAACTCCTTTCATTTCTCATGTGCCACTTGTTAGTTGTAACACTTTCTAACTGTAACTACTTTTGTCTATATATAGGGTAGGCTTTTTGTCAAACACGATGCATGTTACGAATTTACACATATAACCCTACCATGACTGTTCGTCTTCTCGATCATGACTGATCGTATTCTTTTCTATGCATGCATGCATATTTGATTCTAAATATACGACTTTTCATTTTCTCCTTCGATTGTTCTTAAATTAGCTGCATGATTTTATTTTGTAACATCCCCTGTAACTGCTACATAACTTCAGTTAACAATCAGATATCTTATTTTGGCTTCAACCAGTGAAAACATGACATGTCACGATATCATGACATTTTTTGCCTCCTTGTCCACTTCTTGGCTTGCACTTGCGAAAACATGACATGTCACGAAATCGTGACACTTTCACTGCCTTATGCTCTTCTCTGTCTTTACCTCATGAAAATAGAACATGTCGCAAAATCATGACACTTTTGCTTCTTTACACTCTTCTCTGCTTGCACTAGCAAAAACATGACATGTCATGAAATCATGACATCTTTTGCTTTTGTACACTCTACTTGGCTTGCTCCAGTGAAAACATGACATGTCATGAAATCATGACACTTTCATTGTCTTATACCTTTCTCTGCATTTTTCCCATGAAAATACATGTCACAAAATCGTGACACATTTGCCTCCGTACACTCTCTCTCCTCTTCGGGTTGCGAAAACCCAACATGTTGCGAAATCATGACACTTTTTCTCTGCGAGATCTTTCTATCGAACCTGTTGTGAAATCGTGACACTTTTTCGTTCGTACTCTCCTTCTTGCAAATTGTCATGAAATCATGACACTTTTCTTTGCAAGATTCTTCTCTCAAACATGTCTTGAAATCGTGACACATTTTCATCTGTACTGCCTCTCTTGTAGATTATCATGAAATTGTGACACTTTTATTTGCAAGCTCCTTCTCCCCGAACATGTTGCAAAATCATGACAGTTTTCTTTGCTTGCACCTTCTTTTCGAACATGTCATGAAATCATGACAGTTTTCCTTGCTCTTTCTTTCTCTTTAAACATGTCGTGAAATCATGACAGTTTTCCTTGCGCTTTCTCTTTCGTCCAACATGTCACAAAATCGTGATAGTTTTTCCACTTGGCTTCTTCTCTGCCAACATGTCGCGAAATCATGACAGTTTTTCCACTTGGCTTCTTTGTTTTCAACAAGTCGCAAAATTGTGACATTTTTTCCACATGGCTTTTTCTTTGCCAACATGTCGCAAAATCATGATAGTTTTGCCAAAATTTTCTCTCTCCTCCGATATGTCGCGAAATCACGACAGTTTTGCCAGCATTTTCTCTCTCCTTCGATATGTCACGAAATCACGATAGAAAACATGTCGCGATATTGTGACAGTTTTCTTACTTATATTTTTCTTTGATCCTTTGAATCTGGGCCACTTCTGTCTTCTTGGAAATTCACTGTACATGCTCTGACTGACCTTTGAACTCCTGTCCACTACATCAACTGATGTATCTATTTGTGTTGACAACAACGACAATACTTTTTCTACACCTTGCTCAACAATCTCCCCCTTTGGAATTGTTGGCAACACATGTGCAATTTTTTGTAATTCTTCTCCCCCTTTGAAAATAATACCAAAGGGCTGCTGCAGACTCCCCTTGAGTCTATGCACAACATTCTCAGACACACATTGTTATAGTTAGCAAAAATCATGAATATGAGCAAAACTATAAACATAGGCATAAATGCTCCCCCTGAGAATGTGGTCCCAATTGATAGTCAGTTCTTGGGAAATGTGACCACTCGCAACTTACTCTGAAGGTACTCAAAAACTTCCTTGGGCAATGGTTTTATGAATATATCTACTACTTGCTCTGTAGTTGGAACAAAATCCAATTTAACCTCACCTTCTGCAACTTTATCCTTCAAAAAGTGATACCAAATTGCAATATGTTTGGTTCGAGAATGCATAACCAGATTCTTTGAGATGTTAATAGCACTGGTGTTATCACATTTAACAGAAATTGGATCTTTGAAGTGAATACCAAGATCTTTTAGGGTTTGTCTCATCCATAAAATTTGCGTACAACATGTTGTTACTGCAATGTATTCTGCCTTTGCTGTGGATAAAGAGACTGATTCTTGTTTCTTGCTATGCCATGCTACCAAAGCGAGTCCTAAGGATGATTTCCCCTTGCCTAGCATCGACGCATTGGTAGATGCTACAGTAGGTCACGAAATGCTTTCCCTCATGGATGGTTTCTCGGGATATAATCAAATTCGTATCAATCCTGAGGATCAAGTAAAAATGGTGTTCACAATGCCATGGGGGACATTTTGTTATAAGGTCATGCCTTTTTTCCTTAAAAATGTTGCCGCCACCTACCAATGTGCCATGACATATATCTTCCATGATCACATGCACAAAACTTTGGAAGATTACATGGATGATTTGTTGGCTAAATCTCTTTTATGCCCATATCATCTTGATGACTTTAGAAAGATCCTCGATCACCTCATCAAACATAAAGTCAGACTAAACCCCAAGAAGTGCATATTTGGTGTCACATCTGGAAAGCTCTTGGATTTCATAGTTTCAAAGCGAGGCATCGAGGTGGACCCAAAAAAATTCAAGGAAATCCTTGAAATGCTTCCCCCAACTACCATCAAGCAGCTCAAAAACCTGTAGGGAAAGGTCACATCGATAAAGTGCTTCATAGTGTAGCTATCTGATAAGTGTCGACCCATGAATAAATTATTACACAAGGGGGTAACATTTCACTAGGATGACGAGTGGCAGTCAGCCTATGATGACATCAAACAATACTTGGCTTCGCTGCCAGTATTGGCACTACCTAGACCATGAGTGTCATTCTACTTATACATCTCAGCTATTGAGGTAGCACTAGGTGCCATTGTAGCCCAAAAAAATGAACTACACAAAGAACAGGCTACTTACTATCTTAGCCACACCCTGGTCAGTTATGAACTTAACTATGCATACGTTGAGAAGCTCTACTTGGCAGTGGTGTTTGCTACCAAAAATCTATGCCATTACATGCTGAGCAACACAATGTATGTTTTGTCTAAGGAGAATCCATTGTGATACATGATGAGTCATACTTATCACAGTATTCACATGGCAAAATGTATCATGTTGTTGACGGAGTTTGACATCGAATTCATTGGATAAAATTCCATCAAAGGTCAAGTCATCGCCGATCAACTAGCAGAGGCTCCTCTCGAAGATGATCAACCTCTGACCATAGAGCTACCCGATGATGGGGTCTTCCATGTCTGAGAATCGCCAAATTCTAATGAGCCTAAGTCATAGGCTGACATAACCCTATTTTTTGATGGTTTTAAATGTGAGCAAGAGCGTGGCACAGGAATCGTATTCTTCACACCGCAAGGGGCTCTGATGCCTCTATCATTTAAAATTGATTTGCCATGCACCAATAACAATGCTGATTATGAAGCCTTACTCATAGGTCTTCAAACAACCATCACCATGAACATCAAATGCCTAAACTTCTTTAGTGATTCACTGTTAATTGTCAACCAAGTGAAAGGTGTATTCCAATGTAAATGCCCAGTTCTACAGGCCTACAAAGCCCTTGTGGATAAATTACTGTTAAAGCTTTAATGGTATGACATCGAGGCACTTCCTCAGTCATCAAATCATTTTGTAGACACTATGGCCTCCCTGGGGTCATTAATCCCACAAGACATTTCTGGTGATATGATAACCATTCACATCAAAACACTATCACAATCCATAATGGAGCGTGCAAGCTCTGACTTAACGCCAGGAATCCACCTAATCCAAATTGAACCGTCTCCATATAGGTTCTCTCAAATCCATGATTTTCTGAATCATGCCAACTAGGGGTCCTTGTTCTACCCTATTCTCCATAATAACAACACAACGCTATTATTACAAGTTATTTCCCACTCATATTTTTCTAGGGATGAACTACAAGAGAGATTGGCTATTCATACCGTCAAGGTTTTTGATCAGCAGGATTGGTACACACCCATAAGAGATTACCTCAAGCTAGGTAACCTCCCACTTGGATTGTCACATGCTATGAAAAGATCATTCAAACAAAGCATGTCTTATTAGGAGACATTTTGTATTGTCATAGCTATGAAGGAATCCTTCTTTGTTGCTTGGACCAGCAGGAGTCCACTTGCGTGATCACCCAAGTGCACGATGGTACATGCAATGGCCACTTTAGCGATATGGCAATCACAAAGTGCATTATTTGCATGGGCTATTATTGGCCATAGTTAGAGCGATATTATTGTGCCTATGTAAGGAAGTGCATGAAGTGTCAACACCATGCTAATTTGCCACACGTACCTTCTCAGGCCTTGTAGCCGATCCAATTAGCTTGGCCATTTTTGTAGTGGGGATTAGATCTAATCGAAAATATCTCCCCTGTGTCATTAGGTTGTCACACGTTTATCATAAAGGCCACAGAGTACTTCACCAAGTGGGTGGAAGCAATTCCGCTTACCTCTACGATTGGAACCCACATTTCGGAGTTCATTTTACATAACATCATATGTCATTTTGGTATTCCATCCAAGATCATCTCGGATAATGGGACGTCATTCAAGAACAAAGACGTGCGTGCTTTGACAACAAGGCACAAAATTTAGCACATTTTTTCAACACCCTATTATCCGCAGGCAAATGGGTAAGCAAAGGCATAAAAAAAAATGCTAGTCACTATCCTCAAAAATATAGTTGCAGATAGTCATAAGGATTGGCACATTCAAATCCCACTTGCTCTTTGGGCTTATTGCACTAACATTCAGACGCCCACTGGGGCAACCCCGTTTTCACTGGTATATGGCTTTGAGGTAGTCATGCCTCTCGAGTTGGAAATTCCTTCCCTATGCATATCAATGCAAGAGTTCATCGATGATGACACTGCGTAGCAGGCCCGGTTAGACCAGCTTACATTGCTCGATGAATGATGCGTCAATGCTCTCGAGCATCTACGTATCTACCAAGAGCGACTTAAGAAAGCACACAACATGAAAGTTCACCTAAGGGATTTTTAGGTTGGTGACCTGGTCTTAAAAGAGAACCAATAGAATTCTAACTTTTTGCCCCATATAAGGGACAAGTTTGCGGTAAACTGGTTAGGTCCCTATGTCATTGACAATAAACTAGGACCTGGGACATATCGACTAACCTCTATTGATGGAATCAAGGAACTAGAACCCTTGAACATCAGTCATTGGAGGCCATTCCATATTTAAATGAGCCATAGCCCAAACCAAAATCTCCAAGGGTTCCCACAATCACTTGGTCAACTCCAAAACACCCCAAAGGTGCCCCTAAGCCCTTTGGTCGAACAAAAAGCTCCAAGGATTCCCATAATCGCTTAGTCAAACCAAAAAGCTCCAAGGGTTCCCGCAATCGCTTGGTCAACCCAAAAATGCCCCAAAGGTGACCATTATCCCTTTGGTCAAACCAAAATCTCCAAGGATTCCCATAATCACTTGGTCAAACCCCAAATACTCCAACGATTCCTAGTATCACTTGGTCAACCCCCAAAATGACCCAAAGGTGCCCATAATTCCTTTGATCAAAACCTCCAAGGATCCGAAAGAATCACTTGGTCCGCACCCCTATGGAATAAACCTTAACAAAAATAAAAAAATAACAAATCATCCAAAAAAAACAAAAATTTGCATCTCCTTTTTCATGCATATGCAAAATCATCAAAAATAACAAAATTTGCATCTCATTTTCATGCATACTCAGAATCATCAAAACAAAATAACAAAAAGAAAAAAAATTTGCATCTCATTTCCATGCATACTAAAAAATCAATCCATCAAAAACACACAAATAATAACTGCATTAGGCATCACATCCATACATTGCACATTTGTGGTCATACAGGTCAAAAGCACCATAGACTGTAATTACTTGGCAAAACCATCATTTTCCACCTTTTCAATTTTTCAATCCAGCAAAAATAAATGCCATTCACATTGTTTGCCATGTCATAATCAGTTGTCTTCTAATGTATCTAGAGTTTTCGTTATTCAGACATCGTTAGCTTTCTAGCCAAAAACTTCACAAAGTCAAATGGATTTTACCAAGGTAGAGTTCTACTTGGATCACACCTTGTTACTAGCATCCCAACACAAGTCAAAACACATAAAAAAATTCCCAAGTTGTGTAAACGAAAGATAAAACCTACAAAACAATCCAGGATACCATATAGTGAAAAGGTTATCTTGTTCATCCCCCTGTGCGAATGACCCCAAGAATGCTGAGAGTTGACAAAAGGACAAGAATCTTCCCTACCCAATTCCCCAAGAATCCCAAGTCCTCAAAAAGTTGCAAACATCAAAAAAATTTGCAAAGGTCAAAACTCCAAAAAAATTGACATCAAAACTGATAAAGTGCATACACTAAAAAGCACAAGCAATAGTGATTTTCATCACTCAATATTCAAATCCCTTTCACAAAAGAAAAAACAAAAATAAATAGTTATTTTTATCACTATCAAAGAGCAAGTATCCTAATACAATTGAAGAAAAAAAGGGAGTCGAACTTGAATCCCTAGAACTCTTAGCATTCAGAAGGTCGTGAGGTGAACCTCAGTACCGGTTTGGTGGATAGCCTATCGGTCACTGATGGAAAACCTCCTGCATGATGATATATCTATCACATTAACTTGTGTGCAAATCAATGTTTGCATGTGGATGAGCTAGCTTATGGTATCCTAGATAGCACCGCAAATTAATCTGACTAAATACAACAAAGGAGTTAGTCGAGCTAATTAGGTGATCCTCAGTATAGGTCTGGTTGATAGCCTATCTGGCACTAGCGGTATCCTGACAAATACCACATAAACAAACTCAATTGCACACACAGGGATGTAAAATAAATTGGTCAAATTCAAGTCGGATTTGTACCTTGTTCAAAAGTCTTGTAAGATAAAATTACAGTCTTGGCTAGTCATTTAAAACATCTGAGCCTCAAAAAACCTTAACTACATTATAAACCAACTATGATATACTTCATTCCTGCAATCACCATCAGAAAATACAAAAACAACATATACACATGAAAGGTCATTTACCACAGCAATTGCCAAGTACAAAAAGCAATAAGTTCTAAAATAGTCTATGGTGCCACCACCAAACATCAAAAAATCATTTCATCCATGCCATATGCACATCATATAAAGCAGAAACATTCACATTCATCATAACATGTGTATCCATCAATATAAATTAACATGCATACATCAAACATCCATTAATCACATAAGAATACAATAAATCATGACACATGTATAAACAAAAGAACATCATGTATATATATATCAAAATGCCCTCAGGCTAAAATAAACTAGTCCTTTGACCCTACAAAAAAGCAAAAGTTCAAAAACCCCCAAGCCTAGGCCATCGGCCACCATGATCACGCAGGATCGGTGTGACTGGAACTACCACCAGTGGTGTGGGTCTTATGGGACCTCTTAGGGCGGCTGCTACCAGCCCCCGCATCACGCCCTCTAACACTCCCCTCACCTAGCCGCCTACACCGATAGGATGCTTACTGCTCAGTATCGCTCCCTCTTGAGCGACGTGATGATCCGCCCCAACTCATCACAGGTAACTGTCCATCGAGGCAAAGAATCTCTACCTCCAGATCCAGCTGGCATCAGTTCCACTCCACATCCCATAGGCGGTATATAGACAATGCATCATCCCACTGTGCCAACTAAGAACGCAGGCGATCCCTCTTGGCTTGGTGCTCTTGATCTCATCTCTGTAGTAGCTCCTCCAATCATGCTATCTCCGCAAGATACCTAGCATCCATATCCCTTGCAACTACCTGTGATATAGGCATCTCCAAGATAGCATGCTACTTCGGATCCCACTACTCTAGGATGTCCTATGTGTTTGGTTACTCTGGAACCCCTAGATAATCCCTCGCAAACTCATCCACCTCCACCATATTTGCATCCTCCAACGGAGCCCCGCAACCCTCCTCTGATGCCTCTGCACCATCACCGCCTATTGCTATTGCATATGCGCCTCCTAGAGGCCCCTCTCCTCGCCATCGCCATAGCATCCACCACTGCTCATACTCAGCTATAACCTCGATGTTGTCTACATCTAGGACGTCAATCATGGTATCTGCCTCCTTCCCTAGCAGCTCGATGATCGACCAAGATAAGGTCCTCTCATCGCCCCATCGTCTAGATCAAGGGTTTCCCAGGAAATCCTTGGTGCACCCCCAACTATCATGTCACTTGAACATACAAAAATTACTCCTGCTCAGTCCCATGCCGCCTGATCAGCCACCTCCCCATGCGTACCCATCGAAGCCACTCCCCAGGCTCAAGCCAGACGGGACAGTCTCGATATGGCTGCCAGACCGCATCCCCAGGAGCAATCCATGAGAAGGCCTTGGTGTAGTGACCAACATCATCTGCCCATCATCGACAGTGCCCCCGCTCCTCTGACCTATTCCATAGTGTCACATACCCGATCTCCTTGTCAACCATCTTTGCTCGAGTCATCCATGGCAACCCCAACGGCTGATCCATAGCTATGTGCTACCAAGCCTAGCACTGCAACAAGTAGATGCGACCAATACCCTTTCACCTCTGACAGCGGACCTCGTACAACTCATCATAGAGCTGTGCCAGTAGTGTTTGACCCCATTTCATAATTAGGGGCTTTGTAGTCGAACACTCCACCAACCTGAAGACCACCTCCAACAGGTTCCACGGGAACCTAGCACCTGAAGAGTCGAGTAAAAACATGTTGGAGATGAGGCTCATCAGTAATGCATGCCTCACCCCCAACATGCCCCTCTCTAACCACCACCATACCAGAATGCTACCAATATAGCAGTTGCCCTCTACCCTCTCCATTGGGCTGTCCAGACCCATCTCCTTCCCATGTTCGAAGCATCGTGTCAACACTGCTGTCCCCATATATTGGAATCCACAGAATCTGATAGACGTCCTCCAGAGTCACCATCATCTCCCCTGTTGGGAGATGGAAGGTATTGGTGCGGGGATCCCATAGGTTGATCAGTGCAGTCAGGTATGCCCAATCCCCCACCACAAGCTCTAGTCGCGTCACACGCTTGACCCCAAGGGTGTCAAGCCACTCGCAATCAACAACAGTCAATAGCTCTCGGGCGTCATAGAACACCCTCAGCTGACGGTACCAGCTCTTCACCACCAAAAAAAAAAACAACAAAAAATTAAAAACATGATAACAAAAAAACATATATAACAAAACTATACAGCAAATGAAGTTAAACAAATTGTACAGCCACATCTAACAAATGTATAGCTAAAAGTAGATCCAAAAAAATCACATTTGTCAGTTATCTAGGGTTTTCAACTTTGGTTCAAACTGACAAATAAATAACACAAAAAAAAACCAATTAAAAAAAAAAATAGTTTGTCAGTACCTAGGGTTTTTAACTTTTTGTTCAAACTGACACACAAATAAAAAAACAAAAAAATTCAAAAATCAAATAAATCAGTTTGTCAGTACTTAAAGTTTTTACTTTAACTTTAAAACTGACAAATAAAAAACAAAAAAATTCAAAAAATCAATTTGTCAGTACCTAGGGTTTTTTAACTTTACGTTTAAAACTGACAGATAAAAAACAAAAAAATTCAAAAAAAAAAAATTTCAGTACCTAGGGTTTTTTAACTTTACATTTAAACTGATAAATAAAAAGAAAACAAAATCAAAATGACAGTTTTTATTTAACCTAGGGTTTCTAACTAGGTTTAAAAATACAAAAATTTAAAATAAAAACAATTTTTTTAAAGCTAGGGTTTTGCTCTCAGTTTAACCTAGAGTTTTAGTTTAAAAAACAAAAAAACAAAACATGAATCACATTTAAATCTAGGGTTTTTTTAACCTTAACAAAAATACAAAATTTAAACTAAAACAATTTTGCTAAGCTAGGGTTTTGCTATCAGTTTAACCTAGGATTTTAGTTTAAAAACAAAAAAAAAAAACACAAATCACATTTAAATCTAGGGTTTTTTTAACCTTAACGAAAATCTAAAATGTAAACTAAAACAATTTTGCTAAGCTAGGGTTTTTCTCTCAGTTTAACCTAGGGTTTTAGTTTAAAAACAAAAAACAAGAAACAACGCAATTCAATCTAGGGTTTTTAACCTAAACAAAAAAATGAACAAAAAAAATAAATAAATAAATAAACATTTCTTTTTAGCCTAGGGTTTTACCTTAGTTTCAATGGAAAAACAAATTACAAAAATAAATTATGGTTTTAGAACTATAAAATAAAACAAATGCAAATAACGAGGAGGCACACTCACCAGTCTCGTTTTGGCTCCACCACGTGATCCGGTTCGTGAACTCATGGTGCTGGGAAAACTTCAGCAACGCTTCGCTTCGTAGACTCGACCTCCTCCTCCTCAGAGCTCCAAATCGCTAGAAAAATCGAATGCAAATGAGCCCAAACCCTAGTTTTGGCCCTTAAATAGGCTTTTAGGACTATAATCGTTCCACAATGGGATGAGCACTCTAGTTAGCGCTCATCCCACCCTGGGATGATTACTAATTGGTATTTGTCCCACCCAGGGATGATTACAGAGCAAGAAAATAAAAAAAAGCAAAAACAGCAAAAAAATGCACCAAAAAATGCAATAAATCTGTCAAACAAAGGGACCTTTGAACCTGATATTCTTGGCTTGCAAAACCAATGTCGGCCACAAATTTTCATTATCCTACTCCATAATAAGGCTACCATAGCCGGACCGCTCCACGGAAGGACATATTTTCGACAATTTCATCCCCAAACGACATCACAAAAAGGGTCAAAAACCACCAAAAAAGAGCAATAAAACTTGTCGAATGAGAGTGCTTTTGCACTTGACATTCTTGGCATTAAAAAACTGATGTCGGGGTCACAAACTGTCACTCTCATACTCCCTAAGAAGGCTATCATAGCGGGAAGATGAATTTTTGACATTTTCCACCCTAAATGGCATCCCAAAAAGGGTTAACACCCACCAAAAAAAATAGATATAAATGTTCGAAAACTGCACACACATTCAAAGCAAAACAACTGAAGGCACCCTTACATCAGTCATCTTGGGTCAAGCAACTCATCACTTTTCTCATGAAGGTCATTCCCTCATTCATTCATCACTTGAGGGGGTAGTCACACTTAGTCACCAATCAACAAATACACACCCAATCAATGAAATGACATGCATTCAAAGAATCATTGAAAAATACAATCACGCTCCTGCTTAGGGTAGCAAACAAGCAATAATCACAAGCTGATCAAACACTTGGAATTCGTGAATCATGAACTCAAGGTTCCCACAAACAAAAGGTTGTGCCCTTTGCCTATTCATGACTGATCAATGTCCAAGATCAAGTAACACCTCACCAAAAAAGGTTAACACTTGAATTGAGTTCCTTAGCTCGTCAAAAGCAAGGATTCAAGAATGCATGCCCTTTCCATACTTAGGGCATCAAAAGTTGGTTAGGTTATTGAGAAACCCTAATCATTAGTTCTTTTGTTATCTATTTTTACTCAACACTGTGCCACGCACAGCGCATCCCATAAAGGGGCATATGTAGACACCAAAACAACACCAATCCGATTATGTGGCTACAAACGCTAATCGCATTGAAACACAGACCCTAGGGCAGCCCCCAAAGGTTAAATAGTGGTCCTAATGACTCTTACAACAGTTTTGGAAGGTCAGAGGTCAATTTGGCACCTTTCAGGCACTTTGCTCCATATTCGTTCCACCTAGGGATGATTACAAAATGGTATTCGTTCCACCTAGGGACGATTAGTAGCATTCTCTCCTGGGTGGAGTGAATAGTAGTTTTGACGGGCAAAAGGTCAAACCTTGACAAATGGCAGCTCAGATCCACCACTTAACTCCTCCTTCATTGCATGGGAGCACAAGTGAGTGGTTTTGAGCTCAAAGAGGCAGTTACAGAGGCAGTCATTGAGCCCTTAATTAGGGAGGAATCTTCTTCCCCCTAGCAAGGCATGATGGCCAAGTTGTGCCTCTGCATGCTCAATCATAGAGACCTTCAGGTCTATAAATTGGTGAGTCTTCTCACCCCAAAAAAAGAATAGGTCAGGAGCATTTGGAGCAACGAAGTGCTGTCGATTTACGTCCTCACCCTTTTTGCTTGTGCCTTTCACATCCTTAATCTCTCTTTTGGAGGGGAGGTTATTGGGTGATTATTGGAAGCACAAATCCGAACCCAAAACCCGATATTTGGCCACAGTATCCCACCCAAATTTTCTTACAATACCCCACAAGAGGTTTTGGACCCATCCCAAGTGGATTGGTGTCGAAACTAGGCCCCAAACGACGGGCATCCTGCCCCCGGGTGCCCCCGCACTACTACAGTCCTAATCATCCCACCCCAGAGTGATTAGAAATATGTAGCAGATTTCATTTCTGTTCTTTTTGCATTTTATTCTAGGTTACTTACATATGTTGTCATTTAAATTTCATGTTGTTCTGAGCAGTTTTGATCATGTTTTTGTTATTTCTCGCTTTCACTAACATGCAGGTGGCATTATCAGATTTTGGGTGATAGAGGTCGAATTGGTAAAATCTGACCTTTTGGTTCTTTCCAAAATATCCCGTTTTAACTAACACCCAACTTTATAGGTGATTTGGAGCCTCCCAAATGGGACATTTAGGACAGTGCTTTCTGACATTTTGTTGCAGGTCTAATCGTCCCACCCCGAAGCGATTAGAAATCCATGGTGAATTTTCTGACTGTTCCTTTTGCAGTGCCTTCCTGGTAATGTTTTCATGCCTTTGTCAAGTTTTCAACTCATTTTGATATGTTTTAGTTATTGTTTTATTTATTTTATGCATGCACTAATCGTAGGCTTTGGGGATCGCATGTTTCATTTCATCCGTAGGTTCTACTAACCTTTTCTTTTTCTCTGAACGCAAGATCTCTACACTGGAGGAGCAGCAAGGAATCAAAGACTCATCCACACAACCGATGACGACATTTTGGCCCACCCATTTTACATGTGAGCACGCAGAAGAAAGCGGACCATCTATGGTGTGATAAAGTTGTATTTAACGCTCCTAGCCCCTGAAAAGGGAGGAGGTGTATTGTAACCGGGTTCTAAAGTAAATTAATAAAAGGGGCTGTACTCCACATTTGTTTTATATCCTATTTTAATTTGTTTGTGTTTTCCTCCTTTCATGCATTTCAGTTTCTAGGACTTAGCCCTGCTTATTGCTTTGGCATACATCGCACTTGGGGTTTCCATTTTGTTTACGTATCCTCATGCTTTCAGGTTTGGCAATAAGTATCTAGTTTTCATCCATATAAGACTCTTCAAAGTTTCTTATTAGTAAATTACTAAATATTTAAATTGCATGGGTGGTGGTAATTTCAAATTTGATACATTACCAAAAAATGAAATGATAATAACAATAAAGAGTATATTATTTTTTGATTTGATGAAAGAAGGTGTTTTGAAATGACCCCCAAACCTTTTTATAAAAAGAGAACCTAAAAGAGCTTAAGACCTAGCCCAAGAGGAACTAACTAAAATATCCAAACCAACTAAAATAACAAACTACATTTACAAACCATCCGACTAAACATTGCTAGACTAGAACATCGAATCCTGTAGGAAAACAAAAAATAGGATCATAATTCATCACAATTAGGACCCAAAGAAAAACCAAATAAAAAACACTTATGCCTTAGTAAACAAATTCCCTTAGTTCCCAAATTCCTTTTTAGGGGTTCTCAATTCAACATGCTATAATTGTATCATGCCTTGGATCCCCTCAATAAATAAGATAGCCACATGAAGAAACCCTATTAGGGCCTAGTGCTTCTCTTCCAACTTGTTGAGGAAGAGCATGATATTGGAAGACTCAAGCCTCGGCATGGGAGCATCCTATTTTTTTTAAGTGATAAACATCTTGCGGGGTCGCCTTGGTCTGAGAGACCATGACCATGAGATTCTACACCGTTAAAGTCATCGGGAATTCACACCCATACCAACATTATCAATTGGATTTTGGGTACCCAATTCAAATTTTTGGTAGGGTGGAGATTTGAACTTGGGACCTCCCTTGGAGGATTTCTCTCTCCTCTCCAACTCACCTACAACACCTGGGTGGGAGCATCCTCTCTAACTTCAATAAACTCCTTTGACATATTTCCCTTCTTTGTTGGAGACTAATCCTTAGACTCTATCATCTCCACATTAACAAGGGAAGTTTCAACATGAATAAATTTTATGGATAGGTATTTGGATTGTCTATCCCACCCACTTTTTATTCCTCTAGGAAAAACTGAAATGCCACCCAAGCTCTTGATCTTTTCTTTTGTAGAGATAATGGAGCTATTAAGGTATTCTAAATCATTCTATGAGGATGGTTTAAAAAAAGAGGGTCAAAATATTTTGTAGACAAAATTTATGGCCTCTAGAAATTTTACCTCTAAAATATCCCTAGAGTGACATTCTTAAAAAAATCAATTTAAAAGACATGCTTCTAATTTTTATACAAGAAATAAATTTCTTCTTTTGTTCCTTACATAAAAAGGTAGAACACCCTAATTCCATGCCCATTTATCCTGATTATCTCCATCACTACTTGGGTCCAAAGGCATGACCTCTCCTTGAAGAAGAGCTTCATGATCCATAATAGTAAAGAGCTCCAACCACTTAAATGAGCATCCTCTGTATAGAGGGTAAAAACCACCCTATCACATATAATCACCAAAGGACTGGATCCATAAGAGAGGAGAGAAGCCTTATGGGGTGAACCGCAGGGGTTGTTTTGTTCTCTAAACTCAGTTCTAGGGGATGGGTTCACTAGGAACGACTTTAAGGACTCGCTCCAAGTCCACAAGATTTTCAAGAATTCCCTCAATTCCTAAATTCCTTTTTGGTGGTTCTCAACTCACCATGCTATAATTGTATCATGCCTTGGATCTCCTCAATAAATGAGATAGCCACATGAAGAAACCATATTAGGGCCAAGTGCTTATTTTCCAGCTTGTTGACGAAGAGCATGATATTGGAAGTCTCAAGCCTCATCATGGGAGTATCCTCTCCAACTTCAATCAACTCCTTTAACATATTTCCCCTCTTCTTTGCTGGAGACTAATCCTTAGACTCTGACATCTCCACATTGACAAGGGAGGTTTCAACATGAATAAATTTTATGGATAGGTATTTGGAATGTCTATCCCACCCACCTTTTATTCCTCTAGGCAAAACTGAAATGCCACCCAAGTTCTTGATCTTCTCTTTGGAAGAGATAATGGGGCTCTTAAGGTCTTCTAAATCATTCTATGAGGATTTTTTGGATGAGATCAGGGGTGAATCCAAAATAGGAGGAATTTTTTTATTTTCAATTTGTGATAGGGCCTCATCCACTACCACCCCTTTGGCCTTAGCCACATACTTGAAAATAAACAAGGTTGGGCCCGTGAAAAGGGTTCAACCCTTTTCCTCCCCTCGCGTCTATCATTTTATTAGCTAGGGAATGAAATAGGAAAGACAAAACATTCACAAATTGTTTATATTTCAACTAATTTTGAAATATGATATGGAAGTTGTGTAACACCTACCTATTGGAATCCAGTGTGAAATAATCCATGATCACTCATATGACTTGATTCTATGATGCAGGAGCATCCAGTGATATCGCGATACAAGCGGAAAAGCAATTCCGTGCAGAAACGAGTACCATCGGAAACCTACATCACGTAAATTTGGTAAGGCTTCGAGGATTTTGCATTGAACGCTCTCGAAGGTTGCTGGTTTACGAGTACATGTCCAATGGTTCGCTGAATTCCTTTTTGTTCTCCAAGTTCGAAGAAAACAAAGCACAAAAAGTATTAGACTGGAAGACCCGATTTCAGATTGCTTTAGGCACAGCGAGAGGATTAGTTTATCTTCACGAGGAGTGCAGAGATCGCATCATCCACTGTGATGTTAGGCCTGAAAACATTCTCCTGGATGAAGACTTCTCTGCAAAGCTGGCTGATTTTGGGCTTTCAAAGCTTGTAGGTAGGGATTTCAGCAAGGTGTTGACTACTACAAGAGGAACGAGAGGGTACTTGGCCCCAGAGTGGGTCTACGGTCTGCCAATCACTACAAAGGCGGACGTATACAGTTATGGTATGACACTGCTAGAAATAATATCAGGCCGCAGAAATCTAGACTTGGCTTTGCAGGAATCGAGCAGGTACTACTTTCCCTCGTGGGCTGCAATGCAAATTCACAAGGGAAACATAAGTGGTGTGGTGGATGAAAAGATCACTGACAACGCCGACATTGAGGAGGTGAGAAGAGCCGCAATGGTAGGCGTGCTATGCATTCAGGAGGATGAAAATGCTCGGCCAAGCATGGTTCAAGTTGTACAGATGTTAGAGAGGACGATGCAGCCTTGGGAACCCAGCGTTAATGTGAACCAGCCAGAGGCGGAGGAAGAGAGCGTTAATGTGGAGCAGCCAGAGGAGGAAGTGAGCGACAGTTTCGTTGAAATTCGAGTGAAGTAATTAATTTGCCCATCAAATTCCTCTAGATGTTTAAGAAATAAATTACATAGTCTATGTAATTAGGAGAACAATTTATCACGATCGTCGTTGATGTCTTGCGTAATGTCTTAACGGTATATTTGAGCTTATTCAAGCCTTTTTATTTTCTTCGTCTTATATTAATGCCATTTTTAATATTTTGTTTTGAACCATCCTATCAATTTCCGCGTGAAAATATATAGGATTTTAATGGCATATGGTATAAGTACCCGTGATCAATGGCCAAAAGCACTTCCAACGAAGATCAAAATATAATATCTTTTGTACAAAAAGGAACTATGGGGTTCATTGGTAAGATATTGACAATTATTATATTAAATAAAAGGAAAAGAAAAAGCTCTTCCAGTTTAAGGAAGAAGAAGCATATAAAATGACTACTTTATATATGGATAAGGATATAGATAGTAATAATATTTTCCTCTTTGATTATCCTAGTCATTATACAAGGTGTATATCACACAGTCGAGACTATCATACCTCATGCAAAGTGATACATTAGGGCTAGTTCCAAGAGCATGGGGTTTGGCTCAATCATGGGTCTCCAATTGTTATTTGCAAAGGTTGACTTCTTTATAAGATGCCACCTTGGGTGCACAATCCTAATCTAACAACTTGGAATGACAAGGGTTAGACAGAGTGCAAAAAGAAAAACTAAGATAATAGAAAGGAAAAAACCCAAGCTAAAAAAAATGATATACCAAATATTAAATAAGATCCCCTTTTATAGTGGCTCTAACTATAATGCATCAATGTGAACACTTCCTCTCCTCAACATACCCACAAAAGGAGATGAGTCAAGGCATGATAATTAAACAAATTGGACCAAATAGATTTGTAGACCTCCTTAATATATATATTCAAGTAAAATTATCATAACTATTATGCCAAAAGTGAAGGTTTTGATTACCTGCAAGACTATCCAAAGATGCATGTATTGCTATACAAAGAGAAATGAAGAAAAAGTTATACAAAGAACTGATACTTTACAAAGCTATACTTCATACTATTTATAGATAAAAAATAAGGATAATTTCCCCATCAAATTCCTCTAGATGTTTAAGAAATTCCCCATCAAATTCCTCCAGAGGAAGTGAGCGACAGTTTCGTTGAAATTCGAGTGAAGTAATTAATTTGCCCATCAAATTCCTCTAGATGTTTAAGAAATAAATTATATAGTCTATGTAGTTACGAGAACAATTTATCACGATCGTCGTTGATGTCTTGTGTAATGTCTTAACGGTATATTTGAGCTTATTCAAGCCTTTTTATTTTCTTCCTCTTATATTAATGCCATTTTTAATATTTTGTTTTGAACCATCCTACCAATTTCCGCGTGAATATATATATATATATATATATATATATATATATATATATATATATACTTTTCTATTTTTCATATATTTATTTTAAAATGGTATGGTTAAATTAACGAATGTTCTTTTTAATTTATTTTATTAGGAAGTATCTAAACACTTGGATGAGGTAAATGTTTTAGTCAATGTATTAATGTAACGGTGTTTTTTTTAAGAGTAAGGAATTATTACTGGTATTAAAAGAGATTAAAAAAATAAGGGGTTGCTAATTTTCACAAATAAGAATTAATTATGATTGGTCTTGGGTCATGCAGATATTATAAGTAGTTCATTATAATTTTTTTATAGATTGCATAACCCCTAACAAAATTTATAGGGAAAGGTATTCTCTATGAGTCTAGGAAGAAAGTTAAAGTAAGATTTTAAGATTTAAACAAAACTTTTTTAAAGGTACTATTTATAAAGAATCTAAATTGAAATACTCTTTTGAACTCTTAAAAAGATGTATCCAAGATGATGATTAGAAGCGTGTTGAATCAACAAGATGATAACATGTGTGATCATCTAATTTACTTCACTAGCAAACAAATGAGCAATACTAAAGTGAATTATACACTTATTATTTATATTTATATAGTACTTAGCTAATACCAAAATAACAAACCAATCAATAGTAGATCCAAGAAACACTTGGGAAATTTTAGTTATATTATTATTAGTGTTATTTGTATGATGTGGTAGTGCTCCATTGACTAATTCTACTACTAATTCTTTAAATTTTTATGATTTTGGTAGTTATATTCCTTTAAAAAGAGAAAACTCTAAAAGTTCATAATTTATATCAAAGCATTTGAAGCTCATTTTTTAAATACTTATGATGTTTGGAGCTCCTTGCAATGGTATTGGTGGTTTTATTTGGTTCAAATAGAAAGAGAAAAAATATATAGGATTTTAATGGGATATGGTATAAGTACCCATGATCAATGGCCAAAAACACTTCTAAGGAATATCAAAATATAATATCTTTTGTACAAAAAGGAACTATGGGGATTCATTGGTAAGATATTAACAATTATTATATAAAAGAAAAGGGAAAAAAAAATCTTCTAGTCCAAGGAAGAAGAAGTGTTAGAGATATTTAATTATTGGAGACATTGATAGGTTTTATTAAAATAACACTTGGTTAACGCTCTCCAATTTGGTGCTTTCTTCAACCACCCAATTGGTATGTGAACCACCTTAACCACTTTGGAATGTATTTAAATCTATCTCCAATATCAGTGAAATTACTATACAATTTTGTACATGGCATCATAGCTAATGCTTGGGCAAGGTGGTGATTGACGGGTAAGGTAGTTCAACTACTCCAAGACAGAGACACATTCCAAGGTGAATAGGAACACAAACTGATCGATGTGAGGAAAAAAATTAACGTGGATGACGTAGACGACATAAACCAAAGAAAGAAAGACAACGTCGACATTAAGGAGGTGAGAAGAGCTGCAATGGTAGGCGTGTTAGGCATTCAGGAGGATGAAAATGCTCAGCCAAGCATGGTTCAAGTTGTACAGATGTTAGAGGGGACGATGCAGCCTTGGGAACCTAGAATTAATGTGAAATAGCCAAATGCAGAGGGAGAGAGGTTAATGTGGAGAAGCCAGAGGAGGAAGTGAGTGACAGTTTCATTGAAATTTGAGTGAAGTAATTAATTTGCCTATAAAATTCCTCTAGATGTTTAAGAAATAAATTACATAGTCTATGTAGTTAAGAGAACAATTTATCACGATTGTCATTTATGTCTTGTGTAATGTCTTAACAGTATATTTGAGCTTATTCAAGCCTTTATATTTTCTTCCTCTTATATTAATGTCATTTTTAATATTTTGTTTTGAACCATCCTACCAATTTCTATGTGAAAATATATAGGATTTTAAAGGCATATGTATAAGTACGCATGATCAATGGCCAAAAGCACTTTTAAGGAAGATCAAAATATAATATCTCTGGTATAAAAAGGAACTATGGGGTTCATTGGTTATATATTGACAGTTATTATATAAAATAAAAAGAAAAGAAAAAACTCTTCTAGTCCAAGGAAGAAGAAGCACATAAAATGACTACTTTATATATGGATAAGGATATAGATAGCAATAATATTTTCCTCTTTGATTATCCTAGTTATTATACAAATTGTATACCACATGGTCGAGACTATCATACCTCATGCAAAAGTGATACATTGGGGCTAGTTCCAAGAGCATAGGGTTTGGCTCAATCATGGGTCTCTAATTGTTTTTTGCAAAGGTTGACTTCTTTATAAGATGCGACCTTGGGTGCACAATCCTAATCTAACAACTTGGAATGACAAGGGTTAGAGAGATTGCAACAAGAAAAACTAAGATAATATAAAGGAAAAAACCCAAGCTAAAAAAATATAATATACCAAATATTAAATAAGATCTCCTTTCATAGTGGCTCTAACTATAATGCATCAATGTGAACACTTCCTCTCCTCAACATACCCACAAAAGAAGATGAGTAAAGGTATGATAATTAAACAAATTGGACCAAATAGATGTGTAGACATCCATAATATATATATATATATATATATATCACAACTATTATGCCAAAATTGAGGGTTTGGATTACCCGCAAGACTGTCCAAAGATGTGTGTATTTCTATACAAAGAGAAATGAATAAAAAGTTATACAAAGAACTGATACTTTACAAAGCTATACTTCATACTATTTATAGATACAAAATAAGGATAATTTCCCTCCAATATTCACAAGAATGAATAACAAATTTGATTTATTATTCTATAGATGTGAATGAGTGCACCCTCTAAAAGTACTATTGTCAAATGTAGGACTATAGCAATCATGTTCTTCTTTAATGCGTTATTGGATTGTTAAGTTG
Organism: Wollemia nobilis; assembly: GCA_028583015.1. Classification (NCBI taxonomy): domain Eukaryota; kingdom Viridiplantae; phylum Streptophyta; class Pinopsida; order Araucariales; family Araucariaceae; genus Wollemia; species Wollemia nobilis. The sequence continues at coordinate 905,209 of JAQPPZ010000383.1, read as the reverse complement.
AGATCAATGGTAGGTGATCTTTATATTTTCTAGCACTGGCATATTCATCTACCCTACCAACTTATTATAGGAGTTTGTGCACCATTACTTCTTGTCTACAACTTGATCTATTTTCCCCTTTGAGTTAGTGACATTCCATGCCTTACTTTAAATGCACACTCGTCGTATATCTAAGTCCATTATGCAAGATACTACTTTTTTATTAGGAATTTCACTTTTTGGCCTGTATTGGAATTTTTTAAGACTTCCACAATCAGGTTGCATCTCTTATTGGAAGTATTTCACAAAATATTTTTTTCTTATTCTTTTGTTGGAATTTTTAACATTCACCTCTTGAGAGCTCTTTCTTATCTAGTTTACCTATAAAAACTTTTCATTGTTAGGAATTATTTTTTATTTATGTTGGTCAGTCCTTTAATTTTCCTCCTACCTTTTGAGAGCAGGTGTGAATGGAAGCTCATAACTTTTGCATCTTCCCTCCACTCAAAATTTTCATAAAATTATGATCCTCTTTAATTGAGATTATTTTATCTTTTTCCATATTGCCTTCACCTACCTAATTTCAAAACCTATGTAGTGAGAAATCACTATAAATACCATAGTAATGTTGAACCCTCATCACTTCAGAATGTTTTAAGGCTATTTAGCTAATTTTATGTCACACAAGTAAATTATATAGAGGTCATACTTGCTACATTGAAGATGGCCAAATTCAATACTATTAAGGAACACATACATTATTCCTAAAAGTTACATTAGGATTTTTATCCTACCAAGGGGACCATTAAAAGAATCATGTATTATCTCCACATGGTACTCAATAATTTTTATAGGAATATCATTAGGTAGCCCCACTCTGTGATATATTTTTTATCATTTTTCTATTACAACCTTTTTCTTCTTTAGATTCTACTTTCATTCATTTTATTCATCACCAAGCATAGTTGAGGCATCACAATGGATGTGCTTCCTCTGTTAAAGATCATCTAAAATAAACTATAATTTAATAATTTGATAAAATAGATAAGGAGAATATAAAATAAGGGGGCTTAAATTCTTCTAGGATTCATCTTAGAAAAAACTAATGATAGATTTTTCAAAAATTAGAGTCATAATGCTACACATTTATTATCTTCAAATCAAGAACCTTGATGCAAATAAAAAATTTAGAGGTGATGTATCTCTTTTATTTGCATATTATGATGGTGAATATGAGGATAATACCTCATAGGAACATGTGGTAATGAACTCATCCTATTAAAATTCAACATCTTCAAAGGAATGGATTGTTAATTCTAGGGAAACTTGGAATATGAAGAAGCATATTCATCTCAAGATTAACTACAATAGACAATATCATGTGAGTGATTCACCATTTATGATAATTCTTATTTCTTGGTTTTAGGATATGGTGATGTGACTTTTGGATCCTCACCCTTCAGATAATTTCTTCATTTTCTAGGTGTTGGATCATAACGATAACAATGGGTTTAACCATAATAATGTTAACCATGGATCATAGAACTTATATAATAAAATATTACAATAAATTAAATATAATTTTACAAAAATTTCCCATAGGCCTACACAATATTGCATTATACAATATTAGCCTTGATCAAAAGTTAGATTATGCTTTCAACACCGCATTATAATATAAAATGAGAGGCCAACAAGATAAAATGTTAGTAACAATAATATATTTTCCTTCATAATGGATGCTTTAGTAGCCCTCTACACTTGGTAAATACTCATCTAGATCTCCCTTATCATCTAGAATATATTGATGCAAAGATACATCTACACAAGGATCTCCTTAGGATGGATCATAGTCATCACTGTCAATATCATATACTCATGCACACATCCAAAAAATACCTTTGCTAAGACTCTTTATGAGGAAGATAATAGAAGAGTACTCCCTCTAAAATATTTTCATAATATTCTATAGTCACTGAATGTAAAATGTGGAAGTATAGATTTCCATTTTACAACATGCACCGCCTTGTTTTGAAAATTCAATTTGCTCTTAAGCCACCTAATTTTTATCACCAAAATAAGATTTATATGGAATTTATTATGAAAAGAGCCATTACATAATTCCATTAGTACCTAAACAAAAAATAGAAGAAAAAAGAGATCATGAAAGATTAGAAATTCATAAATAAATTGAATCAATTGCCCAAAGGAGTAAGAGGAATTGAATAAAGTATATTTTGAATCATTTTCCTATATCCTTCCAAAAGACAAAATATATTTAAATTGATATAAATCCCATAGTATTCCTAATAAATTTAGACCAAATATTTTGATTACATAAAATATGGTAAATTTTCCCTTTTGAAATAAGAAAATAGGTTTTGAAGATATCATACAATGAGATGTCCTTCCACATGTAAGTAGTCCTTGTACATATACCACCAATGCAAAGAGGTCCAAAAATTATGCATTTAAAAAAAAAAAAAAAGTAAAAAATGCACTTGTATAAAAACATTATGGCATCTAGAATTCTCCCACCAAACTAGCCAGAGAGATGTTTTAACAAATATCAATATTAAAAAAATTCCTTTTGAGATTCTACATTGAAAAATAATAATAAATATATATATTTAACTCCTTACATCAAAAGGTAGAATGCCCTCATGTCATGCCCATCTAGATTGACTATCACATTGACTACTTGGATTCAAAGGTGTGCCCTCTCCATAAAGAATGACATCATGATCCACAAAAATACAAAGATCCAACAATTTAAATGTTCACCATGCATGAAATTCAAAATGAGTAAAACAACTACACCTCCATTTTCTTCTTCCATCCAAGGTGTTAAATATCCAAGTGGGACAAAACATCATGATTATTACTTCTTTGGAATGACACCACATCCCCTTTTTGAAGAAACAATGTTTGATTCTCCATAAACAAGTAAAGACACCTTCTGGAGTCAAAATGACAATACTTATATTGTTATAAGTTTATTACATCCATAGAAAATAGGTAAAATATGTTCCAATAATAATGAAATTTAACCTAGAGTTTGCATTAATTCTTCAAAAAATAGAATTATTTTTGAGGTCCATTAGGCAAAAATTTTAGAGGTCATAACGTTTGCATATGAAAGTGTTTTGAGATCATTTTTTTAAAATCATATTTTTTAAATCTCTATGCATCGGTGACATTAACTAATGGATCTATTGCCATGTTAGGGGTTGTATTTTGTAAGACAAATCATATAGCCCTAGTTACTTACCTTAATGGGTGAAATTCTAATATTTAGTCAATACAAATCATTGGTATATTATGCAATAAGAATATATAAAGAGGATAAAATATTTATTCTTGATGGTAAAACTCATCATCAAAGAGAAGAAGAGGATCTTGGTTTGTTTTCCTTGCTAATTGAACCAAAATTACTTTTCCACAATAAAGAGGAGAGTGACCCTATAAAGGTATAGTCAAAATTGCATGAGATTTTTGGGAAAGTGAATACTACTAGAGTAAGTCAGTTGGAGTTAGACCTTTCCTTTTTTTAACAAGTTGATTTTGATAACATTGAGAACTATATTATGAGATTCAAGGCTTTCAACACAGATATTGTGTCTGCTAGAGGTAAACATAAATAATATGTAAAATACATGAAAAGTATCCTTGATAATATCCCCCCCTATTTTTAGATGTTAAACCTGATTATTGATATGGTTCCTATGTTCTTGAAATCTCAAAAGATCTTATTGTTGATCAACTTTTTTCTCTCCTAGTGGTAATATAGAATTATGGTAGGAATTCATAAATATAGGATAAAATAAATGAATGAAAATATAAGGAGGCTAAGAACCAAGGGCTCAAGGGTCAAAATAAATCTTAAAATAAGTCAAATACCACTTGTGGATACTATAATATGGATGGATATCCAATGAGGAATTTGTTGTTAAAACTGCAAAGGATTAAAAATAAGTTTTTAAAGATTGGTAGATATCTTCCCAATGATGAGGGATATTATGAAGGATCTTCCTGAACTGTAGAGGCCCACTACAACATACATTATGTGGGAAATATAGTACTATCACAAATTTCTTCTCTCCTTGGTTCCTCAATTTAGATTATTAAGGATGTTGAAATTATAATATGATACATAGATAAAGCTAATATTATATGATGTGTTGAATAATACTAAGGTCATTTCATCATATAATGTATTAATTATTTATACTATTCTATTATATAATCCCTATGAACCATGATTAACCTTGTAATGGTTAAACTCTCCTTATAGCTTATAATTAACCTAAAATCCTCTTGTTATGTTTGCTTAGGTTAAACTTTATTATGTAATCAAGGTTTTTGTATTGCTATAAATATCCCTTCCAAATGCTCATTTCTTGATTAGAAAATTTTGTAATCTTATATTTGAATTAAATGATTATTTATGGTGCCTATGGGTGTGTTGTGACCATTCCACAACTAGCCCCAATAATTGGGGACCCACTTTTTAATTTTTGTGTTTGGGTGTTTTTGTTTCTGGTATGAAACTAAATGGTGCGGGAAGTAGGATCATTTTTATATTGAATCACTTTTTGATTGTAAGGTAGAAAACCCACAATAGACTTAATTTATATATTTGTTCGATGATGCCTTATTATCATATGTGGATTGCATTTATATACCTAGTCTAATAGTTGTAAGAGTGAAGGGTTGTGACCCTAGAATATAATGAATAAATAATATAAGTAATTAGGACATGTTAGGAGGGTCCTAACATGCCACCCCCCTTAAAGGAGCTTTGTCCTCAAAGCTGGAAATTTGGAAATCGCTACTGGATATCTTGAAAATTTTCCCACATTGCATCTTCTAAAGGTAGACCTTTCCAATGGATTAAAACTTCCATGATATCGCGAGTATGAAGGTGACGAGAGCGGCGATCCAAGATAGCTTCTGGCTCGACTAGAAGTACTCCATCATCGGAGAATTCAGGGAGAGTGGGTTGTGTCGTGATATGGGCTCCCACTACGAGCTTAAGGCAAGATACATGAAATACGGGGTGAAGTTTGGAAGAGGGAGGAAGCTCTAGTTTGTAAGCAATGGTCCCAATATGTTGGAAAACTTTATACAGCCCGTAAAATTTGGGTGCTAACTTCTAAGAACCTTTTTGTTTAAGAGAGGATTGACGGTAAGGTTGGAGACATAAGAAAACCATATCACCCTCGTGGAAACTACGTTCGCTTCTATGTTGATTGGCTTGCTACTTCATGCGATGCTGGGCGGTGTGTAGGTTCTCTTTTAGGATCCGTAGTATGTCATCTCTATTAGCAAGTTTCGTTTCCACCACATGGACTTTTGTAGTCCTTGGAATATAGGAAGTGAGGGATGGTGGTGTTTGACCATATAGTGCTTCATAAGGAGTCATTTTGATGGACGTATGGTATGAAGTGTTATACCACCATTCTGCTAGTGAAAGCCACTTTACCCAATGGAGTGGTTGAGTAGAAACAAAACATCGAAGGTATGTTTCCAAGCATTTATTTACAACTTTTGTTTGGCCATCGGTTTGAGGATGGTAAGTGAAGCTCATACGAAGTTGAGTACCTTGTAATTTTAACAATTCTTTCCAAAAGGTGCTAGTGAAAGTTGGGTCGTAGTCACTAACAATTGTGGAGGGCATACCATGTAATTTAAATATGTTATCTAGGAAGAGGTGGGCTATAGTGCTAGTAGTATAAGGATGAGCCACGGGACAAAAATGGGCATATTTAGATAATCGATCAACGACTACGAAAATGGTTGTTTTTCCTCTTGATTTTGGTAATCCTTCACTAAAGTCCATAGAAATATTTGCCCATGTTTTGGTGGGTATAGCAAGAGGTTGAAGTAATCCTAGAATAGCGAGGGTCTCCCCCTTCTGTCTTTGGCAAACTTCACGTTCTTTTACAAAGTTATTGATGTAATTTTTCATTCCTACCCAATAGAAGGAGGTAGTGGCTCTTTTATAGGTTTTTAAGAACCTTGAGTGGCCTGCAATGGGTGAGGTATGTAACTCATGAAGAAGTTTTTCACGATAAGTTGAATTGGGGGTGAGGACCATCCTCCCTTTGTATCTTAATATATTGTCCTTCCAAGTGTATGGAGTTTTGCTACTAGGATTATGTTGAAGTTGTTGAATTAAGGCATGGATAGTAGGATCATTTATCCAGTCTTCATGCACCTCATCTACCCATTTAGGAATAAGGGAGGAAAGAGCATGGACTTGAGGCATATCTTCAAATTTTCTAGAAAGTGCATCGACTGCCATGTTGTCCTTTCCCTTTTTATATGTAATTTCATAATCATAGCCAAGAAGTTTAGTAACCCATTTTTGTTGTTTTAGGGTATTAGTCCTTTGTTCCAAAAAACACTTCAAGCTATGATGGTCAATGCGTATAATGAAATGTTGGCTAATAAGGTAAGGCCTCCAATGTTGAATAGCATGGACAATTGCCAACATCTCTTTTTCATACGTAGAGCGAGCTAAATTCTTAGGATAAAATGCTTTGCTTATAAAAGCTAGAGGCCTTTCATCCTACATGAGTATGGCTCCCATTCCTATTCCTGAAGCGTCACTTTCAATGATGAACGATTTAGAAAAGTTGGGCATGGCTAGAACAGGGGTGGTACACATTACAGTTTTCAAGGTGATAAAGGCCTCATCCACTTTAGACAACCATTTGAAAGCATTTTTCTTAAGTAATTTTGTTAGAGGAGCAGCGATTTTACCATAATTTTGGACAAATTTTCTATAATATCCCGTTAGTCCAAGAAACCCACGTAGAGCTTTTAAGGTTTTTGGAATAGGCCAATTTTTCACCTCCTTGATTTTGGAAGGATCTACCATAACTCCTTCCTTTGAGACAATATGCCCTAAGTATTCAATTTCTTGTTTTCCAAAGGAACACTTTGATATTTTTGCATAAAGTTGATTTTCCTCCAAGATTTGGAACGTTTGTCTAACATGGTCCAAATTTTCTTCCCATGTTTTGCTATAAATCAAAATTTCATCAAAGAAAACTAATATAAATTTACGAAGAAAAGGGTGAAATACCTTATTCATTAGACTTTGAAAGGTAGAAGGAGCGTTGGTCAGGCCAAATGGCATCACCAAGAATTCATAGTGCCCTTCATGAGTGTGAAAGGCCGTATTAGGAATATCCTTTTAATTGAATCGTATTTGGTGGTAGCCTGACCGTAATTCTAACTTGGAAAAATAAGCTGCCCCATGGAGTTCATCTAATAGCTCGTCTATGACCCGAATAGGAAATTTATCTTTGATGGTCATTTTATTAAGCGCTCGAAAATCGACACATAAACACCACGAGCCATCCTTTTTTCTAACTAAAATAATTGGAGAGCAGTAAGGGCTTTTGCTAGGTCTAATGACTCCTGCCTTAAGAAGCTCTTGAACTAATTTCTCTATTTCAGTCTTTTGGAGGTATGGATAACGATAAGGTCTAATATTAGGAGGGTGATGCCCTGGAAATAGTGGAATAGTGTGATCGTGACTACGTTGTGGAGGTAGTCCTTTTGGTTCATTGAATACCGCCTTATGGTGGTCTAAAATCTTTTGTAACTCTAGTGTCTCATCTTCTTTGTGACTAGGTTGAATTGAAAATAATTGGGTGACCATTCCTTTGTTTCCTCTTCGGATAATTTTCTCCATTCTATGCGAGCTGACAATTCGGAAAGGTCCTGATTTCAGGCCTTGGATAATATAGGTTTGGTTCTTTGCTGTGAATTTCATCCATAGTTCATCAAATTCCCATTGGACTATGCCCAAAGTTTGTAACCATTGTATGCCTAGTACAATGTTGCACCCACTACGGGTAGGACGTACATGTCGCTTTTCATGTTATAAACCCCCATAGTTAGTTTGATATTTCTACATTTTCCTTTGCATGCAATTTTTCCATCATTTCCAATCATCACTTCGAAGTTATTGCAAGGGTATATAAAATAATTTGCTTGTTTAGCCACCTTTGGATCGATAAAATTGTGCGTGCTACCAGAATCTAGGAGCATGGTAAGGTTTTGTTTCTTAAAATACCCTTTAACTCGTATTGTTTGAGGGGCAGAGAATCCAGCAAGGGCATTGAAGGAAACCTTTGGTGCATTTTCTTCGTCACTTTCAAGTGTGTTGGATAATACCTCTACTTCGAGTTTAGGTTCCTCTTCAGTAGAATTCCCTTCCTCTGTGGCATCTAGAATATATAATTTCCATGAGGCACATTTATGATTTCTATCAAATTTCTCATCGCAATGGTAGCAAAGACCCTTAGCTTGTCTTTCCTTCATTTCATCGAAACTCAAATGCTTAATTGGTAGAGCGGGGTTAATTTTGGGGGCTGTGAAGGAGTTTTGAGTTCGTCCATTTTGCATTGGTTTGGGGTTGGTATAAGTGTTTGATGGTTTCCCCCAAGTTGGTTTTTTGAACTGATTCTGTGCCTTGATTTTGTCCTCCGCTAATTTCGCCAAGTCGATGGTCTCTAACATGTTTGTGGGGTTATACATTTGCACCTCTATTCGAATTTCTTCTTTTAATCCACTGACAAAACATTCTTGAAAGAATGCAGCATCTAATCTGGATGTTCGATTAGCTAGCCTTTCAAATTTTGCTTGGTATTCGCTTATCGAAGTGGTTTGGCATAATTTAGTGAGGGCCCTGTAAAGCTTTGAAACTTGCTAGGGCCGAATCGCACTAATAGATTCTGTGTAAAGGTTGACCACATCGGAGTGTCGTTAGTTTTCTCAAACCATTGGTACCATTGGATGGCATCGTTTTCCAAGTGGAAGGAGGTGATATGCACTTTTTGCATTTCCAAAATTTGATTTAGTGAGAAATATTGCTCTACTCGGTAGATCCAGTTTGTAGGGTCTCCTCCTTCAAATTTTGGGAAGTCTAATTTGGTCGTCCATGGTAGAATGGAAGTTTGTGGACCTCCTAACATTGCTCGGTTTGATGACCCATGGTTGGGTGAATTTGCATGTGTTATCGCCTGATTTTAACTGATGGCATCAAGTTTAACATCCATTGCAAATATTTTCTCGAAGAGTTCTCTTGTGGTTCGGGTATTCTCCTCTCTTTCCTGTTGAACTTATTTAGTGAGCCTTTCGTGTTTCTCATGAATGGAATCTAGTGATCGTCGTCCTTCAACCATTGCGGTTGGTGTAGGTAACGATCAATATGACTTGGTACAGGTGAGCAAAAAAAATTAAAATAAATAAAAAATAATTTTTTTTTTCCTTAACGTTTCGGACGTTGAAAAATTTCATGTTGCGTTGAAGATTTTATCTTTTTCAAAACAGCCACTGGTCACCACGCGAAAGGTCGAGCAATTTGGGTGTAAGACAACTTAATTTGTACCTTAGGAGAAGGTTTAATTTTCTGCGAGGATTTTGACATGGATCCGTGAAGCGTGAATGTTGTTTGCATCCTCGTGAATGTGGACTGGCTGAAATGTGCGGTGGGAAAAATTTTTAATGGTGAATTTGCTCCTTGATCTAGCTCTGATCCAGATGATATGAAACTAAATGGTGCGGGAAGCAGGATCGTTTTTATATTGAATCATTTTTTGATTGTAAGGTAGAAAACCCACAATAGACTTAATTTATATATTTGTTCGATGATGCCTTATTATCATATGTGGATTGCATTTATATACCTAGTCTAATAGTTGTAAGAGTGAAGGGTTGTGACCCTAGAATATAATGAATAAATAATATAAGTAATTAGGACATGTTAGGAGGGTCCTAACAGTTTCATTTTGAGTGTCTAGTGGATTGGTTAGGTTCCTCCTTGTTTTTTGTTGTTTTGGTTAATTTTAATGTTTTGGATTAAATCAATTCAAACATTTAAAATTAATTAAATCAAATTTAATATAAAAGAGAAAGCAAGTAAAAAAAAAATTAAATAAATCTTTTTGAATTTAAAAAAAAAACAAGTTTATATATATAAACAAATATAAAAAATTAAAAGTGAAAAAATATATATATATATATATATATATATATATATATATATATATATATATATATATATATACCCAAGTGTTGTAGGTGAGTTGGAGAGGAGAGGGCAATCCTCCAAGGGAGGTCCCAGGTTCAAATCTACACCCTACCAAAAAGCTGAATTGGGTATGCAAAATCCAATTGATAATGGTGGTGCGGGCAATGTCGAGAGCGACTCCAGAGTGACTTTGACAGTGTAGAACCCCCTGTTCACGGTCTCTCGGACCAAGGCGGCCCCATAAAGGGTTTTTTGCTTATATATATATATATATATAATATAATATAAATAAAAATTATATATATATATATATATATATAATTTTAGTTCATGTTTTTTAATAGTTTAACTTTATGCTTTTAGTATAGTTTAGTTTTTTTTTTAAAAGCTAATTCACGTGTTTGTTTTATGTGTAGGTAAGAATAATCCAAGTGGTAGTTTAAATTTAATATATATTTTTTCTTTTTATTTCCTTTTTTAAAATAGTTTAACTTTATGCTTTTAGTATAGTTTATTTTTTTATTTTGTTGTTAATAAAAAATCTAACTCAAGATTTTTTGATGCATGTACGAGTAGATGAAAAATGTCAAAAGTTTCTTTAAATATTTTTAGTATATTATTTTATTAGTATTTTTCTTTTCTTTGAAATGTTAAAAGTTAATTCACGTGTGTAACACACAGGTAAGGTGGAAGGAGAATAAAGTAAAGGAAAGAAAGACGTTATGGAAAGCCAATGAAAGGTTTTGAGAAAAAAAATTGAAAACAAGAAAAGGAAAACCAAACAGCAGCGTTGGAAGGAGAAACCAAGGGTTTGGAAACCTGAAACGAATGCTCATAAGAGAAGACTTTAAAAACCATATGAATGCACAAAAAAAGGGCTGGATCTTTTGGGGATTTTTTCGGAGGAGGAAGGCATACCGCTGGGCCAATTTTCACCATTTGGATGCCAACTTTGGGCATTTTTTTCTGCATTGTAATGGAATATTGAAGATCTTTTTGCAGTAATTAATTGGAAATGTCTCAAGTTTTATTCATTTTTTATGATTAATTTGGTTCTGTTTTCAGTTTATTGCACTCTTTTCCTTTGAAGCTCACACCGTATTAGATGTTGATTACACGAATTCGGGTCACTCTAATACTGGTTTTATGCAGAATACTAATGCTTGCAGGGTCTGTGGAGAAATTTGGGGTTGCAACATTTTTTTTTTTCATTTTTTTAAAATTTTTATTTTTCTAACTTTCTTTTTGCTATTTTTTTTTTTTATTTTCAGAGATTAAAATAAAAATAAAAAAAATTAAATGATAAAAATAATTACATGGCTATGAATAATGATGCAAAATCTATCATATGCAATAGATTCGGATTCATTCTGAGGTAATTTCAATTTTATACAAATTTTTGAAAATGGTTGTTTGATGCAGATTTTACAATTTCGAAATTTCATTTTTTCACATTTTGGAGTCAAATCAGAGTTTTTCAGCTTCATATTTTTTTTTACTTGCAAGCACAAAATAAGCTTTCCTTCATGAAAAATTCAATTTCATCGAAGGGGGTAAATTTTATTGCATTTCATAAGCTATCTTTTTCGGGGCCATAAGTGCACCTATCTTTATGAAAAATTCAATTTCATTAAAGAGAGGTGATTTTCTATATTACATTAAAAGGCTATTATTTTAACACATTAAATTATTATTCTTTATAAAAAATATTTCATTAAAGAAATATAATTAATGACATTTTAAAACCCATATTTCAAGGCTATAAATTATTATCTCTTTGTGAAAATTGAATTCACCAAAGAGGAATAATTTATTATTCATATCAAAGGCTATCTTTATCTTCATGATAATAAGCTACATTTAAGAAGTCTATTCATTATTTCAGATTCACATTCATAGATATATTTTAATCTTTACTTTCATGTTTAAAAAATGATTTAATGTGAGTTAAAGCTTGATTAAAACCCACTTAATAAGGAATATAAAATCTACCTTAAAATACTCAAGATAAAAAGAACTAAGGCACTACATCATGGTCATATGAAGGCCAATTCACATTTATTTTTATTTGGTTTCATGAACAATCATTAAAGTAGCATGGTAAAATAAACCAACACATGCCCCTTGTTTACATTTACTTGCAATCACTAAGGTGTTCTTAGCATTGAATTGATATATCTTTATTGAGATTACTAATACACATATGCAAATGCTAATATAGCGAAGACCTTGGAGAAGTTGTTTGTTAAACTTCTTTGCAAGAGAGGTCTTTGAGATCAAAACCCTAAGGGAGAGTGTAATTTCACAATTGGGTAAAATTAACACTCAATATTTTGGTGCTAGAAGGAGGGCCTGAATTGGTTTACTTTATTTTATTTATGTTAAGCAATTCATGAATTGGTATTCATTTATTTAACTCTTTTGGATTGTTCATGACAGGAATAATGTGATTTGATATGATTTTGAAAGTTTTGAAATGCTAAATATTTCAAGTTCATTTGAATAGCATATTTGGTTTCCTCTAACATTCACACTTTGGGATCTAGGAGGATTTGAGTTAATTTATTTTATTGCCATTTAGATGCTAAATTGTTCATATTATTTGAAATATTTCTTTGCAAAACATTGGTCTTGACTAATGAGTTTTTGTTTCCATATGATTACTTTCATTAATTCTAACATCCTATATTTTTGATGATGCATTAATGCTAACATGTTGCAAATTTGAGAATGTTCATTAATTTCATGGTTTAATGGATACATATATCTTGGTTGATGCTAACATGATTATTCATATGTTGTACATTTGATATTGTTAGTCATTTTATGCTTATTTATAAGAAATATTTATTTGACTAACAAATTGATTTTGAAGTTATTATTTGAGTTTCACTAATGGCGACGAATACTGGAAAGTGGCATGGGGTGCATGGTAATCCTTTGAACATTGGTGGAGATGCTCATGACTTGCCCAAAAACATAGAGAAACTTTTGTCCAAGTTTAAACACAATGGCACAACATTAGCCGAGGAGCACATTCAGTCTTATGTGGATATCCTAGTTAGATGGAATGTTCAACATGAGGATGTGGCATGTAGATTGTTTCCTAGGAGCCTGGATGAGGTAGCATATGATTGGTACATCAATTTACCCACTAGCTCTATTACATCCTGGGCTCAATTGGAAAATGCTTTTATCAATCAATTTAGGTTACACATTGATCCTCTCACGATGTATCAATAATTTGCTTCTTGCAAGAGGGAACCTAATGAGCTGGTGAGAATTTTCAAAATGAGATTTCAAAATCTTTATGCAATATTAATTTCTCCCTATACTGTTGAGGAGAGTGGTGCTCTTCAAATATACTTTGGGGTATTGGATCCATTGTTTACCATGTTTATAGGGACAAATCCTTTGGTCACTAATCTTGCATTGGCCTACACAGAAGCTATGATTATAGATCAATAATTGAGGCCATAAGGCTATGGGATGGAGAAATCAACTATGGTAGGACAACTAGGGGCTTGTAATAAAACCTCGGTGGTAAATCGAGCTTGGGCACAACAAAAATTGATATCAAACGTTTTGCCCCATAATCAATTTTACCCTACCATACCCACTTATTCTCCCACATGCATGTATACGAGTACATCTATCCATCCAACTACTCCATAGTTAGAGAATCATGTGATCACTCATGGAGCCATTGCAACAAGTGTTCAGGCTTTATCTGTTGATATCAATCCAACTAATCCTACTACTTCTACCACTCAACCCAAAGATCTTGTATGGGAAGTAAAAAAGCAAAATAAGATATTCAATAAGTTAAGTAGAGATGTGGTTCTATCACAAAAATGATCACATCAATGTATGCATCCAAATCATCCTATAAAGAAAATTTATAATGCTAATATTAATGATATTTCATGTTATGCTCCTTCGTGTGATATAAGAGATATTGATGTGACTTACATTGAAGTAAGTGCCTATTCAGAATATCTTGAAGAGCATGAAGATTTTGGAGAATAAATTCTATGTATGGGTAACAAGAAGTTGGAATAAAATATCTAGAATCATTACCCACAAAAGAGAATTTGAATGAACAAAATTATGAGGATATGATTTGGTCATATGTACTCGCAAAAGAAGATTGGAGTGACTATATGGAGCAAGATGTAAAAATTGATCCCATTATAGAAGCTCCTAAGTCATCAAGAGTGGTTGAAAGTGAATGTGAAATAAAATAAAATAAAAGAATTTGAAGACATAACCGAATTTCACCACTTGTTCTCGAAAAATATTTTGAATGACATCGTTGAAACTGATGGCCAAGAAAATCCACACCTTCCAAATTGTGATAGAATTGAATCATGGGTTACAAATTTAGATTATGATAGCCTTAAAAATTTGAATTCATGAAATGACCCACTTTTGCAAATAATTGAATCATCTAAGGAAGGTGAAGATGAATTGGATAAGAAACATGTTGATGAATCGTAAGATGATGAAAAAGTAATTGAGAATCACAAATTGATTTTGCAAGATGATTACTATGATTCTTGGAAGAAATGGGAAGAATATTCTCGCTCTAAACCCTCTAATGAAATTTTTGTGTCAATGGGTATGCAATATAATATGATTGTTTTCTCGCATGAGGATATTATAAATCTTGTACAATTTGAGAAAGTTTTAGAATAGGAATTCAAATCTCATCAAATCTTGGAAAGTGATAAGGATTTTACAACCATGGATGAAAAGGAAGAATCATTTGCTTCAGGTTTCTTTGAGGGAAAATAAATTGAAAATCTTGATCCACTTACTTGTTCTATAATATCTATGCCATGTCAAAATGAGGAAACTTCAGAACCTGAATGGTTTGGGTTTGATATCACTGATGATTCAATTGAAAATTTCATGTTATCTAAAACAACCCAAGTTATTGACAATGAAGATGTGTTAGTTGATCCATCCCTAGATACACAAGACCTATGGTTTGAAAAGGATGGATGTGTTTTTAATTGGGTGCCTAATTTTGGTGTCTTTAATAAACAAGTTTTTGATGATGAAGAAAAGGTAAAATATCACCCTTTGCATTCTACCATTCGAACTTCAGGTGATGGTTTACGTAATTGCTTGATGGATTCAAATACCAGCAATGATGAAGTGTCATTTGTGGTTGATAAAGAATTTGATTAAATTTCTCATCACACTACTAATGATATGGCTTTATTGAATAAAAATGAAGTTGGTATGCATGAAGTGTTAAATCAAGTTCATAGTCAAGTAGTAACATAATCTAGGATAAAAACTTATGATGATCCTAATTTAATAAATATCCTAGATGCTTGCAAACGATTACATGAATTTGATTGGTATACAGATTCAAAAAATGATTTGGCTTTAAAATTTGTAGAAATAGGTTCATATTTGCAAGATCTCATATCTAAAAATGAAAGCTTATTTCTACACCATAAATGTAATTGTAAAATTGACATATTAAATAATAAACATGAAAGAATTGAAGATCAATTATTGTATAATCAACTTGATATATTGAAACTCCACCATAAGATTATTAATGGAACTAAATCAAATTGGTATGGTGAGAGGGGTAAGATGAATATTGTTGCATTGTTTGGCCTAATATTTTTTTTGTTGGGTTCCTACAAATTTTGGCATGTGTATCACGTTATATGTCTCTTGAAATGTTCTAATCATGTTTGGGATCCTAGAAAGTGATAGTTCAAATTTTTGCACCTTATTGTAAATTTGTATATAGTTTTGGTTTTCATGTTTTGATTTTGGTTTTGGATTTAGTTTTGGTTTTTGTTTTTAGTTTTGTTTGTTAGGTTGTTCCCTTGTTTTAAGGTGATGTTTTTTGGTTGCTAAATTTTGGTCTTTGGCCCATTTGCGTGTTTCTTTGTTTAGTAGGGGGAGCACCTGATTTGAAAAATTGATGAACCCAAGAAAATGGGGATGAGTTATTTGGTGATCATGCTCAGATGTTGGGACTAAAATGGTGGAAAGTGGAATAATGAAATATTAGCCCAAGCTCCACATGGGACCCATGCACACATTAAATGGTGTTTCTGAAAGTAAGAAGGATGAAGTTGTCTTGATTATGCAACCCTAGGTGAAAATCTAAAATGCTCCACTTTGGCTTTCTAACCTAGTGAGACTTGATGCTTTTGCAAGAGTTCATGAGTATAAGCTATGCAACAGGATTTTCAAAGTCTGTCATCTAGTTCAGGAAAACTCCATCGGGGCTATAGACACCTGACTGGTTGTGGGGCCCTAGCTAGGAAAATCTTGATACATAGAAAGAGAGAAAAAAGCGAAAAAAAAGAGACAAAAAAAGAAAAAAAAAAGAAAAAAGAAAAGAAAGAGAAATTGAGAATGAGCGTTACAAATCTTGACACACCTAGGATAGATAGGCTTTGCAAAGCATTAAGTGAACACACGGGTGAATTAGATAAATATCACCGGGGCTATAGATGCCTGATTTGCAGTGGGGCTTTGTCTGTAAAAGTCTTCATTTCGTGAGCCGTACTTCATAGCCTAATGTAGAAAGGGATGATGGAATCTAGAGGACTTTCAGAAATGCAGAAATGAATCAATTTTGCACACACTAAGCAAAGGCAGATGGATTAGTTATTTTCATTCTGAAGTTATTTACCCCCGCCTTCTTGGGACATTGCTAAATTATTATGTCTTGCTAATCTTGCATGTTTTCATTTTAGGTTGGGTTATTATCGAAATGCTTAGGAGCATTTCTCAGCAGAGTCACCATTTGTTGTGGCCATTCCAAAACTAGTCCCAATAATTGGGGACCCACTTTTTAATTTTTGTGTTTGGGTGTTTTTGTTTCATTTTGAGTGTCTAGTGGATTGGTTAGGTTCCTCCTTGTTTTTTGTTGTTTTGGTTAATTTTAATGTTTGTATTAAATCAATTCAAACATTTAAAATTAATTAAATCAAATTTAATATAAAAGAGAAAGCAAGTAAAATAAAAAAAAATTAAATAAAGCTTTTTGAATTTAAAAAGAAAAAAAACAAGTTTATATATATATTTTATATATAAACAAATAAAAAAATTTAAAAGTGAAAATATTATATATATATAAAGTAAATAAAAAAAAAAGTAAAAACAATAAAATATAAATAAAAAGAAAAATGAGTGAATGAAGCCATGGTGCTTCATTCACCACATTTTAGTTCACGTTTTTTAATAGTTTAACTTAATGCTTTTAGTATAGTTTAGTTTGTTTTTTTTTAAGTTGGTTTTTTTTTAAAGCTAATTCAGGTGTTTGTTTTATGTGCAGGTAAAAATAATCCAAGTGGTAGTTTAAATTTAATATTTTTTTAAAAGTTTTCTTTTAATATAGTTTATTTTGTTTTTTTTTTTTTTTTAATAAAAAAGCTAACTCAAGCTTTTTTGATGCATGTACAGGTAGATGGAAAATGTCAAAAGCTTCTTTAAATGTTTTTAGTATATTATTTTATTAGTATTTTTCTTTTCTTTGAAATGTTAAAAGTTAATTCACGTGTGTTATAATGCAGGTAAGGTGGAAGGAGAATAAAGGAAACGAAAGAAAGACGTTATGGAAAGCCAACGAAGTGTTTTGAGAAAAAAATTTGAAAACAAGAAAAGGAAAACGAAACAACAACATTGGAAGGAGAAACCAAGGGTTTGGAAACCTGAAACGAATAGTCATGAGACAAGACTTTAAAAACTAAATGAATGCATAGAAAACAGGCTGGATCTTTTGGGAAATTTTTTGGAGGAGGAAGGCATACGGCTGGGTCGATTTTCACAATTTTGATGCCAACTTTGGGCTTTTTTTCTGCATTGTAATGGAATATTGAATATATTTTTGCAGAAAATAATTGGAAATATCTCAAGCTTTATGCATTTTTTATGGTTACTTTTATTTCATTTTCAGTTTATTGCACCCTTTTCTTTTGAAGCTCGCACCGTATTAGATGTTGATTGCAAGAAGTCGGGTCACTCTAATACTAGTTTTATGCAGAATATTAATGCTTGAAGGGTCTGTACAAAAATTCGGGGTTGTAGCATTTTTGTTTTTCATTTTTTTTTTTTTTCTTTCTTTTTGCTATTTTTTTTTAATTTTCAAATATTAAAATAAAAATTAAATTAATTACATGGCTGTGAAAAATGATGTAAAATATATCATACGCAACATATTCAGATTCATTCCGAGGTAATTTCAATTTTATACAAATTTTTTAAAATGGTTGTTTGATGAAGATTTTACAATTTCGGAATTTCATTTTTTCACATTTTGGAGTCAAATCAGATTTGTTCAGCTTCATATTTTTTTTTTACTTGCAAGCATAAAATAAACTTCCCTTCATGAGAATTTCAATTTCATCGAAGGGGGTTAATTTTATGGCATTTCATAAGCTATCTTTTTCGAGGCCATAAGTGCACCTATCTTTATGAAAATTTCAATTTCATTAAACATAGGTGATTTTATATGTTACATTAAAAGACTATTATTTTAACACATTAAATTATTATTCTTTATGAAAATTATTTCATTAAAGAAAGATAATTAAATGACATTTTAAAGCCTATATTTCAAGGCTATAAATTAGTATCTCTTTGAGAAAATTGATTCCACCAAAGAGGAATAATTTATTATTCATATCAAAGGCTATATTTATCTTCATGATAAGAAGCTACATTTAAGGAGCCTAATCATCATTTTGGATTCACATTCATAGATAGATTTGAATCTTTACTTTCATGTTTAAAGAAGGATTTAATGCAAGGTAAAGCTTGATTAAAACCCACTTAATAAGGAAGTTAAAATCTACCTTAAAATACTCAAGATAAAAAGAACTAAGGCACTACATCGTGGTCATATGAGGGCCAATTCACTTTTATTTTTATTTGGTTTCATGAAAAATCATTAAAGTAGCATGGTAAAATAAACCAACACATGCCCCTTGTTTACAATTACTTGCAATCACTAAGGTGTTCCTAGCATTGAATTGATATATCTTTATTGAGATTACTAATACACATATGTAAATGCTAATATAGCGGAGACCTTGGAGAAGTTGTTTGTTAAAATTATTTGCAAGAGAGGGATTTGAGATCAAAATCCTAAGGGAGAGTGTAATTTCACAATTTGGTAAATTAACACTCAACAGGGTGCCTCCCAAATCTCTTTTTTTCCCTTTGTTTTGTCCTTATATGCATTTTGTATAAGATTTGAGAGGGTGGATTGATTTTATTTGCTTATGAAAAATATTATGAATTCCAACATCTATAGGAACCATAAATATTCATTATGTTATCCACACATGAGATACACAACTCTCTAATACACTAGAAAAAATGGCAGGGGGTATTTATACTAATACCAAAACCATAATTACATATAAAATATTAGCCTAAAATAACATAACAAGAGGTATTAAGGTTAATCATGGCCCATAAGGATTACATAATAAAATATTACAATAAATTAAAACAATTGTATAATTATTTACCATAGGACTATACAAGATTGCATCATACAATGTTAGCCATGGCTGTAAGTCAGATTATATTTTCAACACCACTTCATAATATAAATTTGTGGGTGAAGGAGATAATAAATTAATTATAATAATATATTCCCCTTTTAATGGATGCTCTGGTAAACTTCTACACTTGGGAAGACTCATCTAGATCCCCCTAACTATCTAAAATTGGTTGATGCAAAAATACCTTTACATGAGAATCTCTTCAGAATGGACCATAGTCATTAATGTTGATATCAAATACTCCAACACATATACAAAGAAAACCTTATCCAAGAACCAATATGAGGAAGAGAATCTAAGATTACACACTCTATAAAGTTACTTCGATATTCTATAGTTGCATAAGGTAAGACATGAAAGCATACCTTTCCCTTTTACAAAATGCAACACCTTGTTTGTAATTTTAAGTTTCCCTTATGAAACCTTATTTTTGTCACCAAGAGGCTTTGCATGAACCCAATAATGAAAAGAATCATTACAAAATTCCAAAAGTACCTAGACAAATAATAGAAGAAATAAGAGGTCATAAAATATTAGTTCTTCATTAAAAAGTTGAATTAGCATCCTAAAGGTGGAAGAGGCATTTACTAGAGTATATTCTAAATTATTTTCTTGTTTTCCTCCAAAAGTATTAAAAACTACTATAATTATCACAAATCTCATTGTATCTCTTATAAATATAAAACAAATATTTTGATTGTATAAAATATAGTAAACTTACCCTTTTGAATCATGGAAATAGGTTTTGAAGATAATAGCACAATGAGACCTTCCTCTACTTGTAGTAAGTCCTTGGCCATTAACACCAATTCAAAAAGATAAGAAACATCATATGGTTTAAAAAAAGAGGGTCAAAATATTTTGTATACAAAAGTTATGGCCTCTAGAAATTTTACCTCCAAAATATCCCTATAGTGACGTTCTCAAAAAAATCAATTTAAAAGACATGCTTCTAATTTTTCTACAAGGAAAAATTACAAGAAATAAATTTCTTCTTTTATTCCTCACATAAAAAGGTAGAACACCCTAATTCCATGCCCATTTATCCTTATTATCACCATAACTACTTGGGTCCAAAGGAATGACATATCCTTGAAGAAGAGCATCATGATCCATAATAGTAAAGAGCTCCAACCACTTAAATGATCATCCTATGTGCAGATGGGAAAACCACCCTATCGCATACAATTCCCAAAGTACTGGATCCATTAGAGAGGAGAGAAGCCTTATGGGGTGAACCGTGGGGGATGTTTTGTTCTCTACACTCGATTATAGAGGGGATGGATTCACCAGGAATGGCTTTAAGGACTAGCTCCAAGTCCACTAGATTTTCAAGAATGTTTGATGTATTCGATTCAAAACAAACACATGTATTTGGTATTTCTAGATCTATGCTATAATATACAAAGGATGATGCAAAAATACAGAATGCATGAATACAAGAGCTAACCCTAGAATGATTATTTTCCTTGAATGCTTTTCTAATCTAGGGTTCTAAACAAGCAACCTTTAAGAAAGGGCTCAAGAAGGGATGCACAAACAGAATTTACCCTAAGTGCGCACTATATGTTGTTTTATTTTCAATACCTAGAATTAAATAAAATATATTTCTTTTAAATAAGATCTAGGATTTTTACAATAGAAATAAAATCACTCAATAGACATCCTAAAAGACAACTCAGAATACTTATCTTATTCAGTGATTGATTTTTGATTTTATCCCTTTGTCCAATATTTTTTAGAATATTATTATTGTTATAATGTGCACTATTCCTATAATTGACAGGTTGACATTTGTTTTCTGCCACTTTTCCCTGTCTTCAGTTTGAGTTGGAGTGGTGTCTTCTGAAAGACACTTGGAGTGGAGCTTATGACACTTGTCATATCTCCCTCCAAAGCTTGATGCTTATATATTGTAAGATAACTTGTAAATAATGTGTGCCTTATTTTTCATTACCAACATTTGATATCAAAGCGGTGAGATCCGCATATGGGATATAGAGTCAGGGAGTATGCTCTCCACTCATTGAGTGGATAAAAAACTAGAAGCTCCCTATTTGTTTTTTGGGTTTTTAGTTTCCCTATTTTAGAGGACAATCCTCGCCATCCAAGGACAAGCCTCAAATTTTAGAATTGAATTTTTTCTCCGAAGCATCCTCTTCACTTGCTAAGTTTATCCTGTGAATGAGAAACGGAGAGAATTTTTTAAGATTTTTGGCGATTCTGGCAATGTGGGGCTGTTTTATTTTTTTGCAGGGTGAAGGCACATTTAAAAAAAAAATGTCACATTTTACAGTGGCGAATTTTTTTTAGAGCAGTCATATTAAGAATATTAGTATACCAACACGTATATCAGGAGGAGTATAATAAAATCGAGTACTCGCACACAAAAATCTGACAAGAAATGAGCAAGATATGGTTGTTTGAAGACGAACTGTTGTAGCTGTTTTTTTCCTGCGCGATTTTTTCTGAAATGGAAAATTTTTTATTAATTTTTTTAGGAGTCTTTTTCTTGATGTTTTTGCACAATAATATATATTATGAGAATTACTACAACATAAAGTACTCACTTTATTAATTCGATAATGTATTGAGCAAGTTACAGCTGCTCAAAGTTGGTTGTTTGTAGTCGTTTTTGGGGCTGCGTAAAATTTGTTTTTTTTTGTTAAGGCACATCAGTTGCCAGTTGTTGGATTGAGAAACATCTACAGCTGTAGTAGGTAAAAATAATCTATATTGCAAAATTTTCAGTCATTCCCTCCAAAATTTCCCACTCAGTCATTTCAAACTTTTCCTGCCAAAACAGTTTCAAGCCAAAATTTCTAATTTCAAATTTGTAGAGGGCAATATGTCCTGTTTTTTTGCCTCTAAGAGGTCTTGTTGTATTTTCTTAAAATAAAGGTTCAAATTGTAACCGACTATAGCCTTATATATAGTCGTTGGAAAGTATTTTTCGAGAGGAATCCTTTGGTGCAGTTTATTTTCAGTTTTGAAATTATTTAATATGTGAAATTGAAGTTTGAAGTTGACATTGTAATTTGGAATGCATTTTTTGTAGTATCCGACACTTCTTGAGAAAATATTTGGTAAACTTGTGGGAATCTCAATTTTAAGTCATTTTGGGACATTAAGCCAAGTTATTCATTATATTTGGCAAAATTTGAGGCATTATCATCATTAGTGGCATTGAAATTGTATCACACTTCAAGGTGTATTTGGGACTATTCTTGAGCCATATTTCCTAATATAATCATCAAATCAAGGGGTGATTTAGGGCCCCTTGCCTATTGCTTGTGGAGACCTTTTGTGGCACTCTCTTGGCCACTAGGTGTTTGTTGTTTGCATCTTCTATTTGGGTTTTGTCTACATTTTATGCTTGCTATTACCCTTGCATGACTTTGGGTTTTATAATTGTAATCAAGTGTAGTTTCATTTCATACACACTTGAAACTAAGCCATATACAAGCAAGCAAATGCATACAGGCAAATTCTTATAAAGCAATAATACATTGGCACATTTATTGTAACAATTCTACAAAAAGCAAGCATCACATTTTTATAACCGCCTATGTTCCACGTATCAACTACTAAAATACTTATATTATCCCTCATGTAAGGGCAGGTATATTCAGTAGTTTGGTATAAAGGTTTGGCATGTTATTCCATTTTAGAATCGCCTATGTTCCATGTATCAATTGCTCAAATGCTTATAGTCTCCCTCATGTAAGGGCGGGTATATTGAAAATTTTGGTATAAAGGTCTGGAAAAATTCTAATTCTTACTTTTTTTGGATAGAAAAAGGAACTTATGTTCAACTTAACCCTCCCACTATTGGAATCACCTGAAGATTCAGAGTGGAAAAACTAGGCAAACCCTCCTCTGGATCTTCAGCGGTGTACCCTAGATTTTTTTGAGGGCTCTAATTTGGCATTTGTCGTTCTCACTTCATCCTTTGTTGAGCTCCCTTTTTCTTTTGATCCTTTTCTAATCATTGCTACTACAAATCTATTAAGTGGACTTACAAAGAAACTTGAAGGAGCATAAACTTTTGCAAATTGGAAGTATGATATGGAATCAATACTGATTATGAATGACATGTGGGACTTTGTGAAAGATAAGCAGGCTAATGAAGACCCCCTCACTGCACCTACAAACCCTAAATAAAAAGAAGAATTTGAGAATAATTCCAATATAGCTTTAAGTCTAATCAATCTAGCTATAAGAATTCAATGCAGAGAAACTGTAAGGGCTACAAAAACACCTAAACAAGCATGGGATGCTCTCAATAGATTATTTGATAGACCAAGTCAAGATAATATTTTGTGTCTCAAACAAAAATTACATAATCTATGTATGAAAGGCTCACTTACTGATTATCTTATGGAAGTAAAGTCTATTAAGAAAGATTTCTTAGCTGTTGGTAAAACCCTAGATGATAATGAGTTAATTCCAATAATGTTGCATGGTCTGCCTTCAAAGTTTCACTCCTATGCTACCATGTTAGACTTGAGTGGTAAAACAATGAATTCCACACTTGAGGATATTGAGATCCTACTTAAGAAACATGAGCAAGCCATAATCAAAGATGAAGAAATTGAAGCCACATCGATGACTTTTGCCACCAAGGCAACTTTACAGCCTAAACAAAACAAGGGTCAAAATCAGCATAATCAGAATCAAAGGGGTAGACAACATCATAGATACACATAGTACTAGCAGCAACTAAATCAATAGTACCAACAGCAACCACATCAACAATAGTACCAGCAACAACCAAATCAGTAGTACCATCAACATCCACATTAGCAACAGTACCAACAGTAGCCAAGATGGCAAACAAGACCTTAAGGGGGTCAAAACAACAATCAACAAGGGTGTGAATATTGTGGAAAATGGAATCATAATGTTGCTAATTTTTATAAAAGGCAAAGAGAATAGGGAGAACCACAAAATAATAATATGAACACATTTTATGCAACCAACCAAGTTAATGTTGAAGATAAAGAATGTTGGTATATTGATTCTGAAGCAGCAAAGCACATGATAGGAAGGCAATATTGGTTGACCAAGGTTTAGCCTACATCAAATCAATTCATTACTTTTTCTGATGAAAGTGGTCTACCCAATAAAGGTGTTGGGGAGGCACCACTTACTTTGCATTATGGTAATAATGTTCCTGTAATAGATGTTTTGTATGTGCCTGGTCTTAAAAGGAGTCTTCTTTCTATTGGACAGCTTACAGATAAGGGCTATAATGTCTATTTTGAAAAATACAAATGCTACATTAAGGAACCCAATGGCAATGTCAAGGCCATAGGAGTGAAAAATGATGGTGTTTACTACCTCCTTACAAAATCTGTAACACAAACATCTTTGCATACAACAACATCTTTCTCTTTGGAGTACATGTGGCATGAAATATTGGGACATTTACATTTTAATAATCTTCAAATGATGGCTACAAAAGGATTAGTTAAAGGACTTCCACATCTTAAGGAGTCAAAATGTTTTTGTGAGCCATGTGTAATAGCCAAACACCATAGGCAACCATTTGGAACAAGAAAGGCATGGAGAGCCAATAGACCCTTGCAATTGGTTCATTCAGACATTTGTGGGCCAATGTTTGTTTAATATTATACTGGGGCTAAATACTACATCACTTTCATTGATGATTACAGCAGAAAGGTATGGATCTATCTAATTCAATATAAGTGGCAAGCCATTGATAAGTTCAAATAATTCATCGCACTTGTTGAAAGAGAAAGTGGCTATCAAATCTCCACCTTAAGATCAGATAATGGTGAGAATATGTCTCCAATTAATTATTTAATTTTTGTAAGTATCATGGGATAAGGATGCAATTCACAACCCCTTATACCCCGCAACAATTGCTAAGAGGATGAATCAAACAATCATAAATAGAGAAAAATCAATGTTACATGTTGCTATATTACCTAAATCATTTTGGGGAGAAGCTATTCTTACTGCTGCATACTTGACTAATAGGTCATACACAAAGGCCTTACATGAAAGAACACTTGAATAAGCATGGAGTGGAAGGATGCCCTATGTGGGCCATTTGAGAATCTTTGGATATGATGCCTATGCTCATATTCCTCATAATAAAAGGAAGAAGTTTGATGATAACAGCCAAAAATGCATCTTTGTTGGCTATAGTGATAGTGCCAATGCCTATAAATTATATGAACCTATTTCCAGGAAAATAATTTTATCTAGGGATGTTACCTTTCATGAGTATCCCCCATCTAATCCTCCTAAGGCCCCCACTTTAGAAATAACTAATAAAATAGTTGCTCCATTCATGCATACAATATCATCTACTCCTCCTTCACTCATAAATCAAGAAATTCATCCACAAGAAGAACTTCCTACAACTGATCCATGTCATCCATATCCTCCTCCTAATGATCAAGTAACATCATCCAATCCTTTACCCAAGTGGGTTCAAGCCACAATGGATGAAGCCCAACATCATTTACCCACCTATACAGGTAAAATGTCTTCAGCCCTAAGACACCAAGTGAATTATACCCTAATGGCCAAAGTCCTTAGCCAACCTGAACCTTCTAATGTCAAAGAAGCACTTGGTGGTCCTAAATGGGTTCATGCCATGGATCAAGAATTAGATTCCATTGAAAAAAATTGCACTTGGGAGTTAGTTGACTTACCCAAAGTAAAATATACCATTGGCACAAAATGGGTATACAAAGAAAAATATAAAGTAGATGGCTCACTATATCGCTACAAGGCTCGCCTAGTAGCTCAAGGCTATAAGAAACAAGAGGGAATTGATTATGAGGAGACCTTTTCTCCTGTGGTTAAGATGACTATAATCATGATAGTTATTGCTATGGTAGCTCAAAATATTGGCCAATATATCAAATGGATGTCAAAAGTGCATTTCTCAATGGTCATTTGAAGGAGGACGTGTATGTGAAACAATCACCAAGGTACATAGTTGAAGGCCAAAAAAACAAAGTCCTCAGATTAAAGAAAGCTCTATACGGGTTGAAGCAAGCACCCCGAGCTTGGTATGCAAAGATTGACTCCTATTTTTCTCAACCTTGGTTTCACTAGATCTGCAGCAGAATCTACTCTCTATGTGAAACATTGGAGGAACCGCATCATTTTGGTTACATTGTATGTGGATGACCTTCTCATTATAGGTGATGACATAGAAGGAATAAGGTTTCTCAAGGAGGACTTATGCAATAACTTTGAGATGACAGATTCAGACCTCCTGCACTATTTCTTAGGAATAGAGGTATGGCAACAGCCTGGTAAGATTTTTATCTCATAGGCTAAGTACATTCAGTCTATTTTGGAGAGATTTTGCATGGAGGAGTGTAAGACCTATCTAAATCCCATTGAAACTAGATTGAAATTGGTAAATAATGATGAAGAAGAAAGGGTTGATGGTACACTTTACAGGCAACTAGTTGGAAGTTTGATCTATTTAACTTCAACTAGACCAGATATTTGCTATTCAATTGGCCTTATTTCTAGATTCATGTAGGATCCTAAGAAGAGCCATTGGATAGCAGCGAAGAGTATTGTGAGATTCCTAAAGGCCACACCTCGTCATGGCCTTATGTATAAATCAAGTGATAATTTTTCTTTGATTGGATACATAGATTCATATTGGTCCAGTTGTCCTAAAACTAGAAGACATACATCAGGTTATTGATTTCAATTAGGCCAACCCTCTATTTCATGGAGCACAAAGAAATGAAACATAGTTTCACTATCTTCAACAAAAGCAGAATATAGAGCAGCAGTTGAGGCAACTAAGGAGGCAATATGGTTGAGGTAATTAATTCAGGATATTGAGCTATTCATACATGGTCCAACTTATATATTGTGACAATCAAAGTACCATAAAGATGACCAAGAGTCCAGTTTTCCATGCTAGAACAAAGCACATTGATATCCATCATCACTTCATTAGAGAAATGGTCCAAGAAGACATTATACACATGGAGTATGTACCAACTCAATATCAAGTAGTAGACATCTTCACCAAGTCACTTGGGAAAGACAAGTTTTCTCAGTTTAGCAATTTGCTATATCTATGTAAAAGAAGTCAACATTAAGGGGGAATGTTATCTAATGTTGACTTATCTTTTTAGGATAGTGCACATTAAGGGGGAATGTTAGCATATTATTATTGTTATAATATGCACTATGCCTATAACTGAAAGGTTGATATTTGTCTTCTGCCACTTGTCCCTGTCTTCAGTTTGAGTTGGAGTGGTGTCTTCTGAAAGACACTTGGAGTGGAGCTTATGACACTTGTCATATATCCCTCCTAAGGTTGATGCTTATATATTATAAGATAACTTGTAAATAATGTGTGCCTTATTTTTCAGTCCAAACAATATTAATAATACTTGTTCATGCAAGATAACTTAAGAGACACTTGAAAATGGGATTAGCGTTAGGTGGCCTACTTAGGCCACTATAAAATAGTTCTTGGAGGTAAAATAGTAAATCCCCCTAGGTCATTTTAGATGATATTTGATAATTAAAAGAAAGAATTAACCTTTGGAAGAAAACAAACATTAATTCAAGACAACAAAGTAGAATGCAGAAATTAAAAAATAGAATATGCCACTATGCTCTAGATCCAAATTATAATGCAATGGAGAAAAAAGGGATAGAATATTACCCCTAGTTTGGTCTCATTTGAATAGCACTTCGCAATAGGCATCCACGATAACTTTAGGCGAAGTCGGACCCCATAGTAGATCGTACATAATTTCATATAAATTATGTAAAAAATGAAATATGAATGCAGAAGCTTGATTACATCATTCAAAAAATATAAATGTGCATGCAAAAGAGATAATTCACCTAGTAGAGAGTGTAAAATCAAAATATAAAGGTTTTAGATCTCCCTAATGCTCAATCTCTCCTTAGGGCTCCAACAACAATCCACCAAGAGCGAGGAAGAATAATGCAGTAGACAATCAAACTCCAAATTTTAAAGTTGCTTGTGAGAGAAGAAAAATAAATATGCAGACCGAATAAAACACTTTGTGAGAAATAAAATGCAAGCAATAAAATCATTAAATACCAATTATGTGAGAGTGTGTTAACTTGTGTGTTATCGTGTTTGAAAAGTGTATTCAAACCCTCCTTATATAGCGGATTTGAAGGTGAAAAGAGTGAGAGAACCAAGGAGGGACGATGTAAAATATTCCAATCCTAAAACATTAGGATTTTAGTGCATCAAACCCTAAAAATATGAAATTTTACCCTTTTCAGGTTGATCGCATTAAATTTAATTATTATTTATTTATAATAATTTAAATTCTCTTTGAAATTTAAATATTATAAATTAAATAAATAATTAATCTTTGATTTTTGCCTACCATGGTTTTCATAAAAACCTTTCATAATGCTTCTCATGAAGCTCTTTTGGAACCAATCAAAATGCAATTATTCATAGAACCTTTTGACATCAATGACAACTAACATTCCTCAAAATGTCCAACAATTGTTTCTTTAGGGCTTCAACCCAAGCACATGCAAGCTACAACATGTCATGTACATTCAATCTACAACTCATAATGTAAGAACTTTGTTTGAGCTTCAACTCAAACATGGATTGCAATCCTTGGGCTTCAACCCCTTCGAGCTCCAACTCGAAACATATCAATTACCATATAACATTTCCATTACTATAGTAATTGTAGATTAAAGTAGTCACAAGTGTTTATGACAAGACAATTATTTGTTAAAACAAACATAGCTTCTTTCATATATCCATATTAATAAAATCTAAGCATGTTCATTAAACCCAACATATAAATAATTGCATCATGAGTATTCAAAAATACATGTCCATCATTCATTTAAGCAACATTTCATTGGAAAGTAAATAATAGCTGTGGGAGATACCAATTGCAAAACACAAGATAGAATTACATAGCATATATCCTGGGAACCCTCACAGGGAATAAACCCAGCCTCCAAAAATATTTCCTTGTATTTCATAATATCAATGTTTCAAATACAACAATATGAAGGACTCTCATAGATACTTCTCCAAATTATCTTTACAATTAAGAAATCACATGATTCCTTCTTCCAAACCTAGTGAGTAAAAATACATGAGAATTCCTAAATTCTTATGTCCTCTAGGTTTATGACTTACACATATATGGTTCTCTTAGTTCCTATATATTATAATATTATGAAATGCTCATTGGAATCATATTAAAGGAGTCTATGAGATAAACTCTAGGTTCCCTTAAGAGTTGGAGGTCAAGAGAGGATCTTCTAATCCTTCAAGAACTCAAGAAAGAGAGATTAAGCTCTTAATATTGCTCTTCATTCCATCTAACTGTTATCCACGAATGGCTACAACCATTCATATAATAATAATAATAATTCTAAGGATAAGTGTTCCCTCAAAAGAGATGAATCAACATCAGATCATCGACCACAAATAACATATTTTAACTATTTCTCCAAAAACATATAAACCATATAATCTCTCATTTAAGCTTACATAACTTGCCAATCAATGCTTTAATACTCGAAATAAAGGTATTCTATGAGGAATCCACTCTTCTCTTATTATTGTTTGAAATGCATACTAATATATATATATATATATATATATATATGGAAGTGAATTTTATCATTTAATTTCCCTCCATTCTAGAGTACCAACCTATACCATTAAATTTCTAAAAATATCTATCATTAAATCTCAAATTTATATTTGCAAGGGAGATTGTATCATTCAATCTCAAGTTCCTTGAAAAATATTAACAAATCTCTTAACCTCCAAAGTTGATCTAATATTCAATCATTAGTATTCACAAATATATTCTTACAAGATTAAATCTATGATATAAACACTTCCCTCATATACTCCACATTCATGATTAAAAAATAATTCATACACCCTCAGGGCTGGTGATGGATTAGTAGAAACATAATGAGGTCACATGGCAGGTGCTCCTTTCATGTATATAGATAATTACGTAAAGTATAAGTGTATGCTTAATAAAATGGATGAAATTACAATTGACCAAAATAATGTTAGAGACAAAGAAAACTTTGGTCAATCCTAACCTTTTGACAACATAGTTTATCTCGATCAAATCTCAATAGATAATTTCCAACTCAGTTGATAGACAATATCACTCCAACCGACATGACCATCACTGTGTGGTCATTTTGATATGGTAGGTTTTCTTGTTATTAAAGCTAATATATACTCCTATATAGAGTATGTCGGATGTGCAAAATCACTCTTTTAAAAAAAAATGATAACAACCACACCTATAGATGGTCAAGTCAGGACAATCACAACTCATGAGTTAGGTATTTGAATAGAATTAATGTCATACTACCAAATGGCTTAGCTCCATGATTTTTGTAAGAGAGGCCTCACTAGACGGGGTTCCATGACCATTGAGGGATTTGTTGGCTAGAATAGGGAGATTATTTCCCTTTAATCATGCAAAGCTTTTACCACATTATTGACGTGGAAATAATATTTTATTAAAACCAAGAAGGCTTTCCCCACTAAGACCACTTGAGCATAGATAACACGATTTGGAGCTCTCAAGAGGATCTCTATAAACTAATGTCATAGGGTGATTAAGGTAAATATTAGCACATTGATCTTATGACTAACTTAGTAGAAAAGGGTGCTTACATTATCAAGTTACACACTAGCCCAAATATTTTTTCAAGCTAGATTAAATACAACTAACCCTCATGGATTGAATGCAAATATATAGGGAATGTCTTCCAAAATATGACGAGCGAAATTATCCATCTAGGCTATACAAAATCAGCTTCGAACAGAGTCATTTTTTGTCTGGTTTCATTTACAAAGACATGATACTATAGTGTGGTGAAATCAATACAATTGTCCTATAAATGAATTAGTATAAAGTCGAATAATCATATTGGAACATTTGTAGGTAATATCTAAGGATAAATTTCATCTTAGAGAAAATAAGGTTACAAGTCATCTATATTCTATGGCTATGATATTATAAAGGTATTCCATAGGTTCAAAACCCACTCTTCATGCTTTACACAATAGACAAACAACTGATAATAGATCCAAATCGATATGTACCTATCTATTCATTAGTGCCTAAGTCACCATGGAATAATTCAAAAATAATTAGTCTCGAATTAATTTAGAAAATCCTAATTAAGTAAATTATATATAGAACAGATACAGCTACCTTGAATCATTTTGTGACATTTGTATAGTAAAAATATTGGTCTTTATAAATACATCTAGGTATTAAGCATTATTAACAAGACAGGTTTAAGATAGGCGTAAAAGTAGGAGAAATATGACCAGGGACTCCTGTAATCTTCAAGCTCCAAGTGTTTCCTTTCTTCTTTATTCCTTATTGTTCTTCTCCACTTCATGCTAGCTCTTCTAATTCCCTTAATGGGATTTTTAAATAACTTCCTCCCCTAACAATAAAATATGCTTTCTATTAAATAATTCATAAATTCTTATCTTCCCATGTGGGAGGAAAATCATTGCATTAATTTTATATTCATGAAGGGGTCCAACTAAGGATAAGGTCAATTATCTTATCTTGGTTTTTCTTCTTCCTTTTTCAAACTATTACAAAACCAACATGATTATGGGTTGAAGAAAGGAATATTTTTCAACTTCCACAAATAGGCAAAAGCCATGACGTTGGGATAAATAAATAAAATAATCCCTAAATTTAGTACCTAGTTTGGTCCAATTAGAATTGGACAACCCTGAGGAGGACAAGACACCTAATCCTATCTCATATTAGGTGTAACTAGCTTAATTAATTAAATTAAATTTCAAAATATAATACCTTTCACAAATATTTACCAAAAATTATTCAATCATAATTAATTAGTAATTAAATCATCCTTGGTGGTTAACCATGACTATTATCCTTCAATTGGTCTTTCTTCATCAAATATTATCTCCTTATCCATGCAGTACTTATACCTGAAATACACAAACCATTAGCACCATATTCATAATATCAAATATATTTAACCTTTGTAATCAACCCACATGACTAAACATTAGAAAAATACTACTTTCAATATACTTATTGAATATAAAGTCATACAAAGCCCATATTACTAAATACAAATTATTGCAACTGAAAATAAATTCTATGCTACTGCACACCAAATCTATACCTCTTAGAATATCTGCCAAGGAGGGTCATGATAATATTACACAAACATACACATTTTGAAAATTTTACAAAGCATAAAATTTATCTTCTCCTCTAATTAATTAATTATTTAGTTTAGAGCTTCTTTTAGATGATCATGAATAGAGGAAGCACATACCTGGTGATGCCTCAAGTATGCTTGGGGATGAATAAAATTAGTTGAAGTAAAATCTAAGGAAAAGGTTGTAATAAAAAAATATCAAAAGGATATCTCAAAGTGTGGCCACATAATCATATTCCTATAAAACATTATTGAGTACCATATGGAGATAGTACAGGATACTTTTAGTGGTCCCCTTGGTATAAAAAAAATCATTATGAAACTTTCAAAAACAATGTATGTGCTCCTTAAAAATAACAAATTTGGCCATCTTCAAGGTAGCAATATTGACATCTAGATAATTGAATTGTGTGGAATCAAATATGTTGAATATCCACTTACAATATTTCAAAGTGATGAGGGTTCAACATTACTATGCTATTTGTAGTGACTTCTCACTACACTAAGGTTTTGAACTCAAGCAAGCAAAGGCATGATGGTGAAAGATCACAATTTTGTGAAAGTTTTGAGTGGAGGGAAGATGCAAAAGTTTTAGGATTCTATGGGAAACTACTCTAAAATTGTGGGAGGCAAAATAAAGGATTGATCAACACAAAGAAAAAATAATTACCAATAATCAAATGTTTTGATAGGTAGACTAGATAAGAAGGAGCTTTTAAAAGGTGAATGCTAAAAGGTCCAATAGGATAATAAGAAATAAATGTTCTATAGAATAATTCTAATAAGAGATGCAACCAAATTGCAAAAGTCTTTAAAAATATTTATATAGGCCAACAAATGAAAGTCTCAAAAAACAACCAGTATATTACATTAGATACCTAGAGAGACTATGAGCACACTAGAATTTAAATTTTTGCATGGAGAGGCACTAGATCAAATAGAAAACTAGGTCAAGTTATAGAGAAGAATTAGGTGGGGTAGATAAATATGCCATTACTAATAAAATTAAGGATCACCTACCATTGTTATATTGAATTAGCAATCCAAGAAAACATAAAAGTGAAACATGGTTGCTATAGTCTTGCATTTGACAATAGTAATTGGAAAGGGTGCACTCATTCACATCTACAAAAGAAGAAAAATAAGTTGTTAGTCCTTCTTATGAATCTTGGAGGGAAATTATCCATGTTTTGTATCTATAATTAGTAGAAAATATAGTTTATAATGGATCAATGAGTTGTATAATTTTCCCTTCATTTCATTTTGTATAGCAATACATCAATCTCTGGGTGATCTTGTAGGTAACCCAAACCCTCACTTTTTGCATAATATTTATAATATATTTACTTGCATGCATATATATGTGCATGTAAGTGAAAATATTATAAAGATTAAGCTAGAGGTCTACGTGTCTATTTGGTTCCATTTTTTTGGTTCTCATATCCTGATCCATATCCTTTGTGTGTGTATAATTGTAATTCAATATGTGATTATATATGTTGAGAAGAGGAATTGTTCATGCCAACATATTATGGTTACACTAAAACTTTAAAGCTTGCCATGGAGAGTCACTAACTCAAAGGGAAAAACAAGTCAAGTTGTAGAGAAGAAGTAGGTGGGGTAGATGAATATGCCATTACTAAAAAAAAATTAAGGATCACCTAGAATTATCATCTCATCTTAGCAATCCAAGAAAACATTAAAGAGAAACATGGTTGTTATAGTCTATCATCTAACAATAGTAATTGTAAAGGGTTTACTCATTCACATACCCAAAAGAAGAAATTGAAGTTGTTAGTCCTTCTTGTAAATTTTTAAGGGAAATTATCCCTAATTTGTATCTATAAATAGTAGGCAATATAGCTTTGTAAAGGATGAGTGAGTTATATAACTTTCCCTTAATTTCTTTTTGTATAGCAGTATGTGCATATCTAGGCAGTCTTGTGGGCAACCTAAACCCTCACTTTCAACATAATATTTATAATATATTTACTTGGGCACACACACACACATAGATGTATATATATATATATATATATAGGCCTCAATATCCATTTGGTTCTATTTGTTTGCTTCTCATGGCCCTAACCCATCTCTTTTGTGTGTGTATTATTGTATTTCAATCTACAATTGTATATGTCAATGCGAGGAAGTGTTCATTCTAGCACATTATGGTTAGATCAACTATGCTAGAGGGTCATATTTGATCTTTGGAGAATTAACTCTTTTTAACTTAGGCTTTTTCCTTCTTTCTATATTTGTTTTCTTTTTTGTACTATCTCTAACCCTTTTTCCCTGAAGTCGTTATATTAGAACCTTACACCCAAGGCAACATTTCATAAAGGATACATCCTTTGTAAATGATTCTAGATATCCTTGACTAAACCAAAACCCATGCTCTTAGGACTGATCCTATCGTGTTGCTTCGCATGAGGCATGATAGTCACAACCATCTAGTAAACACCTCATCCAATGACAAGGACAATTAGAGAGGATAACATTATTGTTTTCTAGATTCTTATCCATATATAAAGTAGTCATTCTATGTGCTTCTTCCTTGGACTATAAGATTATTTTTATTTTTCTTTTAAATAAATAATTGTTAGTATCT
Source organism: Wollemia nobilis (assembly GCA_028583015.1). NCBI lineage: Eukaryota > Viridiplantae > Streptophyta > Pinopsida > Araucariales > Araucariaceae > Wollemia > Wollemia nobilis. The sequence goes on along the minus strand of JAQPPZ010000383.1, from coordinate 869,766 downwards.
TACCAATGAACCCCCATATTCCCTTTGTGTAAAAAATATATTCTATCTAGATATTCTATGGGAGTGCTTTTTTTGATTGATCATGGCTACTTGTGAGATATGTCATAATAATCCTACATAAATTTTATCTTTCTAACTGAACCAAACAAAACCACCAATACCATTGCAAAGAGCTCAAAACATCATATAGTTAAAAAAAAAAAAGCTTCAAATGCTTTTATATGAATCATGACCTTTTAGATTTTTTCCTTTTTAAAGGAATATAACTAGAAAAATCACAAAAATAAATTAAAAATAAAATTACAATTAGCCAACACCACATCACACAAATAACATTAATAGGAGCATAAAATAAAGTTTTCCAAGTGTTTGTTGCATCTACTATTGATTGGGCAAGGTGTAAATCATATATTTTAGTTGTTATTTTGGTATTAGCTAGTGCACTATATAAATATAAAACAAAATTGATATGGATGGCCACATTCATGCCATGTCAAACATTAAATCATCCACATTCCCTACCAAATATTAGTGATATGGGTATCCAAACTAAATTCAACATGAATAGGATGAATTTGAACCTCCAATTATTAGTGAATTATTACCTTGAATATAACAAGCTAAGAGTCTCATTGGCCTAACTAAAACCAAATAATATTGCTAGAAATAAGAAGGTGAGAAGCATTGCAAGTGAGTAACCAAGAGTCCCTGAGGAAAAAATATTCCATGGATTATTGTCGTAAAATTTGAATTTATAAAAAATTACACAAAAATAAGGGAAGTACACATCATTTGAACATGTTATACTTGAGGGCATTATGGTCCCTAGTAATGGTGAACTTCTACAACAAAAGATAGTTTCTAGACTTCTTTATTACAAATATAATATGTAATGCTTCTTTTTTTATAAATGTATAATTCACTTTGACATTGCTCATTTGTTTATTAGTGAAGTAAATTAGATGATCATATCCATTATCATCTTGTTGATTCAACATGCTTCTAATCATCATACCAAACACATATTTTTTATATTTTTATGATATAAATAGATATTTCCAATTTGATTTCTTTAAAAGTAGTACATTAATCAAGGATTTTCTTAAGCTCCTAAAATATTACCTTGGCTTTCTTTCCTAACTTATAAGGAATAAATTTCCCTAGAAACTGTGTTAGGGTTATGCAATCTATGAGAAATCCATGATAAACAACTTCTAATATCCCACATGACCCAATACCAATCATAATTAGTTATTATTTGTGTAAAATAACCCCTTTTAATTTTATAACTTTTATGAAGATCAGTTATAATTCCTTACTTTAACATCGAATTTCCTAAAGAAAATACCTTCCAAAAAAACCATTGATTAATATAACCATATCATTTTTAAATATATATAATATAAAACCCTATGAAAGTAAACGTTGTTGAATATAACCATACCATACACACACACACACAAACACACACACACACATATATATATATATATATATATATATATATATATATGAATATAGCGAATTATATATATTCATGCAGATACTGGTATGATGGTTGAAATAAAATAAGTTTGAATAAGCTAGGATATATCAATTCCTTTTAAAAAATTTACACTATACATTAATGACTATCATGCTACATTGTTCTCTATTATCAGTAATAAACAACCAAACTTATCTCCTAATTACATAGACTATTTAACTATGTAATTTATTTCTTAAATATCTAGTAATCACAAAATAGAGCAATTTCATGGGTAAATTAATTAATTTCCTTAAAATTAAATGAAATTGTCACTCACTTTATCCTATGGCTACTCCACATTCATGTTGAGTTCCCAAGGCTGAATCATCCCCTCTAACATCTATACAACTTGAGCCATGCTTGGTCGAGCATTATCATCCTCCTAAATACATAACACGTCTACCATTATTGTTCTTCCTACCTTCTCAATTTTGACATTTTTGATGACCCTTGCATCCACTGCACCACTTAGTTTCCCTTGTGGATACCTTATAGTACCTTCTCAATTCCTACACAATAATATCTAGATTTATGTGGCCTGATATTATTTCTAGCAGTATCATACCATAATTGTATATGTTCATGTTTGTAGTGATTAGAAGGTCATAGACCCACTCTGTAGCCAAGTACCCTCTTGTTCCTCTTGTATTAGTCAATACGTTGCTAAAATTCCTACCTACAACCTTTGAATGCCCAAAATCATCCAGCTTTGCAGATGAGTATTCATATAGGAGAATG